>CM035806.1:74232267-74348855 GCA_020466095.1 Chlorops oryzae
AAAAATTCGAGAAATTCACCAGAAAGCTACCAACAACACAACGGGTGGACACAAAGTGGCACAATGATGCCACTTGCAAGAAAATTATCAAAGAATCACGGCGTCGGCTCGGGTTTTTATATAGCTTTAAAAGTTATAATTGAAGCTTTAATAAATATATTACGATATACTTTTGCTTAATGTGCACGAATGCTTTCATTTTGTAATAAATTGACATAAATTTTTGACAGGGTAGGACAAAAAAAACCATATCTATTTCTCCTTAATATTGAGTTTCCTTGATTATTTTTATGTTTTTCAAGCTTTTCATGGCATTTTATGAGTTTGGTAGATATTTTATATGTAATGTACTCGAAAATCTCCCAAAATTAAAATTAAAAGTGGCAATGCATTTCATCACAGCAGAGCTAAAGCCTTCGCTGCCATAGCGTGCTTCTCTTTTCCTCATGCTATATGCATATGTTGTAGCAGCGTAGCTCTAACACATTGCAGGTATTAGGAAGAAGAAGAGTTAGACCTATAGTCCTATATGGTTTAAACACGAAGTGTTCCTGGCTTTGTGTGCGTTTGGCTATCACTGCTCTATTGCAATAATATCCAATAATTTAGATCACGATACTGCCGCTGCTTATGAATATCAAACCGTTATCATGAAATACCTTAAAACACATTTTACTCCCGAGGATATTATCTATTTCTCTGATGGCGCAAGCCAACATTTCAAAAACAAATACAATTTTGCTAATATGTGCCATCACGAAGTAGATTTCGGAGTAAACGCACAGTGGCTCTTCCATGCTTCTGCCCTCGGAAAGGGGCTCCCCGATGGAATGGGAGGCAAACTTAAGAGGCAAGTGTTAGGTGGTGACTGCGTTAACCAAGATTGGGAACCGCTGTTCCGGATCGAAAAGTAGAATGTTGGGGAACGCAGGAAGACAAGTTAACTGCAGTATCGGCACTTCCAGAAATCTGAATATTCCCACATTGTAAAATGATGCTGGGACTTTTGAAAATTAATTATAATCACGTCCAAGGGATATTTGCCGAAGTTGCATTTTTATAAACTCCTGACTTCAAAGGCACTTGACAAAAGATTTGTCCAAAAAAACTAGATTCCAAGCGACGTACAGTTAGGCCTGCCGGCAAGCAGGCAGCAATAGCGAAATTCGAATCGCACAGTTCTCCTATAATGTTGCAGTCATTATCATAAAAAACTAAAACAAATAAACTGCCAAAGAGGGCTCAATGCTTGTTAGCACGACTCCGTCCGACTTGGAAAACCCAGGCAAGGGAGAATTCTGCCGACGTTGCATTCCCCCGATCGGTGCCGGCCGATCGCCTTTCAAGTCACGTTGGCCCAACTTATGTGGGCCGTCGCGGCCAGCAAGCCGTCGACGGCTCAGTCGCGTTAGGAAATTGTAAAGGAAAATAAAACTCCTAACGCGAGGAGTCGATCATGTCCTACATGGAGTCGATTTTGGATTTTAAAGCCGCGAGGACGGCCGGTTCGCGGGTGTCTAAAACAAAACAAAATGAAAATTTATATTTGAAGGAAAAAAGAGAAAGGAATGAAAAGTTCGAAATATAAAGTTATATATATATATATTAGGGTGATGACTTTTTTTGAAACTCTTTTCCTGTATCATAGTACGATGAACTTTTATTAAAGACTTCATAAAATACTAATTTTAAGGTTATTTGGTAAAAAAAAAGTCACGCACCAAGTCATTTGAAAAATTTAATTTTTTATTTTTTTCCAATTTTTTTAAGTTACTGCAAGCAGAGTCGCTCCTAGAGGGGTCAAATGTAAGGCCAACTCCAATTATTTTTTTATTCCCAACAATTTCTCCAAACAAACCTTTCCCCTATCTCCACTCCTTAAGGGGGCTCCCATACAAAAGTAATTTTTTTATGAATTTCCCCCCACTGTCCTAACTAGCCCCAGAGTGCCCCTAGAGGAGTCAAATGTTTGACCGACCCCCATTAACTTTGTCTCCCTAACATTTTTTCCCAGCATACTGACCCCCTATCTCCCCTCCTTAGGGGGTCACCCATACAAAATTACCTTAATTTTATCACAATTTCATACAAAATGGCTGTCACTACAGTCAAACCCTTCCTAGGGGGATGATATATATCACCGGCCCCCATTATTTTTTTACCCCAAACATTTTCTTCACACATACCTACCCTCTATCTAAAATGCCTCACGAACTTCAATCTATAATATAGATGCCGTAGGAACAAGAACGAGCATGTGCAGTATGCATATTCGAAAAATTTACAAAATTACCTTTTAAACGAGCCTAATATGAAGAATATTGGATTAGTTTTTGGTATGTTTTAATAATATAATATGTTATAATTATTATCTTTTTATACCCAGCGTAAGCGGGGTATATAATATTAGTTTTGTGCAAATCTTGTAACAGGGAGAATTAAGCTCCGGAGATATAGAAAAATATATATAGAAATGATCAGGATCAAAAACTGAATCGATTTAGACATGTCCGTCTGTCCGTCTGACCGTCTGTCCGTCTGACCGTCTGACCGTCTGTCCGTCTGTCCGTCTGTCCGTCTGTCCGTCCGTCCGTGGTCGGATCTCCTCCGAAACGGCTGAACCAATGAAGTCGAAATTTGGCACACATGTATATCGGGGTCCGAGTATGCTCCTAAGTAAAAATGGGAGATATACGCCCACTGCCACGCCCACAAATGAATTTATTGTGTTTTCAATAAAATGCTTGGAACTTGCGAACCACTCAACACATTCCATTGATATTTGGCCACGCCCACAAATGAATTTATTGTGTTTTCAATAAAATGCTTGGAACTTGCGAACCACTCAACACATTCCATTGATATTTGGTGTGCTGGTAAACTACGAAAAGGGACATTTCCTGGCAAAAAACGGACGCCGCCCTCCTCGAGCCACGCCCACAACTAAGCCCAAAAATAAGGGCTTATCGTAACTTGTGAAGTAAAAGGCGTAGAAGCTTCAAATTCGCAGCATAGGTTGACCAAGGCAAATGAAAGGTTTAGGAACAAGAATTTATGTAGCCCGCCCACTGCCACGCCCACAAATAGAGAATTTTCATAACTTCCGAAGTAAAAGGCGTAGAAGCTTCAAATTCGCAATATAGGTTCACCAAGGCGAGTGAAAGGTGTAGGAAAAAATTTTTTGTGGCCCGCCCACTGCCACGCCCACAAATGAAGATTTTTCGTAACTTCCGAAGTAAAAGGCGTAGAAGCTTCGAATTCGCAACATAGGTTCACCAAGGCGAATGAAAGGTGTAGGACAAAATTTTTCGTAGCCCGCCCACTGCCACGCCCACAAATGAAGATTTTTCGTAACTTCCGAAGTAAAAGGCGTAGAAGCTTCAAATTCGCAACATAGGTTCACTAAGGCGAATGAAAGGTGTAGGAAAAAATTTTATGTGGCCCGCCCACTGCCACGCCCACAAATGAAGATTTTTCGTAACTTCCGAAGTAAAAGGCGTAGAATTTCGAATTCGCAACATAGGTTCACCAAGGCGAATGAAAGGTGTAGGAAAAACTTTTTTTTGGCCCGCCCACTGCCACGCCCACAAATAAAGATTTTTCGTAACTTCCGAAGTAAAAGGCGTAGAAGCTTCAAATTCGCAACATACGTTCACCAAGGCGAATGAAAGGTGTAGGAAAAAATTGTATGTGGCCCGCCCACTCCCACGCCCACAAATGAAGATTTTTCTTAACTTCCGAAGTAAAAGGTGTAGAATCTTCCAATTCGCAACATAGGTTCACCAAGGCGAATGAAAGGTGTAGGAATAAAATTTTATTGGCCCGCCCACTGCCACGCCCAGAAATGAAGATTTTTCGTTACTTCCGAAGTAAAAGGCGAAGAAGCTTCAAATTCGCAACATAGGTTCACCAAGGCGAATGAAAGGTGTAGGGAAATAATTTATGTTGCCTTCCCACTGCCACGCCCACATATAGAGAAGCAAAACATAGTGCGCTCATAATGTCGGGACGCTGGGTATTTCAAAGTCGGGCTTGACCGACTTTAGCTTTCTTACTTGTTTTTTTATTTATACTATTTATACTAAAAAAAATGTCCCAGAGTGCTTCAGATGCCCCCACACGCATCCAATCTCAACATTAAAGAGGAGTTTTAGTAACAATTTGAGATTCAAATCCAAAAACATTACATTAATAATATAAAATACCTTGAAACTGCCTTAAAAGCGGTATGGGTTAAAATTAACCCGCGGAACGTAAAGAAACTAGTCCAATCCGTTCCAACCCGACTAAAATCCGTTATTTAATGAAAAGGATATCCGACTTAATATTAAAACCACACATTTTTGGAAATTTTTTGAGTTATCCCGCTTTAATGTAAAGTGGGCCATTTTGAGTGACGCCTGAAAATAGCGCGAATATTTTTATTTGTGTTATAAGTTCCAAGTTTTTTGTTTGAAATGAATAAAGTTAAGTTTTTTATGTTCAAAATTGAATAAATTTGTTATGTTTCTCAGACAATTTTGTTGTAAGAGTTATATTTTTCAATATATAGGCATTTAAATGAAGATTTAACAGGTGGGCCATTTTGAGTGGTAGTCACTGTATACAAAGTAAGAATTCATTCAAGCAAGAGCGATAAAGCGTACGAGCTACGCTAGCAGTGTGCTGTCTCCGCTGCCGCTCACTTTTTAGCTTCCCCTTGCCGTGAAAAGACAAATCAAGCATACACATAGCAGAAGTTCGTCAGACTACGGTGCGATCTGTTGAATTAAATAAGGAATGAAAACGATCGTTGTAGCTCTGCGAATGTTTGTTTGTGCTGTTGTGTGTTCTTCCCGTTCATAGCAAGGGTTGGTTAGACTACGCTGCGATCGTTTGAATTAAATAAGGAAAGAAAACGATCGTTGTAGCTCTACAAATGTTGTTTGTGCTTTCGTGTGTTTTCCGTTGTTGTAACAGGAAATAAATTAATATATATCTTGAAGTGCTAAGTACAAGAGGAGAGGAGGTGAGAAATTACTATTTCAATGGTTTTCCGTTTTTAATGAAATCACGTAAAAAAAAGGAATATATAACTATATATAATTTTCACGTCAAGTTTTAGAGCAATTGGACGAAAAATTTTTTTTTAGATTCTCTATTCTCCTTCTCTCTGTGCAAACTGTGTGCGAAATTGCTATAAAATTGAATCTGTCTTGATGATACGTATGATTGTCGGGGTATTTTTTGGGAGAAATTTTTTTTTTTTTGCAAGCGGGAATAAAACATATATAAAAAAAAAAACAATATCTATATGGATATATAAAATTTGTTGTCAGAAAATATTTTTATTATTCTACTGGCTGTCTATCTACCGTTAGATAGTTCATCGATCGTTAATATTCGCGGCTGGGTACAGCATTTTAATGTTGTTTTCTTAACGAGTGACCCCACATTCGGGAAAAAGGAAAAAACATTGGGTGGTGCGATTCAGTAACCATTTTTTGAACTCGCTGTGATACTTCTACTTTGGACTCACTCTTATGAATAAAACACAATCAGATGGATTTTTCTTTTACCGTAAAGTCTGACTAAATGGAAAAGGAAGTAGGAGAATTAAAGCAAAATTTAAGGCAATCAGAAGATAGAGCAACAACTATTTTAGCGGAAGAGTGGGACCTTACTAAACAAATCAATCCCAGTAGAGAGGCCTTATTAGAAGACAATTTAGCTGTCAAGCGTTATACCCGTTTGGAAGTGGCTTTATTTCTCTTAGAAAACGCCAAACACTGCGTTGGTTCAAATACAGAAAATAAAAAGGAGAAAATTAGTCAGTTGACAGAAACAGTCGCCCTTTTAGAAAAGAATTGCCTTGATTTGAGTAAACGAATAAAAGCAAGCGCAGCGCTCATTGAGGAGTCTGAAGCAAACAACGAGATTCTCAGAGAAGCATTTAGTAGTGCTGTAGGAGGACAAGTAGCTGAGGAATTGGAACGGAGTAAGGCAGCAGCGAGGGAACAGAAGAAGGAAACCGAATACCTCAAGGTAGAAGTTAGAAATTTACGAGAAAGTTTAAAGAATCTCTGTCGCACTTCGCCCTCTCCTTCTCGTACTCCCACTCCAATAACACCTGAACAATCAGAACAATCCGGTCAGCGAAATAAAGCTGAAAATTGCATTCCACAACAGGGACTTAAGGATATAATTCAAAAAGCGAGAATTCCAACTATAAAAATTACAATATAAGTGAAGTGATGAAAAATATTAACAGACTAGTACCATATTTCGCGGCCACCAATGGCCCGGAACTTAGAGCAGACGTCCATAGATTTATCGCCGGTTGCGAATTAGCGAAATTAACTATTAATTAGTATGACACACAGAATGCAATATAGTGCATTAAACAAAGATTAGCGGGCCATGATTTCGAGTCATTGTCAAACAAAGTTTTTAGTAATATTGACGAACTGTGCGAGTTCGTCAAACAAATTTTTCTAAAGAAGAGAACGCTTGAAGATATAAGAGCAGAAATGATATCGAGTAAACAGAAAGCAGGTGAATCTATTTGCCTTTTTGGGGGTAGGGTTGAGGCCTTATTGAATAAAGCAGAGAGTATCATTAGCGATAAATGGAGTGAACAGGAATCACACTCCGCGTTAGACGAATATAAAAATTTAGCAGCTAAACGGTTTATAATGGGTTTAAGAGAGCCCTCGATCAAGCATCGTTTCGTAGGATGCCAAAACAAACTCATCCGCGACCTCGTAAAAATAGGTAGGGGAGGAGCTGTTTGGCGAAACCCCCTTGCACATAAATACAGTGGACTCGACGGGTCCCAATGCCGTGAGACCACAACCGGCACCTCAATGTTCTTTTTGCCAGCGGGGGGGGGCCACTCGACTGAATCATGTTTTCGTGCGAGAGAAAAAAGTCAAAATAATCGGAGCGGCCAAGAAACGACACGACGGACGATAACTAACTGCACTTACTGCTCACGACGCGGTAATGTTTACAATAATTGTTTCGAGCGGCTCGGAAAAATTTTCTGTCAGGTATGTCTAATGAAAGGCCATGAAACTAATCCATTCTGCCAACAATCCGCACCAACGGATGGGAGAAATTTTTCCAGACAAAATCCATTCCTCAGGCCTACAACACCGAATTCACAAGCAGTAAACCAACCAACGACTCCAGCAAACTCCTCAACGAGCAATCGAGGCAGCACCAATTTACAAGAGCGAACTCCAAATAACCGGGTGCAGTGCTAAAGATGTAAAGACTTCGGGCCCATCGCCCGAAATTGTACCAAACAACTACACACTCAAAATAAAAACTACGTAAATATGACGAAAACTTGCGTACATTGTACGAAATTTTTTGTACTTTTGAGCCACGAAATGGTTCGTAAATTGAACGAAACAGTTTTCGTACATAGTACGAAAATATGAGACATGCGAATATTTGTATATTGTACGAACGCATTCGTAGTATATACTCATGAGTTTTGTACATTAAACAAAAATTTTTTTTTCTGTTTACGAAATTTTCGTATAAAGTACGAATGCATTCGTAGTATATACTAATGAGTTTCGTACATTAAACAAAAATTTTTTTTATGTTTACGAAACTTTCGTACAAAGTACGAATTCATTCGTAGTATATACTCATGAGTTTCGTACATAAAAAAAAATTTTTTTCTGTTTACGAAATTCTTCGTACAAAGTACGAACACATTCGTATTAGTCCCAAGAGTAATTTCGTTATATTATATTTACGAATCTATCGTAAAATACACTAATGCTTCTATTCCTTGTACACTGTAAAAAGAGACTGATTGAGTTCAAATTTTAATTTTTATTTTTATTAATTATAGGTAAGTAATGAAAAAATTAAGAGTTGGAATTCTTGTTTGTATATCTAGCTTAGGTTAAAAATAAAATTTTGAGTCGGCGTGTCCTCATCCTTTTTGAAATCCATCAACAATTGCTGCTTGATTCTTTGGCCACTTTAAAATAAAAGAAAACTTTTGATAAAACATCTACATAAATTAAAGTTAAAGTTAAAGTTTGAGATAAATTCATTTCGGATAATCCACTCATCTCAAACTTTGGCATGTTGTAGCGACCCCTAAAACATAATTTTAAAAATTCAAAAAAATCACGCGTTAATAATGTTGGTGGTAGAAGCGAATAGCGATCTGAAACCAAATACATTTTGTTTATTTAGTCAGTTAAAATCCTGAAAAAAATTACTTTTCCAGCATTTCATTTGCCGGCAGCACCACCTGAAACTCAATCTTAAAAAATATAAAAAAAAGGGGGTTCATATTTTGAAGGTAGAAGCGAATAGCGGGTGCGCGCGGCTCTTTTTCGAAATTTCGCAAAATAAGAAGCAAACTAATATACAGGGTGTCCCACATACTTTTGAATTTTTTTAAATATCAGATATTACGATTAAAATGCAAAATTTTTGCGTTTACAGCATTTTTTTATGTGTCACCGTTACAGAGATATTGCAATTCGAAGTGAATGCATTTCACTATGTATTTTCGAACATTTTGTTTTCGAAATTTTACAGTTATCGTAGTACACCTCGAAATTAAATCCAAAAATTTTGAAAATGAAATTCTCCACAAGTGAGTACGCTGACATGGTGTACTTTTACGGCGCGGCCCATGGCAATGCAGCTGCAGCAAAACGCCTGTATATGGCGGCGTTACCAGGTAGGCGTATTCCCCACGAAAGGGTCTTTTCAGCAACCTTCAGTCGTCTAAGGGAAACTGGACGCCTAGACTACCCGATTGGATCCCGACCAAGAGGTTTAAATGAATACAACGAGCATGAAGTCCTGCAAGCTGTAAGGGAAAACCGTACTACAAGCGTAAGAGAGATTGCCCAGCGGACCCTAATCTCAAAATCACAAGTTCACCGTATTCTCAAAGCTCACTCCTTGCACCCTTACCACTACACACCCGTGCAAGCACTGCAAGATGCGTCGAATCGAATTTTGCAGAGTAATGCTGGAAAAAGATGAGCTAAGGGCCAATTTTTAAAAATGTATTTTGTGGACCGACGAATCAACCTTCAATCGTGATGGAATAACAAACATTCACAATCTTCATTGGTATGCGCGTGTAAAAATTGAAAAAAAACATCATCACAAATTTAGTGTCAATGTATGGGCGGGCGTAATTGGTAAGCTTAGAAATGTTTATAAAAATGAATTTTCATTGTTGAAAAATTATTGCTACTGCAGGAAACAACTTAATAGGGACGTATTACTTGCCGCAAAGGTTAAATGCAACTGAATACCTTGCGTTGCTTCGAAACGACCTCGACGGATTAATGGACGACGTACCATTAAATTTAATTTCTGAAATGGTTATTCATCACGATGGATGTCCGGTTCACTCAAGTCGCGTCGTCTCGAATTTCCTAAATGAAAGGTTTAATGTACGTTGGATAGGAAGAAATGGTCCCATCAAATGGCCAGCAAGGTCACCAGACCTAAATCCTCTAGATTATTATGTTTGGGGAAGGGCCAAAGAATTAGTATACACGGAGGAAATTCGGGATTATGCACATTTAAAACAAAATATTCATAATGCTTTTGAGACAATAAAAACAGAGATGAACATTATAACCACAACAACAGAAATGAGGCGCCGATTGCAAGAATGCATAAGAGCAGAAGGTTCGCATTTCGAGCATTTGTAAAAGCAAAATTCCTTTGAACTTTGTTTTTATATTTTCAAAATTATTTAAATAAAAACAAATTCCATTTTTAATTTTTGAAAAAACTTTCATAAATCAAGTTGTTTCAAAGTTAAATGCAAGGTGTTCTACGATAACTGTAAAATTTCGAAAATAAAATGTTCGAAAATACATAGTGAAATGCATTCACTTCGAATTGCAATATCTCTGTAACGGTGACACATAAAAAAATTCTGTAAACGCAAAAATTTTGCATTTTAATCGTAATATCTGCTATTTAAAAAAATGCAAAAGTATGTGGGACACCCTGTATATGGAATGAATCTTTATTAAATATATACAATATGCTCACCTTCTGGCAAATTGTCTTTTCGCTGCACTAATTCCTTAAATAGACTGTTATCAGTGCCATCTTTAGATTCCTTAAAGCGAACCGGAAACACTTTTTCGATCATTAAAGTACTAAAATTTGCAAGGTTTTCGAGCACTTCATTTCGGGCACCGACTATGAAGTTGAAATCTGACTCAATCTGGAAATATATACATCATATTTTATGCAAAAAAAAATTATATTGAGGTTTTATTTATACCAAACGAAAGCCATCGGACGATTTGTACTGGGGCCAAGTATCAAATATATGCTGTGATTGCTCCCGAATGCTGTTTATGCGTGTTGCAGCGCACGCAGACCAGTGACTCATCTTCTCCTCATAAGTCATTGCCAAATAGTCGTGCTTCAATGCTCGAATATGCTCTTCCTCATCCTCTGCTATTTGAAATGATCTATTTTTTTGCTTCTTAGAATTCTCTTCGGATTCGTTTGTCCTACGATTAAAGTTGGTTTTCCAATTCCTAAATTTGTTGTATAATTTTCCCATCGGAGCAGCATTTTTCCGTTCAACGTAGTAGTATGACTGAAAGCGAAAGTACAATTTGAAAAGTTGTTTGAATTGGGACAAAACTATAATTTTATAATTTATTATAACATTATAAATTTATTTTATACATAATTATGCATGAATATTTCCATTGGCGAATTCATAGTAGAGCAGGGGGTGCCAGCTTTTCCCTTCCCCCAAAATGTTTCTCAACGCTTATAAAATTCTATATTTATTACTTAAGGTATATGTGTTGCCCTCCCCCTTTTTCTTTAACTGAAATCCTGGATTCGCCAATGAATAGTTCATAATATATAAATTTATAAATTAATATAAAACTATAATGTACCGCCAGCTCGCCAGGGAAAACTTGGCAAATTTGACTTGAGAGTGAAGCGCAATCGGCAACGGATAGATCGTGTTTGTTTGTAATGCAGTATTGCAAAATGGACTCAACTAGAAGTTTACGTAAATTTTCATTCATTGATTTATTTTTTTTTGTATGCCTCCACCACGCTGCTTCCAAAGGAATTTGAGTTGATGACTTTCTCCAAATTAATTAAGCGCTTGACCTCTAGTACTTGTTCGGTAGTAGCTTTAGGTCCTTCTGAATTTGGTTTGCTGGTAGCAAGATCATTTGATTGAAGTGCATTTGATTCATTTGCTTTGTCGGACATTGTTTGCGATTGCGTTTGGGTACATTGGTCGAAAGATTTGATCCATTCTGACCATTGATAGACAATTTCTACTCGAGCACCGAGACAAACATCAGTGCTTTCAAAAAGATTTTCAGCCATGGTTCTTGACAAATGCTTTAAGACACCTACATACAGATTTTGTTCTGTATGTGGAAAAACGAATAATATTGTATTACTAACGAAATAATAGGGGTATTCACAAGGTGTGCTATATCGTCGTATTGTCGTAAGTTGTAAATTGTTGCCAGTAAAACATTTTTGAAAATTACTTACAACTTATGACAATACGATGATATAGCACACCTTGTGAATACCCCTAATGAATCGCCCTTATTATGGAAGTCATAGTCGACGTCGACTCAATTTTCAGTCTTCATTATTGAAGTCTCAAAAAAAAAATCCTACAAGTTGTTTGAATTAAAGATATTTCTATGAAAATTTCCGTTTTCGCTAATAAATTTGTATTTATATAGACACGATGTGATTGTGGGGTCACTTCGTTCAAGCTTTCCAACATCTCATCAATATCAATCACCTCGGATGATGGAATAAATGAACTACAACTTGTGGCAGAGTAACTAGATGTACATGGAGTGGCATTTAAAAAAAAAAATAGTTTCTGATTGCAGCTCGGGGCTTACATTTTGCTCGGTATTTTCTGGAATCATGTGTTCCCGTCGCACATGACGAACGAGGCAGTTTAAAAAACTGAAAATTTTATTGCATTCACTACCAAAGGTACATTTATAAGTACTTCTTTGACCCAAATTATGTGCAAGGCGAAAATGAGTTGACATAATGTGGAGAGAATCTAAATTGATACCACAAATGAAGCAATTCATGTCACAAATGCACAAAAAACTAACAATCGCGAATAAAATAAATTAGTTTTCAATTGTATTTGCTTAATCGTTTGCGAATATGTTTAGCAATACAGACTTAAAACATTCAACAAACACTGTACGATATAAAACGAAATGGAAAATAAATTTCATAATCAAAATAGTGCACATTTCGCTCATTTGCTGCAACAACGGCATAACTCACAAAACACGATTTTTATTCCTTTGATTTCTTTTTTTTATTTCTTATTTTCGGTTGCCCTAGTTATTACAAATTTAAAAATTTTTACATAGGTACTGTTTTAAATAACAGGTTGGCTGATAAGTCCCCGGTCTGACACATAGATGGCGTCGCTAGTATTAAATGCATATTATTTTTATATAGTGGCAACCTTCAAATGATTCCTGTCAAAATTTGACGTCTGTAAGTCAATTAGTTTGTGAGATAGAGCGTCTTTTGTGAAGCAACTTTTGTTATTGTGAAAAAAATGAAAAAAAAGGAATTTCGTGTTTTGATAAAATACTGTTTTCTGAAGGGAAAAAAATACAGTGGAAGCAAGAACTTGGCTTGATAATGAGCAGAGTGAATAAATGCTTGTTTTTGCATACGTCATACTATTTTTGCATATTTTAGTAGTGCGAGCTACTTTTTACTATTTTTGCATATTTTAGCAGTGCGAGCTATTTTCTTGCCAAAAACTATTTTTCGTGCATATTTCCCATATTTTTGGTTAATTGTACTATTTTAAATGCCTTTTCCTACCTAATTTTCGAAAAAATCAACAATCGGGCATGTGACAGAAATCGAATACGACAGAAAACGTTCAATTTCGGTTAAATTTTCATACAAATCTAAGCGAAATCGAACGTTTTCTGTCGTATTCGATTTCTGTCACATGCCCGAATGTTGATTTTTTTCAGCTGATTTAATTTCTGCTTTATTGTTTTCCTTTGTCAATGACTCTTTTAAGGGCTGTGTCCAATGCTGGCGTATACGTTCGATCGCGTATTTACGTTTGAGTGTGTTTTAAAATTTTGCCCCCTTACCTCTTCAGACGTTGAACGATCTTTTTCAATGTATAAAAACCTTTTAAGCAAGAAGCGCCAACATTTTTCGTTTGAAAATGTAAAAGTCATATATCGTCGGCTTAAAGTGTAAACCCGCTAAGTCCATTTTTAACCGATTCCGACTTTTCGTGTCATTCGAAAGGAAAAGGACACTGCATCGTCAGGCAAAAAAATCTTTTTTAATTTCAAATTCTAAATACGGAGAAATTGGTGATGAGTAAAACTGCTAAGTCCAACTGTGGTGAAAGTTCACAGCTAACACCAACAAGTGACATTGTATGGTGCACAGAATCGAATTTAGAAGAGACTTCATATAGGAACAAAATAAACCATCCATATTTTGGGTCTCCTTCCCTATTTTGAAGTCTTGAAAAAAAAGTGTTTTTTATTTACCCTGTAAAGTTTTGAAATTGTTAGTTAGCAAGTTTACACTTTAAGCCGACGATATTTTAATAAGTCCACTGAATAAAAAATAAATTTTAACTGCATATTTTTTGGACTATTTTCCTTGTTTTTTCGAGCTTTTTATAGCGCTTATTTTGCGTTTTTTTCGGGCTTTTTTTGCTCACTCTGATAATGAGTTTCCGGACTCTGCCCCAGGAAAATCAACAATAATTGATTGGTTTGCAAAATTCAAGCGTGGTGAAATGAGCACGGAGGACGGTGAACGCAGTGGACGCCCGAAAGAGGTGGTTACCGACGAAAACATCAAAAAAATGCACAAAATGATTTTGAATGACCGTAAAATGAAGTCGATCGAGATAGCAGAGGCCTTAAAGATATCAAAGGAACGTGTTGGTCATATCATTCATCAATATTTGGATATGAAAAAGCTCTGTGCAAAATGGGTGCCGCGCGAGCTCACATTTGACCAAAAACAACAACGTGTTGATGATTCTGAGCGGTGTTTGCAGCTGTTAACTCGCAATACACCCGAGTTTTTGCGTCGATATGTGACAATGGATGAAACATGGCTCTATCACTACACTCCTGAGTCCAATCGACAGTCGGCTGAGTGGACAGCGATCGGTGAACCGTCTCCGAAGCGTGGAAAGACTCAAAAGTCCGCTGGCAAAGTAATGGCCTCTGTTTTTTGGGATGGGCATGGAATAATTTTTATCGATTATCTTGAGAAGGGAAAAACCATCAACAGTGACTATTATATGCCGTTATTGGAGCGTTTGAAGGTCGAAATCGCGGCAAAACGGCCCCATATGAAGAAGAAAAAAGTTTTGTTCCACCAAGACAACGCACCGTGCCACAAGTCATTGAGAACGATGGCAAAAATTCATGAATTAGGCTTCGAATTGCTTCCCCACCCACCGTATTCTCCAGATCTGGCCACGAGCGACTTTTTCTTGTTCTCAGACCTCAAAAGGATGCTCGCAGGGAAAAAATTTGGCTGCAATGAAGAGGTGATCGCCGAAACTGAGGCCTATTTTGAGGCAAAACCGAAGGAGTACTACCAAAATGGTATCAAAAAATTGGAAGGTCGTTATAATCGTTGTATCGCTCTTGAAGGGAACTATGTTGAATAATAAAAACGAATTTTGACAAAAAAATTTGTTTTTCTTTGTTAAACCGGGGACTTATCAGCCAACCTGTTATGTCTTATGAACTAACTGCAATAGTTTGATAAAATTGATTGCTTTGTTGTTTTTCTTTTTTTTCAGTATTATGCAAAATAATTGTTGTTTGTGTTTTGTACGAAGCATACAGCATGAAGAAACAAAGAATTCAAGGAAAATAACGGCATATTTCTTAAATAACAATTGGTTATACTGCGTGACAACAATTATTTTTTTAAACTATGACTGTAAGTTCACAAGACATACTTTAAACCGTTTTATTATAACTTACCTGAGCTGAACTGGTTTAAATTTTATTTAAGACTGCCACTTTATATTTTATTAATATTTTTCACTTTTGTTATCATACGAACGTTGCTGTCAACCAATCACTTTGAACTGACTTTTTTTATAAAACCCAAGATGATGAAATATCAAACTACGAAAGATTTCGTATATTTCACGAAAATTTTCGTAAATTAAACAAATTCAAAAATTGACTTGGCTACATTCGTACTATGTACGAAATGGTTTCGTGCTTTGTACAAATAGCTTTCGTACTTTTCTAAAGCATTTGTATATAGTACGAATGCATTCGTACAATGTACGAAGGGATTGGTAAGCAGAGCTCGCTTCACTAATTACGAATTTGTTTCGTAATATATACTAAATATTTCGTACAATGAACGAAAAAATTACCCCAATTTACCTTACGAAAGTGATTTCGTTTAATTTACGAATGATTCGTAGAAACAGATTTTTATGGAATTTTTGATCAAGAAAATTTCGTATTATAAACGAAAATTTCGTACATTAAACGAAAACCTTTCGTAAACCCAACTACGAAAATATTTCGTAGTGTTTTTACTAAATTTTATTTTCTGTGCAGGATCAGGGAAACTCATCGCGGCTTAGTCCCGGCCAATAGACTGGAATGCCGAGAATAATTGCAAACGACGGCCGAACCAGTTGTTGGAAGCCCAGCAACCGAAAGTAACGACACCAGACCCATTGGAAGAAAAACCCCCAATCGACGAAGTCTCTAGCTCCAATTCAAAGACGTTACGCAGTCAAAAGTCAACGGATTGTACTCCTTTAAAGGTCAATAAACCTATAAAGAAAGTCACATTCAACGACACAATAACAACATTTGTGTATGGCTAAGAAAAGGACTCTGAGCTGAGGGGCATCTGCGATACAAAAACTAGAAATTTCATCTCAAAAGCAAAAAATTGTTTTTCGATTTTCAACTTTGTATTGTATATATTTCAATTGATTTTAATAAATTCTATGAACTTTGTTGTGTCCAAAATGAATGAGTTAAAACAAAATTTTTTGATTTTCAGGGGTAAGAAAGAAACCTCAATATTCGACTGCGAGTGTTCAAAAAACGCACAGTTCAGTTGGGGGAGATTACTTCGAAAATTTACCTTCAAAGCAGGACACAATGAGGATGTAGCTAACAGTTTAAATTTGAGACACGAGCTTCCGGTAGAAGATGCATTTATAGAAATACCGTGTCAACAAACGTATAGGAGAAAAGCCACATTGTTAATTTATTCTGGTGCGGATACCAGTTTGATTAGAAGAGAATCGTTAGCAGATGATGTAGACATTGATTTTAAAAAGGTTAAGCGTTTAGTAGGAGCTTTCGGAGGAGACTCCAGCACGATAGGTGAAGTGAAAATAGGACACGATTAGATTCCGTCGTTGAAGTTTAATATGCAAGTAGTCCCATATGGTACAAATTTGCCAGAGGATGGTCTCCTTGGACGAGATTCACTCTGGAATAAGACCATAACGGATACGATAAGAAAAAATATCACTTTTGTTGAAAAGGGAGCACAGGTAGCTTCCCTGCCGTTAATTTTGAAGAGTTCTTCTTGTAATGTTCACGTAGTTAGAAAAATCACAATTCAACCGAGATCGATTAGAATAATTGCAGTTAGCACAGGGCTACTAGCGAATGATTTAGTGTTGCACAAAAGAGAACTGGCACCAGACGTTTATATTGGAGAAAGTATTACAAAAACCCAGAATGGGTTGGGATATGTATCAGTTTTGAATGCCTCAGACGATCAGGCTAAATTAGATGTGAATACCGAACTACAGTATAGCCTTTTAGACGATTATGCCATGTTACGCGAAAATTTTTCTAAGTACGAAGCTAAAGTTTATAAATCACCCGTTTCTTGTCTAAATATATACGTGTGCATCTGACTCCAGTGGGGAACGATTTCCGCTTCTAGTCAATACCCTGTCACTGGATGTTAACCTTAATGATGAAGAGCGAACGTCGCTATTGAAAATATGTGGAGATTTTCAGGATGTTTTCCACCTAAAAGGGGATCATCTAAGTTACACGACTACTTTACGTCATGAAATTCTCACAGAACCTGGTCATCCACCAGTAAACATTAGACAGTATCGTCTGCCCGAAGCGCATAAAGAAGAGATAATTAGGCAAGTCGAGGAAATGCTCGAACAAGAGATAATAACCCCTAGTATTGCGCCATGGAATTCTCCCATTATATTGGTGCCAAAGAAAAGTGGGCCAAATGGAGAAAAGAAGTGGAGGCTAGTGGTGGACTTTCGTAAATTAAATGAGCAAACGATTAAGCAGATTTTTCAAATTCCTAGGATTGACGAGATACTCGACCAGCTAGGGTGTAGTCGTTACTTTACCACGCTAGACTTAACTAGCGGATGCCATCAAGTATTGGTAGATGAGGACGACCGAAAGAAGACAGCCTTCAGCACAGGTCAGGGACATTATGAATTTTTACGAATGCCGTTTGGCCTAACAGGGGCACCGGCAACGTTTCAACGAATAATGAATCATATTCTTACAGGGATTCAAAGAATAGATTGCTTTGTTTATTTAGATGATATTGTAGTCTATGGTAGGAATGTAAAAGAGCACGAAATACGTTTGCGAAAAGTTTTACAGGCTCTCAGAGACAACAACCTCAAAATACAAACAGAAAAGTGCCAATTTTTAAGAAGAGAGGTGGTTTATTTGGGTCACCGCTGTTCTGAGCAAGGGGTTCTGCCAGATCCAGGCAAGGTTGAGTGTGTGAAGCGTTTCCCAGCACACAAGAATAAAACACAACTGCAATCTTTCCTGGGTTTGGTGAACTACTATAGGAAATTTATTCCAAATGCAGCCCGAATATTGCTGCCTCTAACCAATTTGTTGAAAAAATATGTCGAGTACAGGCCCGTGCGCACGGGGGGGGTTTTGGGTGTTAAAACCCCCCCCATTGAGAAAAAGAATTATAAATATTATATATAAAACGAAAAAGGAAATTTCGCACAATGGGCCAAGCTGATGCAAGAAGAATTGCATGAGCTGTCGCGTACTCGGCAACTCGTGCAAATACTTGATATAAAATAATTGGCAAATACTCCAAATAGTTCCCATTTTAATTTTTGTACTTTGATAGAAATTTTTCATGATAGACTATTAGCACCTAGAAATTTGAAAATTCTCCGGCAGAAATTTCAATTGAGGTAACTGATCCAAATAAGGAAATGCGATCCAAATAAAAACATTCGAAATCAATTCGATTTCAATAGAAATTTATTTGTCCAGATGAACATCGAAATTGCACAATTTCAGAAAATTTCGGAACAAATCTGACATTTAAAATTGAGTCAATTTAAATTTTGTTCTGAAATTGATTGCTTAAATACAAATATGGCATGTAGGCAAAAATTTTCGTGTATTGTAAGGCTTGCTTTTAACCGATATTTACTGTATATCTATGTCTAATTGTCGACGTCGAAAAGGCTCTGCCGCGATCGAGAAATTCACCCTTAGGCAGGTTTAGGAAATACAACTCTTTCGAGAAATTCACCAGAAAGCTACCAACAACAATACGGGTAGACACAAAGTGGCACTCCAAAATTAGAAATAAAACTGGCAATGCAAAAACACTTCATTTCACCACAGCAGAGCTTAGGATTTCGCTGCTCTAGCGTGCATCTTTTTGACAAATGCTTTATGCCTATGTTCAGGCAGCGTAGCACAGTGCTTCGATCCCATACATTCGATGGACAAAAATAGAAAGAAGTGTCGTAGGCCAATGAAATTTGGCACAAGTCCCTAATATGGCTTAATTAAGAAAATTTCTAAGTTTTATCAAAATTGACCCCACCCACCACCCACCGCCCATACCACCCAAAGTTACTTTTGGCTATAAAAATGGATATTTTGCCAAAAATTTCTTAAAAATTGGGGAAAGAGTATATACATATGCGATCTTATCAAAAAATAATATTTCCTCCATTAATTCCGTAAGATTTTTATTACTGTTTTCACGTTCGCGTCTTTAGTCTTTTCGCAGACAGTTCTGTTAAAAAAACGAGAGAGATAAAGCAAGGACTTAAGACTCAATAATCAGCCACATTTTTCTAAAATTGCAACGAAAAACAACGAAGTAAAGACTTATAAATGCATGCACATTTCATAAATATTGAAAAGCATACTTTTTGGCTGCATTTAATAATGTTTATTTACGAAGAAAACTTTAGTATAAATCATGAAAATATACATTTTTATAATCTAACTTTTCTTTAATTTGTTGGTTCGATAAAAGTCTGATTTTTTCATAACTTATTAGAGGAATATATAAGGTACTAAAAATAGGAATAAAAAAATACCCGTTTTTCCGTATTTTTTTTTTTTACTCCATTAAAGTTTCGATATTTTTTACTATGAAAAAAAAATTTGTGCCTTTTTCAAGCAGAAAAGCAAAATGATATTTAGCTCCTTTGCCTAAAAGCATATTTTAATGTACTTCTCATACATTTGAAAAGTTAAAACAACAAACCTAAAGTCTATTAAGGAAAAAATGTATTTGTGGCAATTTCTTGCGAAACAGCTTGAAACAAGTGTTTCATAAATCAAGAAAAACGCTTATGGGAAAAATGATTTTTTTCTCAATTGTTGGTTCGATAGAAGTCTGATTTTTTCATATCTTATTAGAAGAATATATAAGGTATTAAAAATAGGAATAAAAAAATACCCGTTTTTCCGTATTTTTTTTTTTACTCCATTAAAGTTTTGTAATTTTTGAATAACCAACCAAAAATTTGTGTTTTTCAAAGCAAAAAACCAAAATGACATTAAGCCCCTTTGCCTTAAAATTTATTTTTTATTTATTACTTATATATTGAAGAAGTCAAAAAATTAAGTTTAAAGTAATTTCACGAAAAAATAAATTTTTGACATTATTTTTAGTGAATCGACTTGAGCGAATTATTTTGTTAAAGCAGTTTTGCTTAAAATCGTCTTAGTTGAGCGCCCTCTAAAGGTGATATAAAGAGTCAAACCATTAATATTTTTCTATAATTCTATTAGTTGTTTTATTATCTTTCCGAAAATATATATTTCATCAATATATTAAAACAATTTTTTTTTGGGATTTTTGTCTATGGAACGAAGCACTGTGCGTAGCTCTAACACATTACATGGATTAGGAAGAAGAAGCCCAGTAGATAATTATGGAGTAATACCCAAACCGAGCAAAAAAAGAGTAATGACTTATTCATCCGATTGGAGTAAGAAGCGAGCAATCGAGGTTTATTTCAATTTTTATAATCGCTTAATGATTCATTTGGAGTAATAGGAGAGCAACCTATGTTATTTAATGACTTATATATCCATCTGGATCTGATGCTGCAAGAAAAGAATTGCTCGAAAGAGAGAGAGCTTCTGAATATTTCCGAGAAATTTTTGAGAAGGCGTACACCGTCGGCAAGGAGCATGATATCGAATTACGAAAGCCTCGGTTAACTGCGAAACAAACACATCGCAACAACGTCGTCACTGATTCAGTTGAGGATTACTTTCGCATAACCATATACGTACCATACCTTGATACTTTCATCGCTCATCTTCATGATAGGTTCCTCAATCATCGCAATATCCTATCAAATTTCGATTGCCTGTTCCCAAATAAAATGAAAGCACTCAATGTAGAGTCTTGTGTTCAATTATTTACACAATACTCTTCTATCTTGCACAATGATAGTCCTAACTTCTGGATCAGTGAAGTTCAACTTTGGCATCGTCGAATTTCTGGAATGGATATAAAAAATTCACTTGATGCGCTTGATATTTGCAATGCAGATGCATTTCCGAACATCCATCAAATCCTCCGCATAATGGCAATTTTACCCGTTACTACTGCTACAAATGAAAGGTCTTTCTCAACATTGCGTCGTCTTAAAACGTACCTCAGATCGACAATGTCTCAAGATCGACTAAATGGCCTAGCCTCACTGAATATACATCGTGAGGTTGAAATTGACGTGGAAACGATTTTGGAACACTTTTTTTCTATGCCTCGAAGGGTTTCTTTGTTACATGAAACTCACCAAAACTGAATTGTTTTAATAAAGTCATTCAAATCGTTACTCTTGATTTTTAATCACTTGTTTTGATGAATAGAAAAAAAACCCCCCCCTTGGGCAATTCCTGCGCACGGGCCTGGTCGAGTACGAGTGGTCTGAATCTTGTCAAAACGCAATGGTAGCCTTAAAAATCGCTATTACCAGTCCGCCGATTTTAAGATATGCTGATTTTTCCCAACCCTTCTTGCTGACTACAGATGCAAGCAATGAGGCTTTGGGAGCAATTCTATCACAAGGAGTTCCGGGAGAAGATCTGCCAATTTATTTTGCAAGTAGAGCGTTGAGTCAGACGGAACAAAGATACTCAACAATAGAGAAGGAGTTGTTGGCTATAGTGTGGGCCACAAAAAATTTTAGTTCATATTTACTAGGGCGTCATTTCACTACTTACACTGACCATAAGCCGTTGAGAGGAAAAGCGAATTTAAAAAACCAAACGTCTAGGTTGGCTAGATTCCGACACAAGTTGTCAGAGTTCGACTTTGAAATATGTTATAAGCCGGGGAAAACAAATCAGAATGCAGACGCTCTAAGTAGACTGCCCTACGAAGACACCAACATAGCCGTAGTAACGAGATCTGAAGTCAGGCAAAACGTACAACCGGCGGATAGTCCAGGGATATTCGGTGAAACTTGTTTAAAAAATAAAGAAGAAGAGGATATGTTAGATAACCCTGATTTGGGAAAGGAGGACTCTTGCCGTTTTTCTGACAGACCCCAGGGATATAAAAAATGTACTTAAACAATTTCATGATAGTCCGATGGGTGGGCATAAAGGCGCCCTAAAAACATATTTCCGTATTCGCCGCCAATTTAAGTGGAGCGGCATGCAACGTCAAATAAGAGATTATGTCAAGGCATGTACTAAATGTCAGCAGAATAAGGCTAGCAAAGCGACAAAAATGCCCATGGTTATAACCGATACGGCTCAAAGACCATTCGACAAATTGTTTATGGACATGGTGGGTCCCTATACCACCGCATCAGGCAACAGATATATTCTCACAATAATAGATGATTTTTCTAAATATTTTATTTGTGCGGCCATGCCGGATGCAGAGGCTAGCACAGTAGCGAACATTTTTTTGAAAGAGGTCATTTCGAAATTTGGTACACCTCGACTTTTGGTGACCGATAACGGCACGAACCTTACTTCCAAACTATTTTCAGATATTTGAAAGCTACTGGGAGTGAAAAGACTTACAACTTGTCCATATCACCCTCAGTCAAACGGGGCACTGGAAAGATGTCACGGGCCGTTGGCCGAACATCTTCGTATGGTGGTAAATGAAGATGGTACGAAATGGGACGAATGGCTATGCCATTCTATGCACGTTCATAATAATTCGGTCCACACCGCAACCAAACATACGCCCACTAAGGTGCTTTTTGGTTTCGATGTCGACTTGCCAGTAAATTTGAAAAAAAACCCATACCTCTCTATAACCCGGACGACTACAGCAAAATTCTGAAATACCAAATTCAAAGGACGTATGAATTGGTACGTAAGAACCAAGAAAAATCAAAAGAAAATTCGAAGAAATATTATGATACCACAATAAATTTAAAATCATTTAAAAGCAAATCGCAAAAGCAAATTTTCATCACCATGGGCGGGCCCTTATACAGTAGTGTCCGCTATTGGCCCAGTGAATACCAAGCTTTTGATAAAGTGAAAGGAAAAAACGTACCACAACAACCTCTCGAAACCATATTACCAGTAATAAAGAAAACAATTTTATATAAAAGTTAAAGGTTTAAAATATAATAGCTAATAACAAATTAATGGAATATATAAGCAACTAAGGTGGTGGTACGGCGCTTCGTACTAAAATTAAGACCTTCAAACCTTTCATTTTCTCAAATCAGATTCCCGTTTAGTAACGAACCTATTGGAATTCCTCCTCAAGACGGAAATAACGTTAATTGTCTCTAAAAAGAGAGCGCCAGTGCCAAAAAAAAAAAAAAACTTAGCAGGAACGGAGCAACATCGTTTTTTTGTTCTGTTTTATTCTAGGAATACGTCTTGACATCGGGACGGATCAACAACATCGAACCTCAACCGAATCGACATCAAATCTGCGCCCTCATTTAAATTTTCGCATGATCATTAAGCCGTAGGTTTCCAAAATGGAGATGATAGCACTTAGAAATTTAACCTTGGAGGAGCTACGAAAGACTTGTAGGAAGTTCGATTTAGTTCCCAGAGGCGAGCAGGCAGAGCTGCAACGCCGCTTACTGTAACATATAGGAAAATTCAAAAGGGAAAATAAAACCCATCCTAGCCTTTTTACACATACGAGGGGCTGCTGTGACGTCTGCAGGAACATTTGGCATCAACCAAAGGAAAACATTTTAGGAAAAAAAGGTACAGGCGAAAATCCCACTCAAGCAGTTTACGAGAAACCCCATGGAAAAAGAAAACAACCTAGACCGACGTAGAATTTTTAAAGAAATAATGATTTACGACTCGAAAGGAGAGCAACAAGCTAGAACAGCATTCTTGGACACAGGCAGTGACTTAAGTACAATATCAACTTCCAAGTATTTTGAGCTTTTTGGAGAAGGAGAATTCGAGGAAAAAGGTACCCTCGTTTACGGTGTGGGGAGAGGTCAAACAAAGACGGAAGGGACAGTAAGCGTTAGGATAAAAATCGATAACTTTCCACTTGTACTGAAAATGCACATCATGCATGAAGCGGATGCTCTGTTCCAAATCACAATCGGCAATGACATCCTTAAGTATTTAGACATCTTGGTTTCCGAAGAGGGAGCCACATTTCTCCGGAAGACACAAAACGCTTCACCCAGAACCTTCGCGTTAACACTCACGACCTCCGGTTATTCCACACCCACAAGATCAGTTTTCGAAGAAGAACTCTTAAACTTCAATGTCATAGGCTCGCCGAATAGTACACTGCACGATGAACTCGATTTAGCGCATTTGGATCATAACACTCGATAAGAAATAGAAATATTAGTCAGGAACTATCGTTCGATCAGAAATTTAAATTCGCCAGTAAGGTTGGGATTGCGATTAATCGACAACATTCCATTTTCGCATCTCCCAGCCAAGCTGCCCGCATGCGACCGAGAAATAGTCAATGCCCAGGTACAAGAGTGGTTGAACAATGAAACAATTAAACTGAGTTCATACGAATATTCTTCTCTAATCTACAAATCGTCAAGAAGAAATATAAGTGAGCCCTTCTCAGTAGAATACCATAAGTTGAATAAAAAAATTGTTCCGGAGAAACCTCTCTTCATTTCCTTCGACGATGTACTATTACGACTACGTAGTGCAACACTTTACACCTCGTTGGTGGTAAAAACAAAATCCGTGCTTATACCAATGGCAGACGACTCCAAACCATTTACCTCTTTCGTCACAGAAGATGGCCAATATGAATTCAATTACGTCCCACTTGGCTTAGCTAACAGACAAACGATGGTCTGCCGCTTCATTAATAGCATTTTTCAGAAATTGGTTGAATTTAATTCCGCAGTCATTTACAAGGACCAAATATTGATCCCGGCCAACTCTAAACTGGAAGGGGTACAGAAACTAACCGAAGTGTTAAATGTAGCCAAGGAATATGGACTAGAAATAGACTGGAAAAATGGTCAGTATTTGTCAAGCAAGTTATCTTTTTGGGGGTAACTGTTAGAAGACTCTAAAATAAGACAAGCCCCAGAATTTCTCCGACGGATATGTAACTATCCATTTCCACGTGACATAAGCTCAGTTAGAAAATTTTTGGAACTAACATCGCATTTAAGAAGGTTCGTTCCAGAGTATGCGGTAGTGGTAAGACCACTATCAGATCTACTTCGCAAACATTCAAGTTTTATTTTTCAACATCGAATGCGCACTATCATTTCAACATATTAAAGGATACCTGATGAATGCCCCGGTGTTGACATCATTCAATCCGAGCGCACTCACAAAAATCCTTCCAAGTGCAAACCGACATGGCTACAGTGCAACACTTTTCCAAAGATTTCCCATCCAGAAGTCATGGCATCCGATAGAATCAATCAGTAGAAGAACCACAAACTCAGAAGCTCGATATACCCAGTACGAATTGGAACTTCTGGCAACAATTTCAGCATTGAAGAAATGGAAAACTTATGTGCAGAGCACAAGAGTACAAATCGTAACCGATTGCAGGGCTTTTGCAAGGAAATCGAGTGACCAACCTCGAGTTTCGAAATTGAGGAGTTGCCTGCAGGAATTTGACTATTATCTCAAACAACGTCGCAGGCAAGAATCGAAAGAGTTTAGCATTTTGAGCAGAGCGTACCAATTATTAACGCAAACCGCACTAAAATAAAGATTAAAAGCAGACCAACAACAGGACCACTGGACTAGCCTAGTTATCCAGTTAATAGAGCATACCAAGTACGAGGACTTTTTCCTGCGGTGCGGATTGTTGCACAAAGATCCCAATAAGGAACTTTTAGTAATACTCGTAACGCTGGAACGGGAAATCATTAACCTCGCACATGGTCAAGCACATCTGTCAGCAAGAGAAACTCAAAATTTTCTGGAGGAAACCGTATTCATTCCAAATGTGAAATTAAAGGTAGCACAGATATTAAACGATTCTTTAGAATGCATAGTAACCATACAGAGGTCAAAAGAACCATCAGGACTACTAAGTCCAATCGATAAGGGGGACCGGCTATTGCGAACGCTATATCTGGGTCACGTAGGACCATTTACTCCAACGGTCAAACAATATACCCACATTTTAACAATAATAGATTCCTTTTCCAAGTACATTTGGCTTTTTCCAATGAAGGAGATAGGCAGGGCACAATTTATGGCTAAACTAGAAATACACTCCGAAATGTTCGGAAACCCTGATCGAGTATTAACAAACACTAGTACGTTTATCACAGAACCGTTTAGAGCCCATTGTATTAGTAACAACATAGAACACGTGACAGTAGTAGAAAAAATACCAACCGAAAGTTGTCTCACCGAATGGGTACACACGAAAATAATCAATTCATTGACCGAACTATGTTCAGAACGACCAGAAAGCTGGTACAAATGCGTTAGGAGAGTCCAGGAAAGGTTGAACTTTGCGCAACCCAAATCTTATCCAACTAAACTGCCCGACATTCCCGAAATGGAAGCGACAGCAATCGCTCATTTCGAGACTGAAGGCGAAAATATCTGGCAGGAGATAGATGAGGAGTTTTCACAAAGAAGAGAATCCATCAGGGGAAACATTCGGAGATATCAGGAGAACAAAATGAGAAGGAGTGTTAAGAATATAGCCGTCAAATAATTATAATGATCGAGAACAGATTTATTGCTTCGACAGTAGTTCAACATACATTTAATTTTTTTTTATGTGCTAGTGAAATCATGCATTGCTTCATCACTAGCTCTAAGCGCATTGGATTTTTATCATGTATAACGGTAGTAAAATCATTTATTGCTTCGACAGTAGCTCTACATGCTAGTACACCATTCATTGCTTCATGAATAACTCTAAGCGCATGATAGTGAAATCCTTTATTGCTTCGACAGTAGTTCTACATACATTTAATTTTTTTTTTATGTGCTAGTGAAATCATCCATTGCTTCATTACTAGCTCTAAGCGCATTGGATTTTTATCAGGTATAACGATAGTAAAATCATTTATTGCTTCGTCAGTAGTTTAGCATGCATTTTTATGTTTAACACTTAAGCTGATTCTTCGGCCATAACTAAGCATGAACTATACCATTGCAGCCTTGGGTAGGCTTACAACTAATTTCTCAACATCAAACAATGACAGATGAAGAGGAGATAACAACACTACACAACAAAATCGAACTTTTTGCGTGCCTTTGACTTAAAACAAATTTTTTTTGTAGTATGTGTTTCGCACCAGTCGTCGGCAGTTTTAACATTTAATTTTTTTTTAATTGTCGTCATAGCGTGTGTGAATTTGCTAAAAGTTATATAACTAGTTATAACAATTCGTTAACATTTATAGTCTTAAACTAGATAAGTTTAATATTGAAATTCTTTATTAAAACTGCAAAAACTGAAAATTTTTGGAAAAAAACGGGCAAATTGGCCTATAGTCGGCAAATTTTGCCTGTTTTCGGCATGTTGTGGTCCTATATCGGCACATCATATTTTTATGACGAAAATGATAAATCGTTATGTTCAAAATATTGTTTATTCAAAATTAAAGCCTTTTCATTTTTTTTATTAAAAATAAAACTAAAAATCAACAAATCTTAACAGAAATAAACAATATTTTCATAACAAAAGTCACACCATCTTAGTATCAAAAAAATAAACATTGAAAAAGGCACTTTCTCTTAAATACTATTCATTTTCGGTCTTCCATGCTTTGCACACAAAGTCCAATGCAAAAATATCTGTGAAATGCAAATTTTTTTAGCTCTGTGCATTTAAATTGATACCACTGAGGGCATATATCACAACCTACATGTTGCAGCTCCTCATCTTCGGCCTCACTTTTTAGCTTTTGGTGGCTTGTTTTCCTTTTCGATTTTCTTTTTTTCTCGCTCCAGTTTCCGTTGTTTAACAGCTTCAGCTTTGGCCATCTTTTCTCTTTCCTTTTCTTGCACGTGCACCCTCCATGCGAGAGCGGAAATGGCATTTGGGGCCTTAATTTTTGGATTCGATTGTGAGGACGTTGACGGTTTTGGAAAATAGAGGTGTTTTCCAAATGAAGGTGACACTGACGCTTCCGAATTTTTGACTAGATTCGTTGAGCCTGAAAAAAATAATTCCCACATGAAAAAAAAGCCAATTAAAGATTTTTTTGAATAACTTGTGGGTGATGAGCTCGAAGGTTGAAGAATAAAATTTTTTATTGTTTCTGCAAATGGAAGAGCAGGGAGACGGACATTCGGCAGTAGATTGAAAGCTAGGTTGGCTCGCCAAATTTTGACACGAATAATTAAGCGATCCCAAGAAATTATTTTCTGACGTGATGTTTGTGATTTTTTTCCATTTCGTCCATTTCCAAAACTCCTTCCTCATTTATGAAATAAGAACCGGGTTGCACCGTGACATCGCTTATAATTTCAATTTTATCCGTTTCATTTCCATTTGTTTAAGCAAGAATCTCCTCCACAACTATATTCGAGTCAATTCCTTGTGCAAGCAATTTCGAGCTTATCATTTCTACAATCCTAATGGTTTTATCGAAGTCTTTTTCAGTGATATTTTCAACACTTCGAGGACGATTACTAGATAGATCTTCTAAGGTATTCCGAACACGTTTTGTGAAATCAATTTTATGACCGTTAAATGGAAAAAGGCCGCACTTTCGAAACCCGTTTGTCAAACTCTTCGGGAAGTTAGCCAAAAAGTTCAAAAAACAATAAATGCTCGAGATTGAAAAAAACCCGTAGGCGGAGTTAAGCGTTCTGTTTTATCAGACGGTTTATTAGCGAATGCTCCTCTTTTGCTTTTTTAAGGGTTTTATCAGTAAACGTAAAATGAGTGCTTTATGAAGAGAGGCTTTAAAGAGATTTACAATGCCATGAGTTTATACAAGGCAAGATGAGTTTATACAAAGCAAGATGAGTTTATACAAATGCAAGAGAGTTTATACAAAGCAAGATGAGTTTATATAAATGCAAGAGAGTTTATACAATTTTGAAAGAACAGACTTAAGATGGATGTGGGTTGCCAACACCGTTCTTAATTGCTTCTTCCATATTAATGTTTGTATGAACCATATTGAGAAGGGGGAAAAAATTTAGTTTTTGTTAAAGTTTTCCGGCTTTGTTTGCCATTCTGTAACAGTCTTCTTTCATTCTGTTTTCAACGGCTTAAAAACGCTCACATCGGCGAACTGCATTATGTTTGTAGTACTTTGCGGCAGCGCATACAAAATTATTCCATTTGCGTCTCAAAAATGGCTTAATTCAAGTGTCATATGCGACTTGTGGCCATCTACAAACAGTAAAATAGGCCGTTTAACATTGTTTTTGTTAAGCTAATCGTTAAATCAGTTCGCAATATGCTCGTCAAATGTACCGCTCACCATCCACCCAGTCTCTGATTTTCCAGGTACCCACCTGTCTGGAAGGCTGCTTATAATATCCTTGGGCACTCGCACAAAACGGAAAACAACCATTGGATCGACTGTCTTACCACTTGCCCAAAACACAAGTAATACGGTCACCGTTTTCTTTTCGTTGCCTCTTTGGTTGCAGTATACATTCCGATATCCCTCAGGAGCAAACACTCTCCCAGTCTAAGGACACATTGAAGAGCTGGTTTCATCTGCATTAAAAATGCGTTCTGGATCGTTCAGAATATCAAGGGCGTTTTGTTCGCCTAAAAATTTCTCCAAATCGGTAAACCATTTTCGAATATTTTTCTTTTGTTACCACTGCTCACCCTTTACTTATCTCTTCAGCTTCTCTAAAATCTAATTTGGGATGCCGCTTTAAAAAACTGTATAACCACTTTTTCCCTGGGCGGTCATTTTTAAATGGTGTTTGTCGTCTTTGGTTCTTAATAATTGCTTCGACTGTTTTAAGCAAGTCATCCATTTTAAGTGGAAAGCCACATTTTGCCAAATCATGGCACCACTTTTCCAAATGTTCCTCTTCAGCATGGTTTAAAATTGTTGCTGGGCCCATTTTTCAACGCCCTTCCGGAATGCGGCCATGAACTCTATCCTGAATAGAGTTCCATGCTTTTTACTCGCGCCTAATATTGATTTGCCAGTTTCCCTTATTTCCTTAACAGCATCTTTTAGTGCCTCTTCAGAGTAATTGCGAATGGGCCTTTTTGCTTAAGAGGTCATACTTTAAAAAAATGTCTGAAAGTTCAAAAAAAATCTTCCTAGAAATGGTTTTGGACCTTTTGATATACTTCAAAGTAAAAAACAAAAACTGCTGCCGACATTAGGTATAAAACTATCCGGTCTGCGGCAGGTCGGTGACAATATTTATATATATTGACTAAAGACTATGCCGAATAATGGGTAAGTTAGATCTAAACTCATTTTTTTTGTTTGCAGGGGCATTTAGAGTGATTAAAAAACAATTTTCTCAAATTTGAGTGAAATTGAAATAATATACTTCTTTTCCAGATTTCGGCGCCCCTATGCCGACTACTGAAAAATTTAACATTTTACCGTTCCTAAAGTCGGCATCGATGTATATATTCTTTTTTTTCAAATTTATAATGTTATTTCACCAATGTTCTTTCATTCGAAACTTTTCTTCATTCAAATTTTTGTTATTTTAACGTAATTACTTAAAAGTGACCACGACCAAATAAAATGCAGCCAAAGAGCTATAGCGATGCTGCCAAGAACAACCTGATCCTTAGCGTCATCGACAAAAGCGTGGAGGAGGGAAGAATCCCGAAAGATAAATGGAAATGGGTTGCTAATGCAGTCTCTTCCATTTTCCTCCAAGTTCTGGAGGAAAGTCCAGGGCCTCTTCCCTCTTGTGAAGATGCCGGATGGCACCAAGGCCAGGTGAAGCTGATAGCTTGCGCGGATGATAGATCTGCTACCTTGATCTGCTATCTCGAAGGTGGGTGAGGTGTGGCCGGGAGCCAGGCTCGAGGCTGTGGAAAAAAAGGATATTCCTTCACGGACAAGAGCTCGAGTCTGGATCCCGGCCATGCCTTCGGACCCAGAACAGATTTTGAAGCTTTTCAGGATCTGCAGCCCGCTCCTTCCTGCGCAGAACTGGAAGGTAGCAAAGCTGGAGGAAACTGACGGACCAACTCGGCAAGCAGTACTTGTACTGAATGCTGAGTCTGTCAAGCCTCTGGTCGAAGCACAGGGAATGGTCTCCTACGGCTTCGAAAAGGTTGCTCATAAGGTGTACCGTACGGACGCCTTTGGGCAAAATGGGGGAGAGCACGCAGACGACCAAAAACCAAATACCACGCACGTGGTAGAAACAGCCGCAGAGGTAGCGAGCAAAGCTGCCTTGGACGTCGCACCCGCTTCTGTGGAGCGCATGGAAGCTGGGGACGGCTCCCTTTCCGCGGCTAGTTCGGTGCCCAGTCTGACGCGTCTATTCGAATAAGACGCTCTCCTCGCATCGCAGGATGAGGAAGAAGGTGCGGACGAAGATGCGGACGCAACATTGCTGGAGGTACTAGAAGTGCATGAAAGTGCTTCAAATCAACCTCCACCATTCTAAAACGGCATCCGCAAATTTACTTATCCACCTTGCGGAAGGTGGAGCTGACGTGGTCTTAATCCAGGAACCATACGTCTTGGATAGCCGGATCTGTGGGATTAAGCCCTGAAACTACTCGCCATATTACAGAGCAGACAAAGGTAGGCTTAGATTCTGCATTTTAGTAAAGAAAACATACAATGCATTCTATATTTCAAATTTCAGTGAACCTGATACGGTCGCTGTAAGTGTGGAGCTACAGAGCGGAGCACTGTGGCTTATATCCACATACATGGCACACGAAAGCGAGAGACCGCCCCCGGTTATACGGAATATCCTGACGGACGCAAGGCAGATCGGTACTGGAGTAGTGGTTGGAGCGGATGCAAATGCCCACCACACGATATGGGGTAGTACTGACACTAACCCAAGGGGTGAGTCACTTTTTGAATACATCTGTAACGAGAATATTGTTGTCTGCAATAGAGGCGAAAAGCCTACTTTTATTACAATAAATAGAAGCGGAGTGCTAGATTTAACTCTGACCACACTCGCGGAAGACTCTATTAAGGGATGGAAAGTATTGAAGGAGCACTCCTTCTTAGACCATCGCTATATTTAGTTTATGATTGATATAGAGAACAAGCCACAGCCGTCATACAGGAATAACCGTACTACCGACTGGACGCTATTTAAGAAAAAATTTGATAATTGTTTGAACGAACCTCCGCCAATGATGGCTGACTCTGAGTGTGTAGAGTCGGCTGTCGGCAAACTAACTAAAGCATACAAATCAGCGCTTGAAGCTGCCTGTCCTCTGAAAAAGGGAAGTGGCAAGACCAAACCGTTTTGGTGGTCTGACGACATTCATTGTCTGAGAACCTCCTGTAGACGGCTGTTCAACAAAGCTAAACGCACTAAATTAGATGAAGACTGGTATATATATAAAACTGGTCTTAGCTTCTACAAAGCGGAAATTAAAAAGTCCAAGAGAGCTTCCTGGCGTACCTTCTGCGAAAGCGTGGAGGGATGGTCGGAATATTTATATATATTGACTAAAGACTATGCCGAATAATGGGTAAGTTAGATCTAAACTCATTTTTTATGTTTGCAGGGGCATTTAAAGTGATTAAAGAACAATTTTCCCAAATTTGAGTGAAATTGAAATAATATACTTCTTTTTCCAGATTTCGGCGCCCCTATGCCGACTACTGAAAAATTAAACATTTTACCGTTCCTAAAGTCGGCATCGATGTAAATATTCTTTTTTTCAAATTTATAATGTTATTTCACCAATGTTCTTTCATTCGAAACTTTTCTTCATTCAAATTTTTGTTATTTTAACGTAATTACTTAAAAGTGACCACGACCAAATAAAATGCAGCCAAAGAGCTATAGCGATGCTGCCAAGAACAACCTGATCCTTAGCGTCATCGACAAAAGCGTGGAGGAGGGAAGAATCCCGAAAGATAAATGGAAATGGGTTGCTAATGCAGTCTCTTCCATTTTCCTCCAAGTTCTGGAGGAAAGTCCAGGGCCTCTTCCCTCTTGTGAAGATGCCGGATGGCACCAAGGCCAGGTGAAGCTGATAGCTTGCGCGGATGAGAGATCTGCTACCTTGATCTGCTATCTCGAAGGTGGGTGAGGTGTGGCCGGGAGCCAGGCTCGAGGCTGTGGAAAAAAAGGATATTCCTTCACGGACAAGAGCTCGAGTCTGGATCCCGGCCATGCCTTCGGACCCAGAACAGATTTTGAAGCTTTTCAGGATCTGCAGCCCGCTCCTTCCTGCGCAGAACTGGAAGGTAGCAAAGCTGGAGGAAACTGACGGACCAACTCGGCAAGCAGTACTTGTACTGAATGCTGAGTCTGTCAAGCCTCTGGTCAAAGCACAGGGAATGGTCTCCTACGGCTTCGAAAAGGTTGCTCATAAGGTGTACCGTACGGACGCCTTTGGGCAAAATGGGGGAGAGCACGCAGACGACCAAAAACCAAATACCACGCACGTGGTAGAAACAGCCGCAGAGGTAGCGAGCAAAGCTGCCTTGGACGTCGCTACCGCTTCTGTGGAGCGCATGGAAGCTGGGGACGGCTCCCTTTCCGCGGCTAGTTCGGTGCCCAGTCTGACGCGTCTATTCGAATAAGACGCTCTCCTCGCATCGCAGGATGAGGAAGAAGGTGCGGACGAAGATGCGGACGCAACATTGCTGGAGGTACTAGAAGTGCATGAAAGTGCTTCAAATCAACCTCCACCATTCTAAAACGGCATCCGCAAATTTACTTATCCACCTTGCGGAAGGTGGAGCTGACGTGGTCTTAATCCAGGAACCATACGTCTTGGATAGCCGGATCTGTGGGATTAAGCCCTGAAACTACTCGCCATATTACAGAGCAGACAAAGGTAGGCTTAGATTCTGCATTTTAGTAAAGAAAACATACAATGCATTCTATATTTCAAATTTCAGTGAACCTGATACGGTCGCTGTAAGTGTGGAGCTGCAGAGCGGAGCACTGTGGCTTATATCCACATACATGGCACACGAAAGCGAGAGACCGCCCCCGGTTATACGGAATATCCTGACGGACGCAAGGCAGATCGGTACTGGAGTAGTGGTTGGAGCGGATGCAAATGCCCACCACACGATATGGGGTAGTACTGACACTAACCCAAGGGGTGAGTCACTTTTTGAATACATCTGTAACGAGAATATTGTTGTCTGCAATAGAGGCGAAAAGCCTACTTTTATTACAATAAATAGAAGCGGAGTGCTAGATTTAACTCTGACCACACTCGCGGAAGACTCTATTAAGGGATGGAAAGTATTGAAGGAGCACTCCTTCTTAGACCATCGCTATATTTAGTTTATGATTGATATAGAGAACAAGCCACAGCCGTCATACAGGAATAACCGTACTACCGACTGGACGCTATTTAAGAAAAAATTTGATAATTGTTTGAACGAACCTCCGCCAATGATGGCTGACTCTGAGTGTGTAGAGTCGGCTGTCGGCAAACTAACTAAAGCATACAAATCAGCGCTTGAAGCTGCCTGTCCTCTGAAAAAGGGAAGTGCCAAGACCAAACCGTTTTGGTGGTCTGACGACATTCATTGTCTGAGAACCTCCTGTAGACGGCTGTTCAACAAAGCTAAACGCACTAAATTAGATGAAGACTGGTATATATATAAAACTGGTCTTAGCTTCTACAAAGCGGAAATTAAAAAGTCCAAGAGAGCTTCCTGGCGTACCTTCTGCGAAAGCGTGGAGGGATGGTCGGAATATTTATATATATTGACTAAAGACTATGCCGAATAATGGGTAAGTTAGATCTAAACTCATTTTTTATGTTTGCAGGGGCATTTAAAGTGATTAAAGAACAATTTTCTCAAATTTGAGTGAAATTGAAATAATATACTTCTTTTCCAGATTTCGGCGCCCCTATGCCGACTACTGAAAAATTTAACATTTTACCGTTCCTAAAGTCGGCATCGATGTAAATATTCTTTTTTTCAAATTTATAATGTTATTTCACCAATGTTCTTTCATTCGAAACTTTTCTTCATTCAAATTTTTGTTATTTTAACGTAATTACTTAAAAGTGACCACGACCAAATAAAATGCAGCCAAAGAGCTATAGCGATGCTGCCAAGAACAACCTGATCCTTAGCGTCATCGACAAAAGCGTGGAGGAGGGAAGAATCCCGAAAGATAAATGGAAATGGGTTGCTAATGCAGTCTCTTCCATTTTCCTCCAAGTTCTGGAGGAAAGTCCAGGGCCTCTTCCCTCTTGTGAAGATGCCGGATGGCACCAAGGCCAGGTGAAGCTGATAGCTTGCGCGGATGAGAGATCTGCTACCTTGATCTGCTATCTCGAAGGTGGGTGAGGTGTGGCCGGGAGCCAGGCTCGAGGCTGTGGAAAAAAAGGATATTCCTTCACGGACAAGAGCTCGAGTCTGGATCCCGGCCATGCCTTCGGACCCAGAACAGATTTTGAAGCTTTTCAGGATCTGCAGCCCGCTCCTTCCTGCGCAGAACTGGAAGGTAGCAAAGCTGGAGGAAACTGACGGACCAACTCGGCAAGCAGTACTTGTACTGAATGCTGAGTCTGTCAAGCCTCTGGTCAAAGCACAGGGAATGGTCTCCTACGGCTTCGAAAAGGTTGCTCATAAGGTGTACCGTACGGACGCCTTTGGGCAAAATGGGGAGAGCACGCAGACGACCAAAAACCAAATACCACGCACGTGGTAGAAACAGCCGCAGAGGTAGCGAGCAAAGCTGCCTTGGACGTCGCTACCGCTTCTGTGGAGCGCATGGAAGCTGGGGACGGCTCCCTTTCCGCGGCTAGTTCGGTGCCCAGTCTGACGCGTCTATTCGAATAAGACGCTCTCCCTCGCATCGCAGGATGAGGAAGAAGGTGCGGACGAAGATGCGGACGCAACATTGCTGGAGGTACTAGAAGTGCATGAAAGTGCTTCAAATCAACCTCCACCATTCTAAAACGGCATCCGCAAATTTACTTATCCACCTTGCGGAAGGTGGAGCTGACGTGGTCTTAATCCAGGAACCATACGTCTTGGATAGCCGGATCTGTGGGATTAAGCCCTGAAACTACTCGCCATATTACAGAGCAGACAAAGGTAGGCTTAGATTCTGCATTTTAGTAAAGAAAACATACAATGCATTCTATATTTCAAATTTCAGTGAACCTGATACGGTCGCTGTAAGTGTGGAGCTGCAGAGCGGAGCACTGTGGCTTATATCCACATACATGGCACACGAAAGCGAGAGACCGCCCCCGGTTATACGGAATATCCTGACGGACGCAAGGCAGATCGGTACTGGAGTAGTGGTTGGAGCGGATGCAAATGCCCACCACACGATATGGGGTAGTACTGACACTAACCCAAGGGGTGAGTCACTTTTTGAATACATCTGTAACGAGAATATTGTTGTCTGCAATAGAGGCGAAAAGCCTACTTTTATTACAATAAATAGAAGCGGAGTGCTAGATTTAACTCTGACCACACTCGCGGAAGACTCTATTAAGGGATGGAAAGTATTGAAGGAGCACTCCTTCTTAGACCATCGCTATATTTAGTTTATGATTGATATAGAGAACAAGCCACAGCCGTCATACAGGAATAACCGTACTACCGACTGGACGCTATTTAAGAAAAAATTTGATAATTGTTTGAACGAACCTCCGCCAATGATGGCTGACTCTGAGTGTGTAGAGTCGGCTGTCGGCAAACTAACTAAAGCATACAAATCAGCGCTTGAAGCTGCCTGTCCTCTGAAAAAGGGAAGTGGCAAGACCAAACCGTTTTGGTGGTCTGACGACATTCATTGTCTGAGAACCTCCTGTAGACGGCTGTTCAACAAAGCTAAACGCACTAAATTAGATGAAGACTGGTATATATATAAAAACTGGTCTTAGCTTCTACAAAGCGGAAATTAAAAAGTCCAAGAGAGCTTCCTGGCGTACCTTCTGCGAAAGCGTGGAGGGATGGTCGGAATATTTATATATATTGACTAAAGACTATGCCGAATAATGGGTAAGTTAGATCTAAACTCATTTTTTATGTTTGCAGGGGCATTTAAAGTGATTAAAGAACAATTTTCCCAAATTTGAGTGAAATTGAAATAATATACTTCTTTTCCAGATTTCGGCGCCCCTATGCCGACTACTGAAAAATTAAACATTTTACCGTTCCTAAAGAATCATTCGCAATATCCTATCAAATTTCGATTGCCTGTTCCCAATAAAATGAAAGCACTCAATGTAGAGTCTTGTGTTCAATTATTTACCCAATACTCTTCTATCTTGCACAATGATAGTCCTAACTTCTGGATCAGTGAAGTTCAACTTTGGCATCGTCGAATTTCTGGAATGGATATAAAAAATTCACTTGATGCGCTTGATATTTGCAATGCAGATTCATTTCCGAACATCCATCAAATCCTCCGCATAATGGCAATTTTACCCGTTACTACTGCTACAAATGAAAGGTCTTTCTCAACATTGCGTCGTCTTAAAAACGTACCTCATATCGACAATTCTCAAGATCGACTAAATGGCCTAGCCTCACTGAATATACATCGTGAGGTTGTGAAATAGTGACGTGGAAACGATTTTGGAACACTTTTTTTTCTATGCCTCGAAGGGTTTCTTTGTTACATAAACTCACCAAAACTGAATTGTTTTAATAAAGTCATTCAAATCGTTACTCTTGATTTTTAATCACTTGTTTTTGATGAATAGAAAAAAAACCCCCCCCTTGGGCAATTCCTGCGCACGGGCCTGGTCGAGTACGAGTGGTCTGAATCTTGTCAAAACGCAATGGTAGCCTTAAAAACCGCTATTACCAGTCCGCCGATTTTAAGATATGCTGATTTTTCCCAACCCTTCTTGCTGACTACAGATGCAAGCAATGAGGCTTTGGGAGCAATTCTATCACAAGGAGTTCCGGGAGAAGATCTGCCAATTTATTTTGCAAGTAGAGCGTTGAGTCAGACGGAACAAAGATACTCAACAATAGAGAAGGAGTTGTTGGCTATAGTGTGGGCCACAAAAAATTTTAGATCATATTTACTAGGGCGTCATTTCACTACTTACACTGACCATAAGCCGTTGAGAGGAAAAGCGAATTTAAAAAACCAAACGTCTAGGTTGGCTAGATTCCGACACAAGTTGTCAGAGTTCGACTTTGAAATATGTTATAAGCCGGGGAAAACAAATCAGAATGCAGACGCTCTAAGTAGACTGCCCTACGAAGACACCAACATAGCCGTAGTAACGAGATCTGAAGTCAGGCAAAACGTACAACCGGCGGATAGTCCAGGGATATTCGGTGAAACTTGTTTAAAAAATAAAGAAGAAGAGGATATGTTAGATAACCCTGATTTGGGAAAGGAGGACTCTTGCCGTTTTTCTGACAGACCCCAGGGATATAAAAAATGTACTTAAACAATTTCATGATAGTCCGATGGGTGGGCATAAAGGCGCCCTAAAAACATATTTCCGTATTCGCCGCCAATTTAAGTGGAGCGGCATGCAACGTCAAATAAGAGATTATGTCAAGGCATGTACTAAATGTCAGCAGAATAAGGCTAGCAAAGCGACAAAAATGCCCATGGTTATAACCGATACGGCTCAAAGACCATTCGACAAATTGTTTATGGACATGGTGGGTCCTCTACCTACCACCGCATCAGGCAACAGATATATTCTCACAATAATAGATGATTTTTCTAAATATTTTATTTGTGCGGCCATGCCGGATGCAGAGGCTAGCACAGTAGCGAACATTTTTTTGAAAGAGGTCATTTCGAAATTTGGTACACCTCGACTTTTGGTGACCGATAACGGTACGAACCTTACTTCCAAACTATTTTCAGATATTTGAAAGCTACTGGGAGTGAAAAGACTTACAACTAGTCCATATCACCCTCAGTCAAACGGGGCACTGGAAAGATGTCACCGGCCGTTGGCCGAACATCTTCGTATGGTGGTAAATGAAGATGGTACGAAATGGGACGAATGGCTATGCCATTCTATGCACGTTCATAATAATTCGGTCCACACCGCAACCAAACATACGCCCACTAAGGTGCTTTTTGGTTTCGATGTCGACTTGCCAGTAAATTTGAAAAAAAACCCATACCTCTCTATAACCCGGACGACTACAGCAAAATTCTGAAATACCAAATTCAAAGGACGTATGAATTGGTACGTAAGAACCAAGAAAAATCAAAAGAAAATTCGAAGAAATATTATGATACCACAATAAATTTACAATCATTTAAAAGCAAATCGCAAAAGCAAATTTTCATCACCATGGGCGGGCCCTTATACAGTAGTGTCCGCTATTGGCCCAGTGAATACCAAGCTTTTGATAAAGTGAAAGGAAAAAACGTACCACAACAACCTCTCGAAACCATATTACCAGTAATAAGGAAAACAATTTTATATAAAAGTTAAAGGTTTAAAAATATAATAGCTAATAACAAATTAATGGAATATATAAGCAACTAAGGTGGTGGTACGGCGCTTCGTACTAAAATTAAGACCTTCAAACCTTTCATTTTCTCAAATCAGATTCCCGTTTAGTAACGAACCTATTGGAATTCCTCCTCAAGACGGAAATAACGTTAATTGTCTCTAAAAAGAGAGCGCCAGTGCCAAAAAAAAAAAAAAACTTAGCAGGAACGGAGCAACATCGTTTTTTTGTTCTGTTTTATTCTAGGAATACGTCTTGACATCGGGACGGATCAACAACATCGAACCTCAACCGAATCGACATCAAATCTGCGCCCTCATTTAAATTTTCGCATGATCATTAAGCCGTAGGTTTCCAAAATGGAGATGATAGCACTTAGAAATTTAACCTTGGAGGAGCTACGAAAGACTTGTAGGAAGTTCGATTTAGTTCCCAGAGGCGAGCAGGCAGAGCTGCAACGCCGCTTACTGTAACATATAGGAAAATTCAAAAGGGAAAATAAAACCCATCCTAGCCTTTTTACACATACGAGGGGCTGCTGTGACGTCTGCAGGAACATTTGGCATCAACCAAAGGAAAACATTTTAGGAAAAAAAGGTACAGGCGAAAACCCCACTCAAGCAGTTTACGAGAAACCCCATGGAAAAAGAAAACAACCTAGACCGACGTAGAATTTTTAAAGAAATAATGATTTACGACTCGAAAGGAGAGCAACAAGCTAGAACAGCATTCTTGGACACAGGCAGTGACTTAAGTACAATATCAACTTCCAAGTATTTTGAGCTTTTTGGAGAAGGAGAATTCGAGGAAAAAGGTACCCTCGTTTACGGTGTGGGGAGAGGTCAAACAAAGACGGAAGGGACAGTAAGCGTTAGGATAAAAATCGATAACTTTCCACTTGTACTGAAAATGCACATCATGCATGAAGCGGATGCTCTGTTCCAAATCACAATCGGCAATGACATCCTTAAGTATTTAGACATCTTGGTTTCCGAAGAGGGAGCCACATTTCTCCGGAAGACACAAAACGCTTCACCCAGAACCTTCGCGTTAACACTCACGACCTCCGGTTATTCCACACCCACAAGATCAGTTTTCGAAGAAGAACTCTTAAACTTCAATGTCATAGGCTCGCCGAATAGTACACTGCACGATGAACTCGATTTAGCGCATTTGGATCATAACACTCGATAAGAAATAGAAATATTAGTCAGGAACTATCGTTCGATCAGAAATTTAAATTCGCCAGTAAGGTTGGGATTGCGATTAATCGACAACATTCCATTTTCGCATCTCCCAGCCAAGCTGCCCGCATGCGACCGAGAAATAGTCAATGCCCAGGTACAAGAGTGGTTGAACAATGAAACAATTAAACTGAGTTCATACGAATATTCTTCTCTAATCTACAAATCGTCAAGAAGAAATATAAGTGAGCCCTTCTCAGTAGAATACCATAAGTTGAATAAAAAAATTGTTCCGGAGAAACCTCTCTTCATTTCCTTCGACGATGTACTATTACGACTACGTAGTGCAACACTTTACACCTCGTTGGTGGTAAAAACAAAATCCGTGCTTATACCAATGGCAGACGACTCCAAACCATTTACCTCTTTCGTCACAGAAGATGGCCAATATGAATTCAATTACGTCCCACTTGGCTTAGCTAACAGACAAACGATGGTCTGCCGCTTCATTAATAGCATTTTTCAGAAATTGGTTGAATTTAATTCCGCAGTCATTTACAAGGACCAAATATTGATCCCGGCCAACTCTAAACTGGAAGGGGTACAGAAACTAACCGAAGTGTTAAATGTAGCCAAGGAATATGGACTAGAAATAGACTGGAAAAATGGTCAGTATTTGTCAAGCAAGTTATCTTTTTGGGGGTAACTGTTAGAAGACTCTAAAATAAGACAAGCCCCAGAATTTCTCCGACGGATATGTAACTATCCATTTCCACGTGACATAAGCTCAGTTAGAAAATTTTTGGAACTAACATCGCATTTAAGAAGGTTCGTTCCAGAGTATGCGGTAGTGGTAAAACCACTATCAGATCTACTTCGCAAACATTCAAGTTTTATTTTTCAACATCGAATGCGCACTATCATTTCAACAGATTAAAGGAGACCTGATGAATGCCCCGGTGTTGACATCATTCAATCCGAGCGCACTCACAAAAATCCTTCCAAGTGCAAACCGACATGGCTACAGTGCAACACTTTTCCAAAGATTTCCCATCCAGAAGTCATGGCATCCGATAGAATCAATCAGTAGAAGAACCACAAACTCAGAAGCTCGATATACCCAGTACGAATTGGAACTTCTGGCAACAATTTCAGCATTGAAGAAATGGAAAACTTATGTGCAGAGCACAAGAGTACAAATCGTAACCGATTGCAGGGCTTTTGCAAGGAAATCGAGTGACCAACCTCGAGTTTCGAAATTGAGGAGTTGCCTGCAGGAATTTGACTATTATCTCAAACAACGTCGCAGGCAAGAATCGAAAGAGTTTAGCATTTTGAGCAGAGCGTACCAATTATTAACGCAAACCGCACTAAAATAAAGATTAAAAGCAGACCAACAACAGGACCACTGGACTAGCCTAGCTATCCAGTTAATAGAGCATACCAAGTACGAGGACTTTTTCCTGCGGTGCGGATTGTTGCACAAAGATCCCAATAAGGAACTTTTAGTAATACTCGTAACGCTGGAACGGGAAATCATTAACCTCGCACATGGTCAAGCACATCTGTCAGCAAGAGAAACTCAAAATTTTCTGGAGGAAACCGTATTCATTCCAAATGTGAAATTAAAGGTAGAACAGATATTAAACGATTCTTTAGAATGCATAGTAACCATACAGAGGTCAAAAGAACCATCAGGACTACTAAGTCCAATCGATAAGGGGGACCGGCTATTGCGAACGCTATATCTGGGTCACGTAGGACCATTTACTCCAACGGTCAAACAATATACCCACATTTTAACAATAATAGATTCCTTTTCCAAGTACATTTGGCTTTTTCCAATGAAGGAGATAGGCAGGGCACAATTTATGGCTAAACTGGAAATACACTCCGAAATGTTCGGAAACCCTGATCGAGTATTAACAAACACTAGTACGTTTATCACAGAACCGTTTAGAGCCCATTGTATTAGTAACAACATAGAACACATGACAGTAGTAGAAAAAATACCAACCGAAAGTTGTCTCACCGAATGGGTACACACGAAAATAATCAATTCATTGACCGAACTAAGTTCAGAACGACCAGAAAGCTGGTACAAATGCGTTAGGAGAGTCCAGGAAAGGTTGAACTTTGCGCAACCCAAATCTTATCCAACTAAACTGCCCGACATTCCCGAAATGGAAGCGACAGCAATCGCTCATTTCGAGACTGAAGGCGAAAATATCTGGCAGGAGATAGATGAGGAGTTTTCACAAAGAAGAGAATCCATCAGGGGAAACATTCGGAGATATCAGGAGAACAAAATGAGAAGGAGTGTTAAGAATATAGCCGTCAAATAATTATAATGATCGAGAACAGATTTATTGCTTCGACAGTAGTTCAACATACATTTAATTTTTTTTTATGTGCTAGTGAAATCATGCATTGCTTCATCACTAGCTCTAAGCGCATTGGATTTTTATCATGTATAACGGTAGTAAAATCATTTATTGCTTCGACAGTAGTTCTACATGCTAGTACACCATTCATTGCTTCATGAATAACTCTAAGCGCATGATAGTGAAATCCTTTATTGCTTCGACAGTAGTTCTACATACATTTAATTTTTTTTTATGTGCTAGTGAAATCATCCATTGCTTCATTACTAGCTCTAAGCGCATTGGATTTTTATCAGGTATAACGATAGTAAAATCATTTATTGCTTCGTCAGTAGTTTAGCATGCATTTTTATGTTTAACACTTAAGCTGATTCTTCGGCCATAACTAAGCATGAACTATACCATTGCAGCCTTGGGTAGGCTTACAACTAATTTCTCAACATCAAACAATGACAGATGAAGAGGAGATAACAACACTACACAACAAAATCGAACTTTTTGCGTGCCTTTGACTTAAAACAAATTTTTTTTGTAGTATGTGTTTCGCACCAGTCGTCGGCAGTTTTAACATTTAATTTTTTTTTAATTGTCGTCATAGCGTGTGTGAATTTGCTAAAAGTTATATAACTAGTTATAACAATTCGTTAACATTTATAGTCTTAAACTAGATAAGTTTAATATTGAAATTCTTTATTAAAACTGCAAAAACTGAAAATTTTTGGAAAAAAACGGGCAAATTGGCCTATAGTCGGCAAATTTTGCCTGTTTTCGGCATGTTGTGGTCCTATATCGGCACATCATATTTTTATGACGAAAATGATAAATCGTTATGTTCAAAATATTGTTTATTCAAAATTAAAGCCTTTTCATTTTTTTTATTAAAAATAAAACTAAAAATCAACAAATCTTAACAGAAATAAACAATATTTTCATAACAAAAGTCACACCATCTTAGTATCAAAAAAATAAACATTGAAAAAGGCACTTTCTCTTAAATACTATTCATTTTCGGTCTTCCATGCTTTGCACACAAAGTCCAATGCAAAAATATCTGTGAAATGCAAATTTTTTTAGCTCTGTGCATTTAAATTGATACCACTGAGGGCATATATCACAACCTACATGTTGCAGCTCCTCATCTTCGGCCTCACTTTTTAGCTTTTGGTGGCTTGTTTTCCTTTTCGATTTTCTTTTTTTCTCGCTCCAGTTTCCGTTGTTTAACAGCTTCAGCTTTGGCCATCTTTTCTCTTTCCTTTTCTTGCACGTGCACCCTCCATGCGAGAGCGGAAATGGCATTTGGGGCCTTAATTTTTGGATTCGATTGTGAGGACGTTGACGGTTTTGGAAAATAGAGGTGTTTTCCAAATGAAGGTGACACTGACGCTTCCGAATTTTTGACTAGATTCGTTGAGCCTGAAAAAAATAATTCCCACATGAAAAAAAAGCCAATTAAAGATTTTTTTGAATAACTTGTGGGTGATGAGCTCGAAGGTTGAAGAATAAAATTTTTTATTGTTTCTGCAAATGGAAGAGCAGGGAGACGGACATTCGGCAGTAGATTGAAAGCTAGGTTGGCTCGCCAAATTTTGACACGAATAATTAAGCGATCCCAAGAAATTATTTTCTGACGTGATGTTTGTGATTTTTTTCCATTTCGTCCATTTCCAAAACTCCTTCCTCATTTATGAAATAAGAACCGGGTTGCACCGTGACATCGCTTATAATTTCAATTTTATCCGTTTCATTTCCATTTGTTTAAGCAAGAATCTCCTCCACAACTATATTCGAGTCAATTCCTTGTGCAAGCAATTTCGAGCTTATCATTTCTACAATCCTAATGGTTTTATCGAAGTCTTTTTCAGTGATATTTTCAACACTTCGAGGACGATTACTAGATAGATCTTCTAAGGTATTCCGAACACGTTTTGTGAAATCAATTTTATGACCGTTAAATGGAAAAAGGCCGCACTTTCGAAACCCGTTTGTCAAACTCTTCGGGAAGTTAGCCAAAAAGTTCAAAAAACAATAAATGCTCGAGATTGAAAAAAACCCGTAGGCGGAGTTAAGCGTTCTCCGTAAGTCGAAATTTTGGCGTTGTTCGCGGCAAACAGTGTAGTATGAGTACGCGTAGCTCGTGCTGATTTAATGTGCCTAGGAATGACGGAAACCTCCACGCCTGTATCGATCAAAAAATTTATTTTAGTTGATGTATCGAAAATTTTTAAGCGCGGAGATTTCGTAAGCTCAGGTAGTTTGCCAGTACTTGAGGCTGTTTCAGCTGAGCTGACTCATTTTTTGGATTCTAGTTGTTTGGTGTTGTCGAAATTGCAAGGCTCTCGGCATTTTCTGGCGTCTCTTCCAAACTTGGCGTGATAACAGCACTTGTTGCTTTCGTTGCGTGCGGGGGTTTGCGATCGTGGTCGTGGTTTGCTGTGCACAAATTCACGCATGTCGCGCTTGAGCTCGAGGATTTCGTTTTTAAGTTCGGTGAACTCAATTTGTTGCGTGGTGTTTACCGAGTTTATCTGGCCCATGCTCGAATTGAGGGCATCTACAATGGCATCAGCTGTGCGAAGCTTCTGTGCAGTTTCCAAGTTAGAGGCTATTATAGCAGCTTGAGCATGTCCAGGTAAGCAATTTGTCCACAATTTGAGTAAAATACTGTCGCTTAAGGACCTTCCGGCGACTCGTTTCATATCGTTAAATAGCTCACTTGGCTTGCGTGAACCAAGTGGCATTTCCGACAGCACCCGTCGCAAACGTCTGTGTTCTCTATCAGCGAAATAGGCTACCAGCTTTGTTTTAATGTACTCGTATCTGTCTGAAGCCGGAACTGCTTCAATAATAGGGCGCAGCTCCAAGATCTTACTTTGAGGAACACAAGCGAGGACGATGTTGAATTTTCGAAGATGGGTCAGGCCACGAGAAACGTGACATAGTGGGTCTGGGATTTTGATTTTTGGACCTTACATCCAAAGATTATAGCCGTTCATAACTCCCCATAATATATAAGAGAGAAATTCCCTCAGTTGTTGTTGTTGTTGCAATTTGAAAATCGAAAACTTGACAATTTTTCAATATTTCTGTTTTATTCATAATTTTATATATAAAATAAGACTTGAGATAAATGAAAAATTCTTTCTTTACTCGTTTAAGAATAAAAAATTTTATGCAGGGAACAATACGCTGTGTTTAGTAACAGGTTGGCTGATAAGTCCCCGGTCTGACATATAGATGGCGTCGCTAGTATTAAATGCATATTATTTTTATATAGTGGCAAACTTCAAATGATTCGTGTCAAAATTTGACGTCTGTAAGTCAATTAGTTTGTGAGATAGAGCGTCTTTTGTGAAGCAACTTTTGTTATTGTGAAAAAAATGGAAAAAAAGGAATTTCGTGTTTTGATAAAATACTGTTTTCTGAAGGGAAAAAATACAGTGGAAGCAAAAACTTGGCTTGATAATGAGTTTCCGGACTCTGCCCCAGGAAAATAAACAATAATTAATTGGTACACTGAGAAAAAAATCAACCAGAAAACTGGTTAAATCAAAAGGAAAAACATACAAAACGGCTTCAAGGAATATTTTTAATTTAACAATTTTTCTTGTTGAAAAAAATAAAGATTTTCCTTTTGAATCAACCATATTTCAGGTCGAATTGACCTGATAATTTTCAAAAATGGATATAAATGTAAATTGTTGAACTAACCACGGACATAATTGAAATAACAAGATAATTTTTAAAATAAGAAAAAAATTTTTTAAATATCTATACAAGAAGAAATGTCATAACAAATTCATTCAAGTTCAAAGCAAATGCCCACAGAGCCCTCTGCTGAACATAACCCCAAAAAATAGCCATCGGATGAACTTCATCCGACTTGGCCACTCCGTTGTCGTTACTGCTTTCGCAATGCTTAAAAAGTTCTAAGATGAATACATATCTTATATGTCCTATTCTATAAAACAAATGAGAATTATACCGAACGAAAAGAAATGTAATTAAACATATTTCCTTTCCAATCAACCCAAAATGTTGTTGACTCAACAATTTTTCTTTTGAAATTTTCGTTCTGCTCGAAAATCAAAAGGACTGTGAATAACAATGCGCCCTTTAAAAAAAATCATGGTAACGTTCGCTCAGTGTATGCAAAATTCAAGCGTGGTGAAATGAGCACGGAGGACGGTGAACGCAGTGGACGCCCGAAAGAGGTGGTTACCGACGAAAACATCAAAAAAATTCACAAAATGATTTTGAATGACCGTAAAATGAAGTTGATCGAGATAGCAGAGGCCTTAAAGATATCAAAGGAACGTGTTGGTCATATCATTCATCAATATTTGGATATGAAAAAGCTCTGTGCAAAATGGGTGCCGCGCGAGCTCACATTTGACCAAAAACAACAACGTGTTGATGATTCTGAGCGGTGTTTGCAGCTGTTAACTCGCAATACACCCGAGTTTTTGCGTCGATATGTGACAATGGATGAAACATGGCTCTATCACTACACTCCTGAGTCCAATCGACAGTCGGCTGAGTGGACAGCGATCGGTGAACCGTCTCCGAAGCGTGGAAAGACTCAAAAGTCCGCTGGCAAAGTAATGGCCTCTGTTTTTTGGGATGGGCATGGAATAATTTTTATCGATTATCTTGAGAAGGGAAAAAACCATCAACAGTGACTATTATATGCCGTTATTGGAGCGTTTGAAGGTCGAAATCGCGGCAAAACGGCCCCATATGAAGAAGAAAAAAGTTTTGTTCCACCAAGACAACGCACCGTGCCACAAGTCATTGAGAACGATGGCAAAAATTCATGAATTAGGCTTCGAATTGCTTCCCCACCCACCGTATTCTCCAGATCTGGCCCGAGCGACTTTTTCTTGTTCTCAGACCTCAAAAGGATGCTCACAGGGAAAAAATTTGGCTGCAATGAAGAGGTGATCGCCGAAACTGAGGCCTATTTTGAGGCAAAACCGAAGGAGTACTACCAAAATGGTATCAAAAAATTGGAAGGTCGTTATAATCGTTGTATCGCTCTTGAAGGGAACTAGGTTGAATAATAAAAACGATAGTTGCCGCGCCTGTGCGCAGTTCATGAACTTTTCATGCGTAAATAAAAGCTGCAGTGGAAAGAAACCGATTTTCATATGGCTATGCGCCTTCTTATATGAAGGTTGTCTCACAAAAAACGCTCTGTTTCGGAAATTCCATGGAAATACAAATTTTTTTTTATTATTTCTGAAACGCAGCTCAATGGTCTACATAATAATGTACAATTGGTTATTTTTCTAGCTCCGGCTCTATATAGAAATCGCAAATGTTTATTTTAAATTCGAATTTCCGAACAATTTTTTTCAGTGTATACTATTTTTAAAATTTTAGTTTTTTTCTTCATTTATTCTTAAACGAGTAAAGAAAGAATTTTTCATTTATCTCAAGTCTTATTTTATATATAAAATTATGAATAAAAGAGAAATATTGAAAAATTGTCAAATTTTCGATTTTCAAATTGCAACAACAACAAACACTGAGGGAATTTCTCTCTTATATATTATGGGGAGTTATGAACGGCTATAATCTTTGGATGTAAGGTCCAAAAATCAAAATCCCAGACCCACTATATCACGTTTCTCGTGGCCTGACCCAGATTGCCGGAAACACCGGATGCTGCGAACCAGAATTCCATAGAATAAAAAAAGGATTTCATGTTTGTTTCCGAAAGTATTGGTAGTGGCAGCTTCGGACTCGATATTGCACCGATTTGAGCGCTGTCATACGGGGGAGCGATATTTGCCTGGGCAACCGCCTGTGATGGTGGTTCCATGTTGCAGCGCAGGAATATCGAAAGGCTAGGTCGTCTCACGAGAAGTTTAATGTACCTCCCTAAACGTCTTCGGGTCACCAGTGAGGGACTCCTTTAACTAGGAGTTTCCTTAAATCCCTCTCCTTGCTACAGGACTCTTATTATTTGAATGCATAATAATCGTAAAATCCGAATAGCATGTAAGAACTGATTTATTCTTTTTAAATTTAGGAATAAGGAAAACAACAATTCATAACTCATAGCTACTAAGATTAATATTTGTGAAGTGGCTTGCCACATATACTTGCAACAAGGCAAGGCAGACCTGGCCTCCTGTAAGTCAGAAAAGAACCAGGAGCTCTTAAAGCTGCCTAAATATCGCCTTTCGCTGCTATTCGGAGTACTGACTGGACACTGTTTGATTGGTACACACGCAAGAAGACTGAGAGCGCCAACTTTTGATTTTTGTAGAAGTTGTCAGGACGAGGAGGAGGAAGAAACCCTTTAGCAAAAGCTCTTACATTGCCCGGCCTTTTCGTAGCTAAGACAAAAATTCTTAGGGGGTTATTCTCTCTGCTCGCTTTCGGAAATTGGTCGCATCGTCCCTTTCAATATATTGAGCTTCATTTAAAGAACTAAATGGTTTTAAAAATAGATGTCCGTATAACATGCATATCGTTAGCTTCGGATAGAAAGGGCGTAACTCAATTTTTTTTTAAAACGAGATTTTTGCATTTTCTGATGGTCGACTCTCAAATACACCCCCTCCAAAAAAAAATTTACGACCTTTGATTGAAAATACCGAAGTTATAGTTACTTTTAAAAAAGCCCTAACTCATAGCGAACATTTTCGCGAAAGAAACAAGCCCTAACTCACAAAAAGACGCTCAACTACGCCAGTGATGGCGAGACCTATAAATTAACATTCATAACTGTGCGTGTGCATTCGTTGTCGACTTCGTTGTGAGTTCCACTGATTTGCATTGACGAAGATTGTTTTGTCCAAACACGAACGCAGCCGACCGTTGTTCGCAGGAATTTGTATACGCTATGCGTGTGCGACTTATGCGTCGGCAGAATTTAGTCTTCCTTGCATGCGTGCTAGGGAAAATCTAAATGTGGCTTACACTGAATTACGCTGATCATCCGTTCTGTTTCTAATGGATTTTTTTAAGTACCTCTTTTTGCTCTCTTGCGTGTCTTCGCGCTTGGGCATCACCATCACATCTGCAAGCCAATCAGTTGCATTATGACTTTTTTTTGGATTTTGAAAGAATTCCTAAGCAATACATATCGATTCGGCCTGGTAAAAAATGTATTTTTACTTGCAACAAAACTTTATGCTAACAACATATTTGAAACTTAAATTTTAGGAAGAAGCACTGGTGATCACACCGTCAGTATGCTGTGAGCCTTGGGATTTGACCCTTCAGGCTTAATTTAGTTCAAAACCAATATAAGAGAAGATTATGTGGCATTACCACAGAGGTCTAAGGCTGTTATGCATAGTATAAATCCTGGTCCTCTACATGAAAATAAAATTGAAATTTAAAAAAAAAAAAAAAAAAATTGGACCATTTGCAAGACTTAAAAAAGCTGTTGCCTGTAGACTGCCACCATTTTTATGATAACTTACCTCATAAAATGTAAATATTTTTCAAGTTTTATTATTTACATGTAAATAATATGAATATTTTTCTAAGTTTATATAATTTGTTTTTAAATGCTGGATCGCATCCTATAATTTTATTTATATTTTAAACTTTGCGTACAAAGACCTAACTCACGTGTTTTGAACGAAAATTTATATCGAAAAGCCCTAACTCAGAAAACTGCTCGAAACACAGAAAAAATAAAAATTCAAGCCTAAAACAAATTTCGTGCGTAGTATTTAATTGACTTTGCGTTTAAACTTTTTTTTAAATATATAATCTTTGCAATTTTATGCAGTTTTTTCCTTCTCCTGTAAAGTAGCAAAATAATGAGTTACGCCCTTTCTATCCGAAGCTATCGATATATATCTCTGAGAAGAGATAGGGTATCACTATGAACCTTCATGGTCTAAGTGTGCCCTAGGGGCGGCCCATCTAACCTTACCTAACCTAACGTAATTACTTACCCTGCAAAGTTAGCTCTAACACTATTTTTTTCACTTGAAAGCCAGCACTACCGCACGTGTTGAACGACACTCACTTAATGAGAGCAAAATAGTGCTATAAGGGCTCATCTCAGCAAATTTTTTCTAGGAATATAGTCAACTCTCTATGTATACTAAGCTTTTCAGCTTTTGTTTTGACACTTTATTTCCGTTATTTCTAGTTATTTCGGTTTAAACAAAAAAATTGCCGACTACTGGTACATGCCGAACTTAGGAGCACTCACCCTATATGCTTAAAATTTGAAAGTTAGCTCGCGTTTTTTAAATATCCCTTTTTTGGAAATTTTATGGGCTTGAAATCAAGTTTTTGTACAAAGTTGCTAAAATTTCATAAAATTTTTGCCTTTATCGACCTATAGCGCCTAAACTGTTAAACCGATTTCATCCATATGTATGAGGGATATGCTGTATTTTTACTCTTCTTTCATATAAATTAAAGATTTTTTGAAACGGTCGAACGATAATGGGGCTACGACAAAAAAATATTGACAAAAATCGCAAAACCTTTTCTAGCGAATACTTAAAAAAACGCGAGCTAACTTTCAAATTTTAAGCATATATTATATTAAGATTCAGCGAAACAAATATGACAAAAAAAATTGGTTTCAAGTCAAAGTCAAATTTAGTGTTGAGCAGTGTTTCAATAATTGTCCGTTTTTGCCGCTGTCGCTACGCAGCTTAATCCCACCAGCGGCGAAAAAACGGGAAAAAGGAGGGCAGTACTTCAAGCCCATCTGCTCGCCACTTTGGCCGCCGGGCTTGACTAGCAACACCGGTCGGTTTTAAATGCATTCCAAAAGAACAGTGGCAAGTGAAACACGTCCGCGATTTTCTACCACGTTCCGATTTAAAATTCGAGTCAGTGAAGTGTATTGTGAAGTGCGGGCCGCGTTCGCGACACCTTTTTTTTCTCCAATAATCGTCGGTAAATTTGCCACGGGACTCTTTTAAGACCCACGAAACCAACAGCAATCAACGCAGAAACAACGCCAACCACAACAGCAGCAGAAACAACAACAGCCTCAGCAGCAGCAACTGTCAGGACAGAACCACGACACCGATCCGTCCGACGCCACCAGTCAAAGGTACGAGCTTTTAATTTCATCTACATACGATTTCCCTTTGCCCCATTTGGGTCGCAAAACCACTAATTTTTTACGGGCCCAAACATTGGCGATCCTGCCAGGAGGCCTGGATTCTGGGAGAAAAAGTCCATCCAATAGCCCATTCCAGCGCACGAGGTGTGAGCCTTCCAGTGCCCTTCAAAGTTCTAACGGACATTGGAAGTGCAGTGCTTGGATGGTTTTTTCTCATTCGAACTAAAGTGCCTGTCTCGCTCTCGTGGCAAGGGGAAACCAAAAGGTGAGCGGCAACGGGGTCATAAGTGCGTGTATTTGCTTTGCTTTTTGTCTACAGTTGATAGGCTTAACGGCTTTTGCACGCAAGAAAAGAGGAGACAAAGCAAATTAGACGACAAGCACGTTGATCAGCTAAGTATATTGCAGCGCTGCTACCGTTTGTCTTTTCGGCCGCTGTTTCGACCCTTAGATTTGACTTCGCAGTCGACGTGCGAAGTAAGGCGGATTTTTCTCGCATGCGATTTATTCACTGAAAGGAGTTTGAATAATCGAATACACGAGACCAAAAATGTTAGTTGGTTGCACTTGCTAGCCTTTTGAAATAAATAAAATATTGACAACTCAATTTCAACTATTTATTTTTTTGGCGTATTTGCTTAATTGATTGGTGTACTAGCTAACCAATTTCAATAAAGCCTGAACAATTGATAAACGATTTGAATTCCCAGATCAAGCAAATGAGACGAAAGAACGTTGGTCAGCTATATCGCAGCGCTGCTACTTTGGTTTTTTGTCGGTCGCTGTTTCAATCGTCCGATGGACATGACTTTGATTGGAAATTTCAACGATGCTTTCAATGGATTCATGGATTCGTGCAGATTAAGTAGGAGGTATGATGAAAATTCACTGAGATTCGTGCTGGACGACGCGACGACGGACCTCGACTCAGTGTGGAGAAGGTTTCGAACTTTTTACGACGACGCTTGTCTTTCCGATGTTGTCAATTCGGACGAAGTCACAAATCTGTCGGATACTCTAGAGGCTTGTAGGGGGATTTATCACGACGCCAAAGCCCATCTTCTTGAGCTACTGGATCTCCTTAAAACCTCAGTGGATTCAACGTGTAGCATGCAATACCACACCTCTAATGTGAAAATTTCGTCACCACCTACGAACATCTTTCTCGGTCGCGAGCAGCCGGCGAACGTGTGCCACCTGTGTGGAAATGATCACGTACTGCGACAGTGCCCACAATTTTTGGAAATGACGGTCGACGATCGTCATAGATTTATCACGCAAAATAACAGATGTTATAATTGTTTGACTGCCTCCCATCACTCGGCAAAATGTACCAGCCCCTATCGATGTGCGAAGTGTAAGAAGCGGCACCACACGCTGCTTCATGGACGCTTCATGGAGCTCCGCTGGTGCATCATCGGCGACGTCACCTACTCCAACGGGAGCTTCGATTTCCTTCCATCAAACCAATTCACATGTGGCTGACAGTCACACTCAGGTCCTATTGCCTACCGCCCTCGCGCACATTCTCCATCAGGGCGAGCGATTCATAGTGCGAGCGCTCCTAGATCAAGACTCTCAGCGTACCAAACAATCGCCGTTATCTAGCTCTCCTCCTGGGACGATCGTCTCCACGCAGCCAGAACTCGCGCATGTGACCGGCAGCGACAACCAAGTTCTGCGGCCCAACGCCCCGTCGCATGGACACGGCCCTGCTGCATCAACGAATGGTTCATCTCTCTCTCCGTCATTCCAGACGCTAGGCTCGTTGACGACGAGCAACTCCGCACAACATTCGATGATGCTTTCTCCTTCGGCACGTACGTCCACACGAAAAGCAAACACGCATATGGCTAAAGGCCATACTGAAACACTTCTACCTACCGCCCTCGCGCATTTTTTTCATCAGGGCGCGCGATCTTCTGTGAGAGCGCTCCTAGATCAAGGCTCTCAGCGTACATTCCTCGACGACAGCAACCAAAATCTGCTCAATCTTCCCACACTGCAAAAATTTCGCAAATTATCTGGCATTGGCGGGCAGAAATCACCAACAGCGGAAAAGGAATGCGTTTTCACCTTGGTCTCTCCGCATTCCGAGTTTCAAGAGGAGGTGGCTACCGTCGTCCTGCCAAAAATAACAAATTGGCTTCCATCATTGAGAGCAACAAATCCCATCGCGAAAGAGCTACCTTCCCTGGAGCTTTTTGAGTTGTGCCGATTTAGTGATTAGTGTGCGATATATTTATCACAATTCAAAACAATTTTAGGTCTAAGCGACGAGTTACAAAAATTGCAAAGCAGTGAAAATGCAAAAAAAATCAAAGAAAAAAATATACCACTTTCGCCCACACGCTCATTCAATAATCGCTGCTGTTCGAAAAATAATGAATTTTGAAATTATAAATTAATATCACTTTCGGAGCTTTTACTTTCCAAATCTGATGAAAGGAAAGTCTCCAAATCTATATCCAACGAACTTATACTCTCGACATCATCGGCTAAGACATAACCTTCTATATCCTTGCTAAATTTTTGTCTTTTTGTGCATAATTTTCTAAATCTATGTATTTGCGGCTCTGAAGACAGCAATTAATGTTTTAAAATGTCTCTGTTGTTTGCCTCTCTAGAGCATTTTCTTGCACTATTTAGTCGGGCGTGCCTAAAGTCTTTGTTTCGTGCTTCAAGTGCTCCCTCCGACAATATTCCAATAGGCAATGAGAAGCTTTTAATTATCTCAGCTCCATGACACTAAATTGTGTGCAACGTGACTGGCATGTAGTACCATGAGTAATTACTCACATACAAACTATATGCATCTTTCAGCAACATTTCGAAAGCATCGACATTAATTTGTAAACCGCATGGCAGTGTTTTCAAAATCAGTCCCAATTTCTCTATTACATTAATATCAATGCCGGTTACTTTTGAAGAAATGTTGAAGTACCGGAAAAATTTCGATGCACCGTAATCAGTTTTTACTTTGTCTACTATTAACCCAAGCTCACTCCTAAATTCCCGAAATATCCTACTTTTGTTTTCGTTGAGAGTTCTTTTTTTCTTCGTCACTTTGCGCCCTCCAACGCTTAAACGGCAGTCTGTAGGATATATGCAAAAGACATTCAAAACTTTTAATCCAAGCATGAAATGTCGAAAGTCCGTATTTATAGTGATTTCTTTCAACAGGCATTACATAAATAGCACGTACTTGATGAGTTTCTATCCGAAAGAACATTAACTACCGCACCGTCAATCATTGTCAGGTGTAGCAAGTAGGACACATGAATTTTTAAATTATTTACATTAAAGGTTTTAATGTTTAGTCTTTCAACTTGGATGCTGATATCTTTTTCTGTTTTATGAATAAGCTCTTAAGACTACTTCATAAAAACAAATTTAATTGGGTGACATAAAAAAGATGACGAGGGAGTTTTATTTAGCCACAATTCAATTTTGGTGTTGGTATCAGAAAGCTTTAAAGGGACCAGAGCAACTACAAAAACAAATGCATCAGTATTGCTGTCATCACTGAAATTTTGTTTGTAGTTTCCGTGCCAAAACCCCACTTGCACTCTAGTATGCAATGCAGTTCTCTATTTACTTCAATTGTTTCAATTATACTTTGCGCCGTTGTGTCCAACAAAGCTTGTAGAGGAACCTCTGCAGACACTTCCGATGCACACTGGGCCAGCGGACCCTATTTATATTTTTTATATTTATATTTATACACTGTGGTGCACAACTATAAAAACATCTGTTTTTTGAATTTAAAAGCCGTTGCAAAATATTAGTGTAGTAAAAAGAAATCCATTATTTTTCCAATAGATGGCGTTATTTATCTGCATCTCGCGTTGTATAAGTCCGATCGTGTTCCGCTAGGGGGCATTAAAAAGATGACAGTTCCTACTAAAAAAGCTTTTTTGACACTTTCTTGATTGATTGATTCAGTTTTGTTTGAGAGCTTGTCAAAGATGGACATCAGCAAAGAGAAAATTCGCTACATTTTAAAGTTTTTCTTCGATAAGGGAGAAAACGCAAGCCAGGCGGCTGAAAATGTGAATAGCGTTTATGGACCTGATACTGTAACAGCCAATCATGCGCAATTTTGGTTTGGTCGATTCCGTTCCGGTAACTTCGATGTCAAGGATGCACCACGCACTGGAAGGCCAATTGTCGAAAATGTCGATAAAATCAAGGAAATTATCGAGTCCGACCGTCATGTTAGCACTGTTTCGATTGCAAAAGAGCTAAAGATTGCACAAAAAACCGTTTGGAACCATTTGAATAAGGCTGGATACACAAAGAAGCTCGATGTATGGGTGCCACACGAGTTAACGCAAAAAAACCTCATAGACCGAATTTCCATCTGCGAATCGCTGCTGAACCGCAACAAAATCGACCCATTTCTGAAGCGGTTGGTGACTGGTGATGAAAAGTGGGTCACTTACGACAACGTCAAGCGAAAACGGTCGTGGTCGAAACACGGTGAACCGGCGGAAACGGTGGCCAAGCCAGGATTGACGGCCAGGAAGGTTTTGCTGTGTGTTTGGTGGGATTGGCAGGGAATTATCTACTATGAGCTGCTCCCATACGGCAAAACTCTTAACTCGGAACTCTACTGTCAACAATTGGACCGTCTGAAGGAAGCAATCGCCCATAAGCGGCCAGCTTTGGCCAATAGGAGAGGAATTGTGTTCCATCAGGACAACTCCAGGCCACACACATCGATAGTGACTCGCCAGAAGCTCCGGGAGTTTGGTTGGGAGGTTCTTCTGCATCCACCTTATAGTCCGGACCTGGCACCAAGTGATTACCATCTGTTCCTGTCCATGGCGAACAATTTTGCTGGTGAAACATTCGCTTCAAGAGAGGCTTCTGAAATTCGACTGTCTCAATTTTTTGCTAATACGAACGAGGGCTTCTATGAGAGAGGCATAATGAAATTACCTTTAAAATGGCAACAAGTTATCAAACAAAACGGCGCATATTTGACCTAAATCGGGTCATTCTAACTATCTTAAATAAAGCCCTTAATTTAATGCAAAAATAATGGATTTCTTTTTACTACACCTAATATTTATTAAAAAACTATGAATGAGGGATGAAAAGAGAATGAAAAAGCATATGTTTTAGAAAAAACAACAACAAACACGGACTGCGTTTTCCCGTTAGCTTAAATTCGTTGTATTTTGAGTGGAGCACAACTATAAGAACAGTGGGTCGTATGCATAATAATGAGTTCTAAACTTTTTCTCAAGTTTTTGAGCAATTGCTCACTTTCGCATGCATAACAAAGCAATTAATCATGAGCTCAATCTCATGTTTTGAGATTGATCTCAGTGCTGAGCAATTGCTTAATATATAAAGCTCTCTCTGAGTCCGAGCTAATACTTGTATGCATAAAAACCACCTTCAGCTCGATTCCTTGAGATCAAACTCCTATTTTGGTGAGACTGGTAGGCTTTTACTTAGTTTAACTAAAAAACGCAATCAGTGAAAATGGCTGAATATTTCCTAAGTGAAAAGGAAAAAATATATAAACAACGTTCATCCATTCTTGAAAATGACAACATTCAAAGACTATACCGGTTCGAAAGTAAAAACGTAGAGTGGCTAGCTCAGAATTTTCTCGATGATGTAAATGAAACCCGAGGTGGAGGATTAAGCAAACTTAATAAAATGCCAATTTATTTAAGATTTGTTGGGGACCCTGCATTTCAAGTAGGAATTGGTAATACCATTGGAGAACATCAGATCACAGTTTTCTTTTCTTCTTTTTTAATTCGCAATACTGGAAGCTGACATTTTTCTAACAATATTTTGTGCTCTTTAATTTTTTTTTTTTAAACGTTTTATTATTTATTGGATCACTCCTCTAAGATAGGAGTCTAGCATTAAGTTTTTAAATCTTACACCTAATTTGACAATATTATAAATCACAAAGCATTTTCTAAATTGAAAAGTTTATGACTAAGTAATTAGTTCATTGCGGGCCTTGGATACCGAAAACTAGGCTTTGCTGATGTGTGAAGAAACACGTGTAATATTGACGATGCGGAAACGAAGATTTTAAGCAGCTAGGCTGTGCGTGGATTGCAAGGGTGCATGGAGTGCACCCACCGAGTATACGATCAGCTAGGAAAGCTGTGTTTATGTTATGTTTAATGTTCTCGGTTAAAAATAAAATAATGTCGCCTTGAACGTCCTCTGCGTTCTCCTCAACGCTGTCCTCTTTGGCCGAACTCATTATTAATAATATGCAAAAAAACACTTGCACTCTTAATAATTTTAAGTGTTAAATGATGCATAAAATGTGCGTTGCAACAACAAATCTACATACTAAGAGAAAAGAGCTTTCGGCTTCATCTCAAAGTTTTTGAGTTCTTTGTGGTGAGCTCAAACTCAATTTATTGCATACGAAATTGAGTTCAAGCAAGAGCAAACGGTTGATCTCAGGTAGCTGAGCTTAAGCTCGATCGACTCAACTCAGAGTTTAATCTCATTATTATGCATACGACCCAGTATGCTTGCCATTTTATTATGTCAGATTAACCCACATTAAGCAAAGAAAAAGGATGACTTTTGATGATTTAATAATGTGTGGGTCCACCACCCTGTTGTATTATTTCAAAAATATGATTAGGCATAGATTTTATAAGAGATTGTAGCGTTGCAATGTCAAGTGCCTCCCATGCTCGAACAACGGCAAGTTTAAGCTCAGCTACTGTAGCGTATTGTGCGTTTTCGGCATAAATATGTCGTACAAGCAATCCCCAAACATTTTCGATCGGGTTCATGTCAGGAGAGCACGCGGGCCAGTCAAAACGCTTAATATTTTTTGCCTCCATCCATGATTGTGTCTCCCGACTATTGTGAACTGACGCATTGTCCTGCTGGAAAATCCATTTTTCACTTCTCTTCCTTCGTAGGAAAGGTAGCAGATTCATTTGCAATACCTCAATGTACTCAGCAGAGTTCATTCGGGTGCTCGGAAAAGCTATTTCAACCGTTCCGTCACAGCAGAACGCACCCCAAACTATGAGAGATCCACCGCCAAAGTTTCGTTTAGAAAAAAACGTGGTTCTTTTCGTTAATCCCTCCAGTAATGTTTGAATTCGTCAGGGCCATCCAAATTGAATTTTTTTTCATCCAAAAATATTACCTTAATCAAAATAAAAACGTTGTAAAGGGCTACTTAAACACTTAATAAGCACGCCCACCTTTTTCCAGTCCGTTGACATATTTTTTCTTCCGAATTCAAGTCGTGCCACCTTGTGTCGCTCAAGCAACCTTGGAGCTGGTTTAAGAACTTGTCTCACGATTGTTCCAGACTTTTTTAGAGCTCGAGCTATGGTCCAACGTGAAACATTCAAACCCAGTTACTTCGAAATTTTGCTAGCGCTTTTCATGGAATTGCTTGCCGACTGTATAATGCGACGCTTATCTCGCGAACTCAGCTTGCATTTTGGTCCCCCACTCTTATTCTTACCATAAGTGTCATTTTTCGTCAAAAAATTTCGCACAACTGTAACGGATCGTTTAACTTTATTTGCTATTTCTCGTAACGAGCGCCCTTCAGTCCTAGAAGCCGAAATTTGACCGTTTTCCATTTCAGAAAGGTATTTTCCACGTGGCATTATCTTCTTTTTACCCTCTACTTCACAAAAAATAAATCACTCAATGTTGCGCTTCAGCCAACTGACTACATTCAACTAACTTATTTGTGTTCTTATAGTTGTGCTCCACTCAAAATACAACGAATTTAAGCTAACGGGAAAACGCAGTCCGTGTTTTTTGTTGTTTTTTTCTAAAACATATGCTTTTTCATTCTCTTTTCATTCCTCATTCATAGTTTTTTAATAAATATTTTGCAACGGCTTTTAAATTAAAAAAACATATGTTTTTATAGTTGTGCACCACAGTGTATTCAATAACCATCATAGAGCAAAAGAGATTGACTCTTATACTAAGCTCTACTCAATACAATGCAATACGTGCGGAGATTACCAAGTACCATGTTTAATGTAGCTTAAAATTAAAAATTAACAACATTTAGCAACAAACGAACATTAAATAAAATTTAACTTATATAATTATGAAAAATTGAAAAATTCTACAATCAGTCTCTTAAATTAGCCGTCATTCGTTATCGCCCGAATGTCGGACGGTAGAGAACTCCAAAGGCGTGTAGTGGGTATAAAAAATTGTCTCTCAGAAAGTTGTAAGTTGTATCTGAATGGAATCACTTTTTTGTCTCTGGGCGAGCGAGTAAAGCGAAGCCGTTCGTAAAGATATTTTGGTGATTTTGTATAAATGGCTTTATGAAGAGATTGAAGTGCTTTTAATTTCAAAAGATCATGAAAAGAGATGCCATATATCAGGAAACTATACTGGGATATGTGATCTCTGCGATTTCGCATGTAAATAAAGCGAGCAATGTTGTTAAATAAGACATTTAGTTTTTGCTTGTGCATAGAGTCGCAGTTCCAAAAAATTTCACTGCCATACAAAAAAGCTGGAACAACATAGGCTTTCCACAAAAGTAACCTTATTTTTAGCGATATAACTTTTTGAATTTTCCACAATAGTCGGAGCTTTGTACAAGCAGCTTGGGTTTTAAGGAATTTTTTTGCATTTGTAACCGAAGAAGTTTTTTTAAAGAATGATTATACCATTTTAAGCTGTAGAATTTCTTTTGACATTTATTTTTTCTTTTTAGTAATAGCAAAATTCACGTACTACAAAAAACTGATTTCCGAGATTGTTTTCTGGCTGAACGTGGCATCCATGGAGAACATATGGTGCCAAATGGCACGATTCAATAGTTAAAATCGATGGTGAAAATAGTTACCGACTACAACTTGAACGTTTAGCTTTTAGATATCAGACTTTCTGTGTGATGTTCAAAGGTATCCCTTCATTGTAGGGTTTTTTATAAAATTCATAAATGCTGCTCTAAACCAAAATTTTTGAAAATGTCTAGTGTAATTATTTAAATGGACTTATTTGAAGGTATAAAATGTAGATTCCAAATATTAGAAAAGTGGCCGAGCAAAAATGCATTATTCGAAAATTTAATTTTACACCCAAAATTCAGATGGCGCTTTCACCAAAGACAGCATACATACTTCTTTTATAATCGTTGATATCCTCTACAAAAAATGACTTAATCGGATGACTTTTAAGGGTACCTCCAGCTCTAGGGTATGCCTCAAAAATCATCTGAATTGCGTAAAGTCACAATCTTTCGATATATTTTTGTGAAATGAGGAATCTGAGCTTTGTTTTAGCCTCAGATTAAAAAATATATACATATAGGCTATTCACAAAGCCTGCTAAAATCCCTTCTAATGTGCTAATATGCTTTTTATATATGGAGTTTGACAGCTTTAGAACATTAGAAGGGATTTTAGCAGACCTTGTGAATAGGTCAATAGCTGTTAATCTGTATAGGGTATTCTATGATCAGGTTCGTTTCACTATAACACCCTTACTTTTTTGATTTTGAAACATGCATTTTAAAAATATAGAATTCCTTTAATGTCGAATTATCTTGCTAAAAACAATTATTATTGCTTTTTATTTGGTTTTATTTTGTTTAAAGAATTCTTTTGAGTACTCGGTTCAGTATCGATAAAAGCTTTGCGATTAGAGTATTTGTGCATCGCTGACGAAATCGTTAAATTTAAATGCAACATTAGTGGGATTCACTTAGGTGTGCAAATAGTCGTTCGCAGGTTTGCGCTCGCAAATTTTATCGTTCTGTGTGAACAACCCCTTCGCAAAGTGCTTCAAAAAATTTGTGCATATGAAAAACAGCTGACTGTCATCTAAATATAAGTTTTGAACAATTGTTTCACATTCACTTCGACAATTTACCAAAAAAGAATTCAGAAATGCCCAAAATAAGCAAAAAAAATTTCATAATATGTAGACGAACATACAAACCTACCGGTTCCATTATTGCTTCGAAATAATTTAAGGAGCTGACTCCACATAAACAATCACCTGTTCCAAACTAAGGTCATATACACGAACATATCTGTTGTCAAACAAGTATGGAAAAATTGTTTTATTCTGATAAACCGCATCGCTTTTAAAAATTTTAGTCTTACACAAACCAAAGTGGAAAGTAATTTTAACTTGGTAATTATAATCGTCGTTATATTAAAAACTTTAGCCTTAAAATCAAAAAATTAACCTTGTATAAACACTCAAACTTAATTGTTCGTGTATGTACCCTCGTCACAACTTGCACTCTACTTTTGTGCAGCAAAAACGCTGCGCTTATCGATTCGCAAAAATTTTCTCATACAATTTTTATTCGGACTCATGCAGCTTCGCAAATTGTGGGAAATGATAAATTTATCACACAAGTGTCAAAATTGATATGAAAATTTTACGATGGGAAAAGTTGCGATTTTTCCAGTCCGTTGACATATTTTTTCTTCCGAATTCAAGTCGTGCCACCTTGTGTCGCTCAAGCAACCTTGGAGCTGGTTTAAGAACTTGTCTCACGATTGTTCCAGACTTTTTTAGAGCTCGAGCTATGGTCCAACGTGAAACATTCAAACCCAGTTACTTCGAAATTTTGCTAGCGCTTTTCATGGAATTGCTTGCCGACTGTATAATGCGACGCTTATCTCGCGAACTCAGCTTGCATTTTGGTCCCCCACTCTTATTCTTACCATAAGTGTCATTTTTCGTCAAAAAATTTCGCACAACTGTAACGGATCGTTTAACTTTATTTGCTATTTCTCGTAACGAGCGCCCTTCAGTCCTAGAAGCCGAAATTTGACCGTTTTCCATTTCAGAAAGGTATTTTCCACGTGGCATTATCTTCTTTTTACCCTCTACTTCACAAAAAATAAATCACTCAATGTTGCGCTTCAGCCAACTGACTACATTCAACTAACTTATTTGTGTTCTTATAGTTGTGCTCCACTCAAAATACAACGAATTTAAGCTAACGGGAAAACGCAGTCCGTGTTTTTTGTTGTTTTTTTCTAAAACATATGCTTTTTCATTCTCTTTTCATTCCTCATTCATAGTTTTTTAATAAATATTTTGCAACGGCTTTTAAATTAAAAAAACATATGTTTTTATAGTTGTGCACCACAGTGTATTCAATAACCATCATAGAGCAAAAGAGATTGACTCTTATACTAAGCTCTACTCAATACAATGCAATACGTGCGGAGATTACCAAGTACCATGTTTAATGTAGCTTAAAATTAAAAATTAACAACATTTAGCAACAAACGAACATTAAATAAAATTTAACTTATATAATTATGAAAAATTGAAAAATTCTACAATCAGTCTCTTAAATTAGCCGTCATTCGTTATCGCCCGAATGTCGGACGGTAGAGAACTCCAAAGGCGTGTAGTGGGTATAAAAAATTGTCTCTCAGAAAGTTGTAAGTTGTATCTGAATGGAATCACTTTTTTGTCTCTGGGCGAGCGAGTAAAGCGAAGCCGTTCGTAAAGATATTTTGGTGATTTTGTATAAATGGCTTTATGAAGAGATTGAAGTGCTTTTAATTTCAAAAGATCATGAAAAGAGATGCCATATATCAGGAAACTATACTGGGATATGTGATCTCTGCGATTTCGCATGTAAATAAAGCGAGCAATGTTGTTAAATAAGACATTTAGTTTTTGCTTGTGCATAGAGTCGCAGTTCCAAAAAATTTCACTGCCATACAAAAAAGCTGGAACAACATAGGCTTTCCACAAAAGTAACCTTATTTTTAGCGATATAACTTTTTGAATTTTCCACAATAGTCGGAGCTTTGTACAAGCAGCTTGGGTTTTAAGGAATTTTTTTGCATTTGTAACCGAAGAAGTTTTTTTAAAGAATGATTATACCATTTTAAGCTGTAGAATTTCTTTTGACATTTATTTTTTCTTTTTAGTAATAGCAAAATTCACGTACTACAAAAAACTGATTTCCGAGATTGTTTTCTGGCTGAACGTGGCATCCATGGAGAACATATGGTGCCAAATGGCACGATTCAATAGTTAAAATCGATGGTGAAAATAGTTACCGACTACAACTTGAACGTTTAGCTTTTAGATATCAGACTTTCTGTGTGATGTTCAAAGGTATCCCTTCATTGTAGGGTTTTTTATAAAATTCATAAATGCTGCTCTAAACCAAAATTTTTGAAAATGTCTAGTGTAATTATTTAAATGGACTTATTTGAAGGTATAAAATGTAGATTCCAAATATTAGAAAAGTGGCCGAGCAAAAATGCATTATTCGAAAATTTAATTTTACACCCAAAATTCAGATGGCGCTTTCACCAAAGACAGCATACATACTTCTTTTATAATCGTTGATATCCTCTACAAAAAATGACTTAATCGGATGACTTTTAAGGGTACCTCCAGCTCTAGGGTATGCCTCAAAAATCATCTGAATTGCGTAAAGTCACAATCTTTCGATATATTTTTGTGAAATGAGGAATCTGAGCTTTGTTTTAGCCTCAGATTAAAAAATATATACATATAGGCTATTCACAAAGCCTGCTAAAATCCCTTCTAATGTGCTAATATGCTTTTTATATATGGAGTTTGACAGCTTTAGAACATTAGAAGGGATTTTAGCAGACCTTGTGAATAGGTCAATAGCTGTTAATCTGTATAGGGTATTCTATGATCAGGTTCGTTTCACTATAACACCCTTACTTTTTTGATTTTGAAACATGCATTTTAAAAATATAGAATTCCTTTAATGTCGAATTATCTTGCTAAAAACAATTATTATTGCTTTTTATTTGGTTTTATTTTGTTTAAAGAATTCTTTTGAGTACTCGGTTCAGTATCGATAAAAGCTTTGCGATTAGAGTATTTGTGCATCGCTGACGAAATCGTTAAATTTAAATGCAACATTAGTGGGATTCACTTAGGTGTGCAAATAGTCGTTCGCAGGTTTGCGCTCGCAAATTTTATCGTTCTGTGTGAACAACCCCTTCGCAAAGTGCTTCAAAAAATTTGTGCATATGAAAAACAGCTGACTGTCATCTAAATATAAGTTTTGAACAATTGTTTCACATTCACTTCGACAATTTACCAAAAAAGAATTCAGAAATGCCCAAAATAAGCAAAAAAAATTTCATAATATGTAGACGAACATACAAACCTACCGGTTCCATTATTGCTTCGAAATAATTTAAGGAGCTGACTCCACATAAACAATCACCTGTTCCAAACTAAGGTCATATACACGAACATATCTGTTGTCAAACAAGTATGGAAAAATTGTTTTATTCTGATAAACCGCATCGCTTTTAAAAATTTTAGTCTTACACAAACCAAAGTGGAAAGTAATTTTAACTTGGTAATTATAATCGTCGTTATATTAAAAACTTTAGCCTTAAAATCAAAAAATTAACCTTGTATAAACACTCAAACTTAATTGTTCGTGTATGTACCCTCGTCACAACTTGCACTCTACTTTTGTGCAGCAAAAACGCTGCGCTTATCGATTCGCAAAAATTTTCTCATACAATTTTTATTCGGACTCATGCAGCTTCGCAAATTGTGGGAAATGATAAATTTATCACACAAGTGTCAAAATTGATATGAAAATTTTACGATGGGAAAAGTTGCGAAGGTATTTGCGAAGCTGCATGAGTAGCACTTTTGACAGTTCAATTTGCGAAATCTCAAATTGTGCGAAATCACGTCTTTTACACACCCAAGCGAATCCCACTATTGAATACTGATTTGCGAAGGTCGCAGATGCTCAAATAATCTCTAAAATGAAGGATCATCTCTACTTTAGTGTCTCTAACTTCAATTTTACCTAAAACGGGTCATAATATAATTTTACGGCATGTTTAACAATTGCAAATTCTTCGACTTATTTTTGACAGTCAGCTGATTTTTACTCAACTTCACCACACCATTTGGAGCCATACATTGGAGCATTTTTACAGGCTTTCTCATACTGTAATACTTGGTTGCAGCTATAGTTCTATATCAGTGATTGCCACCGGAATGCCCGCGGGCAACGCACTTGCGTAAGTGCGCCTATGCGTGTGAAGCCGAAGCTGAAAAACAGTGTTGCCAGTTTAGGGGAATCTCCCCTAAATTTAGGGGAATTTCTCACGCTTAGGGGAGATTTGGGGGAGAAAAGCATTCAGAGGAATTTTTAGGGGCTGAAATTTTCATTTGTAGTAGAATTTAAGGGAACACTTTATTTGTTGCCGGTGTAAAGTGTACGTTTTTGTTCATTTGTCTTGTGTAAAATGGGGGTTCAAAGTTTCATTTATAACGGCACAACAGCGTTTTCGAAATGCCAAGAGACAAACCGCTGAAATTGTACGTACAAAAATACGTAAAAAGTTGGGAAACTTTATCTCAGTTTAAGGGTAAGTGTACGCTGTGGTCATTTGGTACAAATTGGAACTCCTTTTCATAATTTAGAATGGTTACAGCCCTTACCAGGCAACAATGCAAGAGCGTTTTGTAAATTATGCAAAGAAGACCTCGTTGCACATAAGAAGACCCTAGAAGACCATGGAACGAAAAACAAAAAACACCTGCTTATGGTATCAGAAAAAACAGACCTAGTAAGAACACAACAAATTATAAAATTTATGAAACCTTCGAACCAGCGAAAAAAAGTAGAACTCAAAATTGAAATTTTCATTGCCAAACATTGTTCCACATCCGTCGTTGATGACCTTGGAGAATTTATTGCGGGTCTGGATCCTTGTTCTGAAACATTGTCACAAATAAGGCTGCATCGGACAAAATGTACAGGTCTCATAATTAATGTCATCTCACCATGTCTTTTGGAAGACCTAATTGAAGATGTTGGTGACTCAAAATATTCTTTGATTGCAGATGAAAGTACAATGATTGACAACAGGAAAGTCATGTGTGTTATGAATCGCTACTTCAGCAAAATGAAAAATATGGTTCGTACAACATTTTATTCTATAATGGAGCTCGATTGTGGAACTTCTGATGAAATGACGTTATCCCAGTGTTGCCAGTAATTCAGAACCAAATTTCCCTCGAAAACCAAACAAAAATCCCTTTTTCCCTCAGTGACCGATAGAAATTTCCCACGAAAATCCCCTCAAACAAAAACATATTTTTCCTGAACAAAATGTTGATAATCGCTATATTTCTTAACATTAAAACCTTAAGGTAGCTCCGTAAAATTACATATTGTATTTAAAGAAATTGTACGTTTGAAAAGGCCCCAAGACGACTACTATTAAGGCAAGTTGGTGGGGAGATATTAAAGGCCATTAAGGGCCTCATTTTTGTTCAATTTCTTCATGAGAACTGCCCTCTTGCCACCCCTAATTATAATTATATGCCGATCGCTAAAATTTTTGGAGAGGATGTTTGTTACCAAGAGCAAGCGTACATGAAAAATTTGGGTTATGTCCCATTTGAATTTCAGGTGAATTTCAGCGACGCCCAACTTTATAATATTTGAAAATTCCTTTTTCAACCCTAAAGTGAAATATAGAATATGATATATGTATATATCTACATATTAACAATAAATACGTACTAAAAGTTCGTTATCACATCCACATTCGAGCATGCTCCTGCGAGCGGATCGGCTCGATGCAATGCTCGATCGTAATAGGTCATGTTAGCGAGCCAATTCATCAACCAACATTACCACGTACGGTCGAGCATTGCATCGAGCCGAGCTGCTCGCAGAAGATTGCTCGAATGTGGATGATCCACTTAGGGCTTTGTATCGATTATTGAAAAATCCCTCTATCGTATTCAACAAAGCAAAGAAAATCCTCTTTTCCCTTTTGACAATATTTGGTGCAAAAATTCCCTCAAAATGGGAAATATCCCTCAACCTGGCAACACTGCGTTATCCCTTAAAAGTCAACTAAAGAAGGACAATCTAATCCTGGAGAATCTTATTGGAATCAGTGTCGATGGTGCAAACGCAATGGTAAGCGCACATCATTCTGTTTCTTCAATTCTTTCTTCAGAAATTCCCCATTTGGTTACTGTTAAGTGCGTGTGCCATTCTTTACATCTTTGCGCCGAGCACGCATGTGACGTTCTTCCCAAAAATTTGGATTTTTTAGTGAAAGAGAGTCACGCGTGGTTTTCGCGGAGTACAAACAGAAACGTGGAATACAAAAAGTTGCGATGTGTGAAGGAAGAAAATTCCAAAATTATCTGGTACGCGTTGGTTAGCTCGTTTAAAGTGTATTGAAATTAATTTAGATCAATGGAAAATCCTTCTCTTACATTTTAATTTAATGAAAAGTTCTGAACGCGGAGATCCCGGTTACAAAGCTGAATTGCTTTATCAAATGTTTAAGGACAATTCAAACAAACTTTATCTACTTTTTTACGGAGTGCATTAAAACCTATTTATAAGGTGAATTTATTGTTCCAATCGGAGTCGGTAGAACCGCTTAAGCTTTTTGAGGAGCTTTGTGACTTGATAGAATCTAGCAGGGTGCGCAAAAATTCGCTCGCGAACGATTAAAAATACGATCTTTCTCACATTAGCTCGTTTGCCGATTGCATTCAACAGTGATAAATTCCTCAGCCAACGAGCAATCGCGAATACATTGCCTTCGTACGTTCGTTAGCACGAACGCTCTTTTTGTACGTTCGCTCGTTCTCAGTGTGCATTGATAAACTCGGCGCAAACATTCTCTCACGAACGAAAACAAATGCAGCGTTGTCGCGATTGCTCGTTTGCTGAAGAATTTATCACTATTGAATGCAATCGCCAAACGAGCTAATGTGAGAAAGATTGTATTTTTAATCGTTCGCGAGCGTTCGCGAGAATTCGCGAGCGTTCGTTTGCCGTGTGTATACATACACTCATCGCATTCAATCTCTTGCGAGCGAAGACGCAGGCAGCAGGAATGAAAAATTTGAATTTTAAAATGTACCTAATTTCACAAAATAATGAACCTTTTTGGACACCAACGGACGGACCTAAAATTATTAACCCTTTATTTTTGGTTTTTATGGAAAATTTTTTTATTAAAAACATAACGCAAATTCAGTATATACCTACTATACAAAAGTAAAAAAAAAAAAATTAGCGCTACGCGCTACTAACATTTTTTGAGATCACTTTGGTCAGACTTATAATAAGTACTCGTAAAGTAGTACAAATAAGAATAATTTCGGATCTTAACCTTAACATCAATCGCGTTATCTTGTATGTATGTAATTCTATACGCATTTAGGCGAATTCGCTTCCGCCTTTACAGGATTTCTAATCGGTACTCCTAAGACTCCTCCTATTACGAATCATCCTGATAAAGACGGAAACGGATTCGCCTAAATGCGTATAGAATTACATACATAGAAGATAACGCGATTGATATTAAGGTTAAGATCCGACATTATTCTTTGAGTTTTAACCACAACAGACTCGGAAACGGAGTTATTTATTCAATTAATTGGTCTTTATTAGCATCGTTATTTGGAAGAGCATATTGCTCAAATTTTTTACGTTAAAACTACATCAGGTGCCTTCATTGGATCTGATTAAAACTTTGCTAGGGATAAGAGCTGCACAAGTTATCATTTTCAATTTATTTCTGCATTTAGATTTAAAAATATTTTGAATTGAAAAAATTGTTTCAAAGACAAAATGTACCTTAAACGAAGCAATTGTACCTGGTGTACCTTCGAGATCAAAAAGGTCGGAAAAAGGTGCAAACTTTTTCATACCTGAAGGGCTGTGTTTTCCCCAATTTTCTTATACTCAGTAATTCTAGCGGTAAAATTCCATTGAAAAATGAGCTACTATGAGAAGATTGTATTTTTAATCGTTCGCGATTGCATTTTTAAGTATCCTGAAAAAACAAAGCATTTAGTTGAAGACGAAGACAGATCACGAGCAGTCGGTTTTTACAATTGTTTTGCGTGCGTTCAGTTTGTGCAATTTAAAATGGGGAAAGTGTCAAATATTGACAAGACAAAACTTGTTGAATATAACAACGACACAGGGTTTTCGAAATGCCTTCTGTGTAATAAACTTCTTAAAGGGTGCATATTAGGAAACATTAAAAGACATTATGAGACAATGCACAAACAAAACTTTGAAATTAACGCACCTTCCACAAGTGACAGCAAACGCCGAAATTCTAAACAATCTTGTTTGAAACTAAATAAAAAAGACTTTCTGAAGTGTTGTGTAGGAATGGTAACAGTGAAAAACATTCCGTTTCGAATTTTCGACGACGCGGCTTATTTTAAGCAAATAATTGAACCATATGAGAATGAGTATAATTTACAACTTAACTCAAAAAATATTGTTGAACATATACATCTAATCTCAAATCACATCAAAAATATTTTAAAACAAACTTTTTTTAAAAAAATGTTAAGCTTAAAAGCTGATGTAGCTACCAGAATGGGTAAGAGTATATTGGGAATAAATGTCCAATATATTCAAGATTTCAAAATTGTAATAAACACAATTGGAATGATCCAATTGAAACAGAGGCATACAGCACATTTTTTAAAAGACGAAATATTAAAGTGCTTGCAAGAATTCGATATTAATCCGACACAAATATATTCAACCACAACAGACAATGGTGCAAATATGTTAAAAGCTTCAAAACTCCTTGAGCAAGACATTTTAGATTTGCAAAACGACGAATTCGAAACAAACTCGGAAAATGATAACGATGACTACGAAATCGTACACGATCGTTTAAAATCAGTACTGGCAGTTGTTAGATGTGCCGCGCATACAATCCAATTAGCTGCCCATGATGTTTTGAAAGGATTGCAAAGTAAAGTGGAGGAATGCAGGAAAGCTGTGAAGCTTTTAAGAGCTAGCATAAGAAGCGGTGGTAACTCTATGGATCTGCGTATGCCACCCATTGATAACATAACTCGATGGAATTCAACATTTGAAATGATCGAATCCGTTTTGAGATTAAAACTTCATATTAACGGAAATGAGATGTCGATTTTTATCGATTGTGAAATTGACTGGAACTTTGTTGAAAACTTTGTTGATGTGTTTACACCTTTGGCGCAGTGTACAAAAGAACTGCAGGCTGAACAATATATTATTGGCGATTTTTACAGAGATTGGCTTGTATGTGAAGCAAAATTTAAAAAAATGGGCGAAAATGCATTGGCAATAAATCTCTTTGAGTCAATGAAAAGAAGGAAGGAAAAATTACTGGACAATGTTGCGTTTCTTTCGGGTATATATTTCGACCCAAGATTTAACTTTTTGGATTCTCCATTCATTGATGATGACCAAAAGAAAACTGCAGTGGTACGTTGTAATTAATTTAGCTTCGTAAAAGCTTAAGATATATTAAATTTTTTGTAGGCACACATTTTAAGAACGAACGCAACTATAACTGCATTAAATGGTGAAGGCAATTTAAGTAACGGAAGAATTGAACCTCAAGATAACGTGCATGTTTCGCTAGATGATCCCTACAACATTTTAGAGGAAGAGCTTAATAATTTGACTCACAGCCATTTGACTACTCAAAATAATAGTCCTAATATTCGACAAAAGCTTGACAATTTAGCATATTGCCAAAGGATGCCTTTCGCAACTAATGTACTCGACTATTGGAAAAATTTATCAACCAAAGAAAGAGATTTGTTTAAGCTGGCTGAAGTAATTTTAGCAGTTCCATCGAGTCAAGTTTCTGTAGAAAGAGCTTTCAGCGCGCTATCTACATAGTTAAACTGAACAAAAATTTGCTTCAACAAGTAACTTTTTAAATTTGTTTGCACTTTTATAAAAACTTTGACTGAATTCTTTGTATGTACATATTTTTTATTGAAATATTTTTGGTTTTTATTTTTCTTTTTTGGTTGAAAGGCGTTCGATTTAATTTCATATTTTTCTATTTTAGTTCCTACCTATATTTATTTCATAAGACTTGAATTGCGTTTATTTTTTAATATAAAACAAAATGGAAAACATGTCTCATTTCTTCGTTGTGGAGGGGAAAAAAACTTTATAGCTAAAACGATCGATCGCGATCTATTAAAACTTCCGTCTTCACATTGTTAGTTACTAAACGAGTTTTAAGGCTCAGTTACTCTTCATTGAACGTAACTTAACTTAACTTAGAGAAATCTGTTTTCCACAGATTCTTATCTTAAGTCAAATTAAGTTTTCAGTGACTGATCCCATATAAAATGAACTAAACATATCAACTCAGCTGATTAAATAAGTAAAGTTAAGTTACGTTCAATCAAGAGTAACTGAGCCTTTAGAATGAACGCTCGCAATCGACGAACGCTCGCGAACGCTCGCGATCGATCAAAAATTCAATCTTCACAATATGAGTTACTGAACGAGTTTTACAATGAACGCTCGCAATCAACGAACGCTCGCGAACGAACGAACCAACGACGATTTCGTCGGCATCTTTTCGTTCGTGATTTTTACGAACCTTGCGATTGCTCGTGAGAGATTGTTAGTGCTTACGTTCGTAGCGCTGCTTTATCACTCGTGAGAAATTGCAACCACTCAATTTTTTGCCGCGATTAGTTGTGAGAAAGAGCGTATTTTAATCGCTCTCCGCACCCTGGAATCTAGCCTGAAAAAACTTGTTGTTCCTCATCAATTGAGCAAAATCACAAGAAACGCGTTCAGTGAATTTCCATTTCGGAACTTCTTAATGCCTGTCGAGTGTGTTGATTTCGGATATGATTTCAATGAATTCAGCATCCATTTTAATGCAGATTTACAGATATCAATAAAAAAACGATGCAGAGATTTTCTTATAAGATTAGTAGAAGAATTGCAGAAAAAAATTCCCAAAAATGTTTTTGTGTTAGAAAAAATCAGCAGTTGACTCCTAAAGTTGCTTTATCGCAAATTAAACCAGATATTAAATGTTTAGCTTTAGAATTTAAAAATATTGGCATAGATGTTGATGAAACAATGAATGAATGGAATCTTCTACATAATCTGAATTATGGAAATGTAGAGACAACCGATGAATTTTGGGCTAGAGTCCTTGAGGTTGTAGATGCTCGAAACGAGCCAAGATACAATAATATTTGCAAACTTGCGACTTCCTTGTTGTCGTTGCCATTTTCAAACGCATCCGTTGAAAGGGCTTTTTCTATTGCGAATATGAAGCGATAATACGTATAAGGTTTTTAGTTGCTAAAAAAGCATCGAATTTCGAACCCTCTGAAAAAATGATAAAGAATTTTTCAGCAGACAATATTTACGAATTTGATTTTGACGTTTTAGATATCTTAAGGCCTTGTTACATAGACTCCGTCTTCAGTCATACGTCACGTCATTTGACTGACAGCGACGAATTGACTGATGAAGGCGGCCCAATCAATACGTTAGGGATTAAGAAAATATACACTGCTAATCTAGTGTGCTGTTTGCTTTGAGTTTACAAATTTCAACTTTAAAAGCAAAATGCAACTTGAAGATATTTTAGACCTGGTCGTTATCGTTCTGATGCTGTACGAAGCTCGCGAGTGTCTCAAAACGATAATGGGAGGCCGAAGATTTTGGGTCAGGCCATTATATCAAGACCGTGATGTAAGTGGCTTTTTTGCCACAAACTTTCAGCAAATGTACAGCAATGATCCTGAGCAATTCAAAAAGACGATAAGGATGAATAAAGAAGTATTCGATTTGCTGTTTACTTTGGTGAAAGAAGGCCTCACGAAACATTCAAACCGGCCAGCAATATCAGCAGAATGCAGGCTTTTCCTCACTCTTGCGTAAGAATCACGATCATAAAGTTTTCAATTAAAATGTAAGAAAACTATTTATTTTAAGGTACTTGGCTCAAGGAGGCAGCAAGCAGATGTTTTCTTCAGCTTTTAAAATGGGGTTAACAACTGTAAAAAGAATCATTGCAGAAACCTGCGATGTTATTTGGGACACTCTTGGCTTCGTATATTTAGCAGTTCCACAAAAAGACGAGTGGAAGCGTATTGCTAAAGATTTTGAAATAATGTGGAAATTTCCTAACTGTGTTGGAGCCATTGACGGAAAATACATCAATGTGACTTGTCCACCCAACTCAGGAACACTTTTTTATAATTATAAGGGAACCTACTCTGTCGTACTGTTAGCAGTTTGCGATGCCAACTATACTTTTACTATCATTGACATTGGAGCATATGGCTCGCAAAGTGATGGCGGTGTCTTGTTGAATTCAGCTTTTGGTAAAAAACTTTTCAATGGGGAATTGGGGTTACCTGAAGAAGACGTGTTACCTGGTACCAATAAAAAATTCCCCTACTTCATTGTAGGTGATGCAGCTTTTCCATTGAAGAATTTCTTAATGCGACCATATCCAGGTATATGAATATTTTTTTTTTAACGGGTTTTTATTATTGCATCTTCATATCAGTATACCGGTGCCGCCGTGTGCCTTTCCATCTGGGTGATGAGTGCCATAAAACGTATAATTTTTATAGGTAAAATTATTTTTGCTTGTGAGGTGGGTTTCACCTCATATGAATATGAAATCATTATTGACCGTTAGAGTGTCTTAAATTAAATGCTTATATTAAATTTAGCTCTTGATCATTTAGGTTCACACCTGCCACCTGAACGGGAAATATTTAACAGGCGCCTATCACAAGCTAGACGAGTCATCGAAAACGCTTTTGGAATTTTAGCAGCTCGATGGAGGATTCTTCTGTCTCCTTTGCAAATGCAACCATCAAATGCCGAAAAAATTGTGAAAGCTACAGTTGTTTTGCACAATTTTCTCAAAATGCATGACAGCAGCTATTGCCCACCTGATTATGTGGACCAATATGATGCTGATACAATTAAACAAGGATTGTGGCGACAAGAAATTTCTGTGCCTCTGAAAAAACATGGCAGATTGATGTCAAACAATGCAACAAAAACTGCTTTTAAGCTTAGGGATGAGCTAATGGCGTTTATTAACTCAAATCCTGTTTGAATTGACATTACACTATCCACATCATTATTTTATAACTGTAAAGACCATTTTAATTTTCTTTTCATTTATTATAATAAACCATTAACTATGTGCAAAAAAAAAGGTTTGATTTAATCAAAATCACATATTGGGGTGGGATACACCAGATTCAAAATCTGTATCTTCAGTCTGTCCTGGTCTTCCTTACTGTGCTTCAGTAAATATCCATCCAGAACTTTTAAGAATTCGGCATTTCGACTTTTATTTTCTTTCTTTGACTCTATTAAGTCGGTGACTGCATCACAGAGAGAGTCGAATCGTTCATGAGCCCCTTCCACTTTTTTTCGCTTAGAACATTTCCTTGGAGTTGTTTCCTCCCCCAAAGTGATATCAATTGTGCTCTCACTAGCTGTTAGCTCGAAAATATCCGTTTGCGTGTTCTGTGTCTCGTCCAAGGCAATGCTGTATTCCTCAATAACACTTCGATCCGATTCTTCCCACTGCATATTCGAAAACGTTCTGTAAAAAGAGATACGTAATTTATTATTTTGGTTTTAAATGCTAATCAAATGCTACCTTCGCGGTGCAACATGCCTCTTCAAAAATGACATAGCATCCATGTATCGCCACCCACTACATTCTTCCGCTGCTGCTCCTGACTTTGTCTTTGACGATGCCACCTGCTTCACATATCGGTCTCGGAGTGACCTCCAGCGATTTTGGCATTGCTGCACTGTAAGGATATATATATATATATATATACAAATAATTATATATAAGCGCCAAATCTAATGGGAAAACAAAATACAAAATTCTCACCAGTTGCACCAGTAGCAGCTGCCACGGAATTCCATGCTTTTTCTTTATTTAATTTATTTTTGTACTCCTGCTTCGACTTATCGTACAGACAAGGATACATTTGCACCGCTTCAATCAGTTTATGTTCCATTTTCGGTTAGGTTATTTCCGTTCGTTGCGACAGATCAAAATTTAATTTAAATTAACTGCAATACAATCAGGTAGCTGTCAAATTTCACGACGTACGTCGAAAGTGGGGAGTTGCCCAACTTTTGTACGCCGCATTGACGCACACGTACTGATTGGGCAGCATATAATACAAACGCATGTATTTCAACTTACCTGTCAGTCAAATGACGTGACGTATGACTGAAGACGGAGTCTATGTAACAAGGCCTTTATAAATAAGCATATAATGTGTATAATAAACACTGTATATATGTAAATATTGTAGATATTAAGATATTAAGTAAAAATAAATCTTAAGATTTTTTTTAAAATGAAAATGAATGTTTTATTTCGGGATTCTCTAGAAATTATAGAAAAAAATTTTTTTAGGGGAGCAAATACAAAATCTAGGGGAATTTTGGCCGATTTTGTGATTTTCAGGGGACATTGTCAAAAAAAACCTGGCAACACTGCTGAAAAACGAACATCAGTCTGTTGTCAAATGTCGAGCGAGCAGGTTTGCGTCGCATGCTTTCTTGAAGTTTTAGATTTCCCTTTTAAAAGTTTTCGTCATTTCGATCAAATCAGTCATATGAAAACTGTCGAACGGGAAGGGTGTATTCGCTTGCCTTTTATTTTATGCTTACACCCTGAAAAAGACATAGCAGCAATAAAATATTGATTTTAAAGCGTAAATTTTTTATATGGAAGAACGTAGCTTCAAAGAAATATTAAAACATTTTTATAATACTGCATTCTTCCGAGCATTTGGAGCTATTTGTCAATAAAAAAAATATTAAAAATTTTGAAATTTCTTAAATTTTTTTAAAGTATGTATATTAGGCCGGGTCGATTTGTATGGGTAAAAAAAAACTAAGAAATCGTACCCTCGGAAATGAAACTTCAGACAATTCTTAGCATTTTTTCCCAAGAAACCATGGGTATAAAATGAAACGTAGATCCGCGCTGAACGATGGGAAGTTTTAACGATACATATGTTATTAACAGGGATCGGATTTAACATTTTGAAAAAATTTAAAAATATGTAAAAAAAATACTTCGAATATTTTTTCAGATATGTATGTAGAATACTCATAGTAAATACTTCAGCTAAATATCTCCGTTTTCAAAGGGCTAATACGGCGCAGTTGGTTGAGACGTTAGTTTATGATGCGATAGGAAGGCCGTGGGTTCAAATCCCGACCATAGGTGTTATTTTTTTTTTTTTTAATAATTTATTAAAAAGCAGAGAACAAAAAACGGATATCTATTTCTATTTCCTCAAAGGGAACCAAAAGCGGGTTTACAATTTATATGAAAATTTTATATTTTAGGGACAGCAAGCTTCAGACTTTGGAATCCTGCTCCTCTTAAAAGTCCATTTGAAAAGGGTCAAAGGTGTAAAAACAGAGTTTTAACACAGTGCCCTGCAAGGACGCTAGTAAACTAATTGCTAAACAGGGTTGGCAACCGAAACCGTAACCGTTTCATAACCGTTTCATTTCCGATACCGTAACCGTAACCTAAAAAAAACATATCGGTTTCGGTATTACTTTTAAAAAAATTAAACGGGAATGCAACTCCAAAATGCTTTAATGCGTCAAAAAATACATCGATATTCTTCGATGCATCGATATTCAATCGGCATCCAAGTTCATTATGAACGCACAAAGAAACCGTCTGGATGCTAAAAGTCTGATTTTATGAAAAATAGAATAATACGTAACAACCTGGCTTAAATATGTTGATAGCCAGAAACGAGAAGCTCAAGAGTATGATCTTGGACTTCAATTTGTTTTTGGGTGAAAATAGCTTTTGTTACTACCTTTGCTTAGTACAGGTAGAAGCACCTTAAACTATGAAATTGGTGGTGTTGTGGATTTTAGTAGAAGCACTAAAAACCCGTGTTGCAATTAAAAGAAGTGATCTTTTTCTTCACATTATATTTAATTTTAATGGTGCTTTTATACACAAATAATGCTTACAAATCAGTAGGTATATCACAATTCAATTAAAGTTTATAATGCTTACAAATCAATAGTTATATCATAAATCAGTAAATTAAAGTTATAAAGAAGAAGAACTAGAGTCAGAAAGTTAGATTTTGCGAATCGCTAATTTTGACTTTTCTGGACGTTTTAAGGTCCCTAGAGTGTAATGGTATAGTTTTTGAGCGGATGTCTGTGTGTGTGTATGTACGTATGTACGTACGTTCGCAATTTTTCGTCTCGATTATCTCAAGAACCAAAAAAGATATCGACATGGGACTGGTGTTATTTGACGCATAATCACGTAACTTAGAGCTGATTAGATTTTCAGCGAAATCGGACACGCCCACCACCCACCCCCCATACAACCCAAAATGTTTTTCGCCTATAAAACGCTTTGGAGGCTACAGAAATTAACGAAATTTTGCACAAAGATTAGTTATAGTAAGACCAAGGAATCAGAAAAATTTGGCCAAATTTTGCAAATGTAAAACTGTAAAAAAAATAACTGTTTTTTTTAATTCTTCCTCTCATTGGGAAGTTTGTCGTGTGGATTTGACCGGTCACACTCAGCTTTTTTGTTTGTGTTTTATCTTATGTACTAACAGCATGGGTTTCGAGCAGCGTTAATCGAAGGAAGCAGGATCGAAACGTTATTTAAAAACTAAACTTTTAAGTCCTGTTTGCTCTCCATTCGGGGTATTCGGGAACGACTTTCTACAGTTACGGCCATAACAGATTCTCTATTATTTTCTGCAACGCGTTTTGAAACGCTAGTGAGCAATTGTACATATCTCTCAGTTGCTTGAATATGAGAGGGAATTCCTGGATCATGAATCGGTGGATCTTCAAAGTCAAGGTATTCCATTAAATGTTCATATAGAATTTTTGCAGTGAAAGGGGGCTCAGATAGAAGACTGTCATCATCTAAGTCGATCAAGTCAAAATAGTCTGTACAATTAAAATTAATTGGATGTTTTTTTATATGCTCTAACTTTTGTTGGATCATACAGCTTATCACGGAAATATAAAATTTTTTTTAAGGCTCTCTCTCTTACAGTTCTTCTAACGTCAAAGAGCATTGTTAATAAAACATTCTCCGGATGAGCAAAGTATGCATTGTTTTGGACTACGTTATTAACGATTTCTCGAAGATGCGTGGGTAAATATTGGGTGGACGTTATAAACTTAAAAATGAGTGAACTGCCATAAATAGCGGAGCTGTAGTACTTAACATTAAAGTACATTGGTACATAAATCTTCATAACGTAAGTTGCTAGAGTTTTCAAATTAATTGATGGAGAGTTAGTAGTTACGTATAGGCGTAATAATCTGCTGGCTTTAGTTAACCAACGGGAATGAACTATTTTTCCTGGTTTCATGCTAGCTAAATTATCTGAACAGACGCCATTTGAAACTGCTCTAGATAACCGATATAGGTACTTTACGTCAGTAGAAAGAGCTTCCTCGTCATCAGTTTTCATGGGTGGAGGCATATCCCCCAGAGAGATGGGTTCAAAATCAGGTACAACCTGAAAGAATATGTTTATTTTATTGCAACTGCTTACGACAGAAACTAAATTGAAATGAAACAAGTACTTGCTTACATCAAACTGTTCGCAGGTTTCCATTAATTTTGTCAACCTCCCACTAGCGGTTCGTGGTCCACTTGTTGTTGACTTGTCTAAGGCGTTAAAGACGTGACGAAATGGTAGTTCGTTGAAATGCAGCAAACAAATAAACCAATGCAATGGTTTACTCAACGAAATTTCAAACCTTCGCAAAATTCCATTTTCAGTACCAGTGTTAGTAACTTCACCGTCGCAGCAAATACCGATCAAATGGTCTAAACATTTATTTTTTGATGCAAAAAACTCCTGCAATTGCTTCTGTTTTGTACAAGCGTCTTCGGCATCTACTTTTAAATATCCCATCAGTTGGCTGTTTGGTTCTTTCAAAACCACTAAATGGGACTCTTTTACCATCCTTGTGTGGTAGGTTTCACTAATTTTCTCCATTGTTAGTGAATCATTTTTTCTGCCATCAAACGAAAACGTTACAATATTTGAATCAGCACTCTGTTTTCGCCAGACCGAGTCTCTACATTTCTGCTTTTCCCGAGCCACCTTAGCTTTGTCCATAACAACAAATTCGCCATCGTCATCCTTGAATCCAATGTCCTTAAATAAAGCCGTAGCTAAACATGATGCTACTCGGTCGGATACTCCAAATCTATCGCACATCATTGCAAAATTAAAGACGTTGTACCTTTTAGTGTAAGATACTCCCTTAAGCGAATCTGGCTGTGTTGTATATTCGGTTTCATAATCCACATCCATAGAGTCAGTTGCGTACGTGGGTGCGAAACTAGTTGGAGACGTTGATTTTTGAGCGGTTACTTCAGGGAAAAATTCTGGAATTGTATGCCTTCTAACAGTGCATTGGTCAAGTATGAAGTCCTGCAGATGAACAGATATTAACCCACAGGAGCAAGTTGTTGCTTTTATTTTGCATGGACATTTTCCGATGAAAAATACATCATCAAGCGATTCTAAAAAGGCTGAAAATGCGCTGATTTTAGCCGTATTCTTTATTTCCTTTTGATATTTTTCGATCAATCTATTTAATTTTTTTACCACACTTTTTGCATTAATAAGCGGTGTTTCTAATGTATTCCAAATTTCCACAAGTTTTTTGGCTACTTGTGTACTAAAACCTGAATAGGAACGTATACTTCTGTCTGTTTTTTTCTCACACTCGCTTAAATAAAAATAGTATCTCAGAACGTCGCGGTTGCTTGGCAAATTCAGTGCATTTAAATCGCTTGGAAAGCCGAAAGCACAAACATTCTGACACGGTTGCAAATCATCATCCATTTCCAAATTATAAAAACCAATTCACGATATTTTCCACTATTAGGCATAACTAAATTATTTCTTCTCATTTTGATAGAAGAGCGAATTTGCAATGAAGAAGTGACGATTTCAACGGATCTATTTAAACAAAAAATTTATCATACACTCAAGAAACATAAGCGAAAAATCAAACGTTTTGATTTTCCTTTCCTCGCTTCAGCAGCCGCCCTTTCAAAAAAAAAAAAAAATTAGATTAATACACCAACCCCATTTGAACCCACGGCCTTCCTATCGCATCATAAACTAACGTCTCAACCAACTGCGCCGTATAAGCCCTTTGAAAATGGAGATATTTAGCTGAAGTATTTACTATGAGTATTCTACATACATATCTGAAAAAATATTCGAAGTATTTTTTTACATATTTTTAAATATTTTCAAAATGTTAAATCCGATCCCTGTTAATAACATATGTATCGTTAAAACTTCCCATCGTTCAGCGCGGATCTACGTTTCATTTTATACCCATGGTTTCTTGGGCAAAAATGCTTAGAATTGTCTGAAGTTTCATTTCCGGGGGTACGATTTTTTGTCAAAAAAATAGACCCGGCCTAATGTATATATTTTCGAAAGTGAAAAAATTTCTAATATAATGTCTAAATTCTGTTAGTTCCCTGGAAATCAGTAAAAAATTTCGATTTATATTATCTCACTGAAATATGTGGTTCGCATTTTTTATTTGACTGGAGATTTTCGCGCAGTGCATGCACATCGTTACATTTAAATACCCTGCAGTAATGAAATCTTTTCGGTGTAAAATGGACCGGACCTGGGTGAGTCCATATAGGACCGACCTGAAAATGATATGCACCGCGACCGACCCGGGGTGAGTCTCAATTGGACTCACCCTCGTCTAGTCCAAAAATAAGCGTAGGTGGGGTGAGTTCGTATAAACTTGTACTTATTGTTGTCTGTTTTAAGTCCTCAATCTGATCGTTGTGCTACCAAAGGCAAGTTAGCTTGATGGTTAAGATTCTCGCTTCGCAACCGAGAGGGTGGGAGTTCAAGCCCTTGCTCGTTTTAGAAAGAATTTTTTTTTTTCAATTACCTAAGATTTTTTTATGTTCATATAACATTTTTTTTAACTTGAAAAAAAGTCGTTTTTTACATGTTAATTGTTTTTTAATATTTATTTTTCAAGAATTTTTTTTTCTGTGAAAGTGAAAAATTATTTACGCACGTTTCCCAAAAACTTGAGCAACCAAACACTCAAGTCAGCGTTTTGATCAAAGCATTAAACTTGCTTGTTTAGCGTAATGGTTAAGACACCAATTTACCAACCCAGAGTTCTGCGGTTCGAGGCTCGGCCGAGACGGGCAAATCAAAAAGGAAATTATATAATGTTGTGTAACAAAAAGGGTTAAAAAACAAAACAGGCAAAATAAACAAAATAAGAAAAAAAAATTTTTTCATTTTTCATATCAAAATAAATATTTAAAAAAAAAAAAAACTCACCCTCATTTAAGGCCATATGGACCCACCCACAACCGACCCTAAAAGCTTTGAAAATGGACCGGTTGTTTTTCAATGACAGCGCTGTGGAAAAACGGGTGAGTTGAACGTATGAAAGTGCGACCGGTCCTCACCTCTTGTGGCCCGACCCCGGGTCTACATGCAGCGGTCTGAGCGATAACATTGCGAGCGGAATGTCGGAATTTTTTCCGCTGTTGTCAAGCAAAAAGCTCTTCTGCCAACGAAATGAAAGCTTTTTGTGTTTCAGTTCTTATTTGAACTATAAAATTTGAATAACAAAAGTTTTCTTAAATTGAATCTATGCATTTATTATTCACAATCAAACGATTGCGGTTGAAATATATTTTTCAAAGAGAAAATAATTGAAGGTTTTTTATTTGAATTACTTGATTAATTATTTTAGGAGAAAGAAAAGGAATTCTGTGCAAAGAAATCTGAAAGGTGTTGTGAGGCAATTGCAAGCAATGAGAAGAACAAGAAAGAAAGCAGATCATAAACACCAAGTTTATGTCACACGCGCATCGATTGAGCAATATCAATAAATCGAAGTAAGCAAAGCAGAGCTTAAGTAATCGAAGCGAAAACGCAAGCTGGCGTTTTGACACATATTGCATTGGCACGCTGGCCAAAGCGCAGCACAGGTGACCAAATACCCAAATATGCTGAGTTGGATATGTGTCACAGCGCGGCACAGTTGACCCAATAAATATGCAAATATGCTGAGTTGGATATGTGTCACCAGAACCACAGCAGAAAACAAGTAAGAAAGCTAAAGTCGGTCAAGCCCGACTTTGAAATACCCAGCGTCCCGACATTATAAGCGCACTATGTTTTGCTTCTCTATTTGTGGGCGTAGCAGTGGGAGGGCAACATAAATTATTTCCCTACACCTTTCATTCGCCTAGGTGAACCTATGTTGCGAATTTGAAGCTTCTACGCATTTTACTTCGGAAGTTACGAAAAATCTTTATTTGTGGGCCTGGCAGTGGGCGGGCCACAAAAAATTTTTTCCTACACCTTTCATTCGCCTTGGTGAACCTATGTTGCGAATTCGAAGCTTCTACGCCTTTTACTTCACAAGTTACGATATGTCCCTTTTCGTAGTTTACCAGTACACCAAATATCAATGGAATGTGTTGAGTGGTTCGCAAGTTACAAGCATTTTACTGAAAACACATTATATTCATTTGTGGGCGTGGCAGTGGGCGGATGTCTCCCATTTTTACTTAGGATCATACTCGGATCCCGATATACCTGTGTGCCAAATTTCGACTTGATTGGTCCAGGCGTTTCGGAGGAGATCCAACCACGGACGGACGGACAGACGGACAGACGGACGGACGGACGGACGGACGGACGGACGGACAGACGGACAGACGGACATGTCTAAATCGATTCAGTTTTTGATCCTGATCATTTCTATATATATTTTTCTATATCTCCAGAGCTTAATTCTCCCTGTTACAAGATTTGCACAAAACTAATATACCCCGCTTACGCTGGGTATAATGAGTGACCTACGACATTGTTATGGTACCAGCGATCAGTGAGGGCAGAGGCAGCGTTTTCACTATAAAAGATGTTGATCAACCAATGTTCTGGGAGTCTTCGGGAGTCTTCGGTAGTCTACAGTCTGGAATCGTCGCTTCAGTCAGTCATCGTTAAACTAAATTAAGTTAAATTAATGTATAATTAAATAAGGAGTCAATAAAGACTTTAAAAGACATTCAACGCGTTTTCTTGGAAAGGACCAGGATCAGAAGGAAAAGTCTTAACAATTGGCGCAGCCGGTCAACCGAATTACGTTTATATAGACAGTATCCTGAAAAACGCATCACGTTTTTATAAACAGTATCCGAAAAGGACCTAAATAAATTAATAGTAAGAAACTTCTTTCTGTTCTGGTAACTTTCAGAGAACCAAGCCGTAACGAATACGAGCGGGTAACTCAATTTTGGAAGATTTTATTCACACGCGATCCATTATCTGCTAGCTAGTGTTGAGACACTTCTATCAGGCCCTGGGACACGTGTTTAATACACCAAAGGGCAGTGTGATCGTTTTGGGAATACAGTGAACTCTCGAAAACTCGAACACCCACAAACTCGAACCCCCGCAAACTCGAACATTTTTTTTTTCACCATTGACTATTCTAAAACTCGAACAAAGTTTGAAGGCTCTAAAACTCGAACAAAATTTTCTTCTTGTTTTATGTATGTATTAAAACACAAATCAAAATATAATACGTTTGTTGACATGTGATCATCCCTGTGTACACACGCTCATGTATTTGCCTGTCTTTCTCTTATTTTGTTTTGGTTGGGCAAGATCCACCGTTAGTTTCGCAAAATTTTTGTGAATCTTTCCACGTTGTTTACGTAGAGCAGTGCGAAACCATTCATGATATGAAATAGCCCAGCAGGACAAGTCACGGTGAAACAATCTATGATTTCAGCATGACATTAGAGCCGCAACTCTTCCTGACTTTACACCAACTTTCTAATGAAAATTACACATAAGCGGCCGTCATAAAAGAACATGTCACGAGTTGGTCATTGAAATTGGAGTAGATATGTATTTTAACTTGAAATGAAAGTAAACAACATCCTGTCTCGATAACAATGCCATTGGCATTGCGATGAATAACAGCTTCTCCCGATGACAATATCATTACAATTGAGAAATAATCATTTTTCTTCTTGATCTCCACGGTGAAAAAATTAATGAATTTGTCCTTTATGCTAAAAAGTCCGGCTGGGTATTGTAGGAGTGTTGGCATTGCGTTGGCAGCGATTTAAAGCCGTTATGACGCGTGTTTGAAAAACCGAGAAATGCTCATCACTGATTGACAGCTTTCATTGTCACACAAGTTTTTGCACGGTAAATTGCATTGATTTTATAATGGGACGAAAGTTAAATGTCTTAGCTCTTGAGAAAAAGGCTGAAATTATTAATGAGGCCAAAAAAGGAGCAAGTGTTACCGCATTGGCAAAGAAATATGGAGTAAATATCAATATGCGAGTAAAGACTGAATTTAAGATTAAAAAAACGCATAAATAAATAAAAAATATATGGCGTTCCAAAACTCGAACAATTCGTTAACTTGAACAGTGCCGGTTTTATTCAGTTCGAGTTTTCGAGAGTTCACTGTATATTGAAAAATCTTGAGAGTCCTGCTACATTTGTCAAAGGGTATTTGAACCACAAACCACGCTGATGCGAATTTGTGGTAAAAATTTTTCTTCAAACGGAATATTGAAAAAAATCAAACGTTTCAGTTGCTATTGAATTCTTCCGGTGGATTCAATCTTTGCACACATTTATTTACAATAAGCTCATTATCTGTTTAGTTAGTGTTGAGACACTTCTGGCAGGCCCTGGGACATGTGTTTAATACACCAAAGGGTAGTGAGTGTTTTGAAAAATAAGTAAAAGCAAATTTTTGGATACTCAGTCGAATTTTAAAAGGAGATTGTTTACGCATATTCTCATACGTGTCAATTTGCGTCAACGGACTCCGCGAAACAAAGGATTTTTTCGAAAGGTAGAAAGAACATATGTTTATAAAGGCATATAAATATAAAAATATTAAAGGAGAAAAAATCAACGATGGCTGCTACTATTTCTTCGTTAAAGTAAAAATGGTAAGTAGAATTCGAACGTTATAAATGGCGGAAGAAATTGAATCCTTAACACAGAGAGTTTATGAATTTGAAAATCTAACAAAACGCTATAATCTTAAATTGTGGGAGGTCTTAGAGTCCCTTAATAATAAAAGAACCTTTTTGACGCTAGTAAAAGAATCAGTTAAAGATTAGGCAAAAGAAGAAGAATTTGATATTCTCCTCGAAAACATATCGAGAGCATCCTCAAATGCTAAAGCCGTTGCGGAGTTGAAAAAGTATCAAGACTCAAATAAAGCATTAAAAGCACAGAACAAGGACCTTAAAAGTTCGCTCGCACAAGCAGACAGTGCCTTAGTGGACCAACAAGCCGAGATAGAAAGGCTGAAAGCAGGATTGGAGAGCACAGGACAGAACGTAGATAAAATCTACGAGGAGAAAATTATTATCGAAAAACAAAGAGAGCAGATTCAAATTCTCAGACACAGACTGATGCAAGCGACGAAAGAAGAAATATCTCAGAACAAAATTCCGAAGATGACTGCGACTACCAGTGACGTTTCAACACACCTGTCCCCAAATTTAAGAAGAGCTGATCTTCCGCCAGTATCACTTCCACCCCCGCCGCCACCACCGAATGCAATAAGCCCACAGATCTCAATAGGCAGTCCATTGGATGAGGAATTAACTCCCCTACCACGTCTTGTTGTAAACATGTCGCGTCCGCCACAAACATCCTTCAATATATCAGAAACAGTAAGCAGGACCATACCCTTTTTCTCCGGAGTAGATGGCCCTGGGCTGATGGTGGACTTAAAGAAGTTTATTTCGTGCTGCCAAATGCTTAAAAATGCATTAAATAGAGAAGATGAAGTTTTGGCGCTTGGGTTCATAAAACAACGGCTCTTGGGAGACGCTTACCTGAAATTAGGTGAGAAATCTTATTCAAGCATTGATGAAATATGTGAAGCAGTGAAATCCACCTACTCACGAAAACGGGAACTTGGAGACCTAATGAAGGATCAAGAGGTCTGCAGACAAGGTATAACGGAGCCCGTTCGGCAATTCGGGGCTCGACTAGAAAAAGTATTAGAAGAAGCCCGAAAAGAAGTTAACGAGCCAAACCAAAGCAGCAAAATGATGGACTATTTACACGATCTGGCAGTGAGAACTTTTATTTTTGGATTGAAATCCCAAATATTACGAAACCTTTGCATCGGGCGAGAGCACTATTCGTTGGCACAGCTAGTCGAAGCAGTCGAAAACATATAGAACTATAGGTCTAACTCTTCTTCTTCCTAATCCCTGCAATGTGTTAGAGCTACGCTGCTTCAACATAGGCATAAAGCATGAGGAAAAGAGAAGCACGCTATGGCAGCGAAATCTTTAGCTCTGCTGTGGTGAAAAGCATTGCCACTTGTATTTTTAATTTTGGGCGATTTTCGAGTGCATTACATATAAAATATCTACCAAACTGATAAAATGATATGAAAAGCTTGAAAAACATAAAACGAATCAAGGAAACTCAATATCAAGGAGAAATAGATATTGTTTTTTTAGTCCTACCGTGTCCACATAACTTTTTGATCACACTGTTTCAGCAAAAATACAAAATTCTATATCCAATCAAATTCGTAGCTGTAGTCAAAAATGTATGTAAATTTAATACAAAATGAAAACATTCGCGCACATTGAGCAAAAAAATATCGTAATACATTTAGTAAAGTTTCAATTATGAACTTTTCAAGCAATAAAAAAAACAGAGCCGACGCCGTGTTTCTTTTATAATTTTCTTGCCAGTGGCATCATAGTGCCACTTTTTGTCTGCCCGTATTGTTGTTGGTAGCTTTCTGGTGAATTTCTCGAAAGAGTTGAATTCCCTATTCCTGCTTAAGGTTTTTGTTGGTAGCTTTTTGGTGAATTTCTCGAAAGAGTTGAGTTTCCTATCCCTGCCTAATGGGGAGTTTCTTATTAGCGGCAGAGGCCTTTCGACGTCGACAGTTAGACCTACAGTCCTACATGGTCGAAAAGGGCGAGCGGTACCACACAATTGATTCTCAATGTGTAAATATGGCTTTTTCGGGTGAGAGCAAGGGAGTTTGCGCGTTTTGCAAACAAGAAGGACATTGGTATGCGAGCTGCATAACACGACTTAACACACCATTTTGTAAAGAATGTAGCATTTACGGGCATGAAGAAAGCTACAAATGCAAGAAGAAGGATCTGCCTCATCCTCTCCGAAGTTTATCACCATCGCAACAGCAAAATAGGAGACCCACCTGTGATTTTTGTCATAAAATGGGACACATGAAAAAGGAGTGTCGAAAAAGACTCAAGTCACTATTCTGTAAAATATGCGAAAAGTCGGGTCATGAAGAAAACATATTTTGCAAGGAAAACCTGAAATCCTCCGGGACAACGATTGAGCCAAGAAAATCAGGAACGCTCATATGTTTCGAATGCAAGACTGAAGGGCATATAGCTCGAAACTGTCCGAACCGAACAAGATCAGCGCAGGGAAACTTTCGAACCCCCAGCCAACATTAAATGGCTGGGGTACAATACAACACAAAATTTTTTCGGCTACTAAAAATATGGAAAAACAGAACAGCGGCGGTCCAAGGGGAACAGTAATAAATAAGCAAAATGGCACAACGCCGGAAGTGCAACCAAAAACGGTAAAATTTAATGAAAATATAGAATACGCTATTGTCCCAAGAAAAGATGAATCCAGAAAAGGAGGTAAACGGAATATGAGAGCAGGAATTTCAAAATCATACCTGGAGAAACTCCGCAGTGAAAGTGAGAATTACACTATTAACATTTCGGAGGAAAAAAACAATCAGTTCAAGAGTAGCGAAGTGGATGACGCATTTCTACGGATACCCTGCAGGGAAGCCGCTAACGGTGATATCGTCTTAGTCGTAGACTCAGGAGCGGATTCGAGTCTGATAAAGGTAAATTCGCTAGCAAACACAGCGCACATCGACACGAGCGAGCGAAAGTCATTGTGTGGCGCATTCGGGGGCGAAGTAACGACAAAAGGAGTAGTTAACATTCGGCATGAGGAGATGCAACAACTCGAGCTGAAATTACACGCAGTAGAATTGAATTAAGGACTACCAGCAGATGGTATATTAGGGCGTGACATTCTATGGAATCGTACGTTACTTGATTCAATTCATAAAGAACTAATTTTTTATGACAATTCGCAGCAATTGATCGTTTTGCCACTAACCAAGCATCAGAGAAGAAGAAATTCCTGCTTTGTGGCAGCTACATCGGTTCCTGCAAGGTCAATGAAAATCGTTCCACTACACTTCGAGACAAAAAATACTACAGTTGTTATCGAAAAGCGCGAAATAGAAGAAAATGTATTCCTTGGCGGAACAATTACGGAAGTCAAAAATGGTATCAGGTACGCTCCCATCTTGAATGCAAGCGAGCATGAGATAGACATCAAGGCTTCCGGATACACAAACTTTTTTTCAGCAGACGAATTCTCACAAACACAGATTCCAGAGATAAACTTGGCGCAAAGTCATAACGGCGCTGAGAGGGTAAAAAAGCTCCTCAAAATGGTTATAACCGATGAAAATTTGAATAAGGACGAAAAGGATTCAATAGAGCGAATCGTGGAGAATTTCCAGGACGTATTTCAATTAGAACAAATTAAAAAGTACGTACTCTCCTGCAAAATCGGTCAGAAAAACAAAAGTAGCAAAATTGAAAAACAACCAATGGTCATAACAGATACAGCGCACCGACCTTTCGACAGAGTATTTTTAGACATAGTGGGACCATTGCCCATTTCCTCAAGTGGAAACAAATACATTCTTACATTTCAGGATGACTTCTCTAAATACATGGCCTGTGTAGCCATAGCAGATGCAGAAGCAGCCACGGTGGCCAGAGTTTTTTTTACAGAAGTTATTTCTCGATTTGGAATCCCAAGAGTACTGGTTACGGACAATGGCACAAACTTCGTGTCTAATTTATTTAAAAATGTCTGCAAAAATCTGGAAATAAGGAAATTACATACGAGTCCATATCACCCGCAAGCAAACGGGGCCCTCGAACGCAGTCATCGACCCCTTGCGGAATATCTAAGAAGTTTCGTTAACGAAGATGCATCAAATTGGGATACCTGGCTCTGTCATGCAATGCATGTACACAATTATACAGTACACACATCCACTAAGCAGACATCCACGAAGATTCTTTTTGGTTTTGATATCGAAATTCCTGTTAACTTAAAAAAGAAGTCCGCCCCGCTATACAATTTCGACGATTACGAAAAGGTCATGAAATTCCAAATACAGCGATCTCATGCATTAGTACGAGAACACTTAACAAAAGCGAAAGAACGCTCAAAACGATATTACGATAAAGGTGCCAAAATTAGTACATTCCAACCAGGAGACAAAGTACTCTTAAAAAACGAGTGACGTAAGAATAAATTTTCTCCAATTTGGGAAGGTCCCTACACAATGATAGCAAATGCAGGACCAGTTAATGTGAAACTATCTATTAAAGGAAAAGAAAAAGTTTTTCATAAAAATTTAATTAAACGCTTTCGGGACTAGAATTAAGCAGTCTTAATTAATATATTTTACCAAATTCTAGCATAAGAAAATTTTACGGTAGAAAAGTTGTTATGTGGCGTACCTGCAAAGGAGAGAGAAAGGAGAGGTTAATGAATGTAGTGAGAGAATTGAAGAGGGGAATACAATTAAATTCTGTAGAAAAATATATATATATATATATATATTGGTGTGCATAAATAGAAAAAAAAAAAAAATAAAAAAATAAAAATAAAAAGAAAAGAAATAATATTATATATGGGCATTTCCATGATGTCGAACGCGACATTCGCACGCATTCTCAGTGGAAAAAGAAATATACGAAAATTTTTTTTTATTTGGACAAATGGCGGAAGTTATAGCTCTTGACTAGCACTGTAATTGGTGCTAAGGTTGATTTCTGGAAATTGTTCCTTTTCAAGATAATTACAAAAAACTAAGGCATTCGCACGCTACAAAAACAGAAGTCAGTTTTGAGGCGAACAGTTCAACCACTGATTTCAGCGAAACTTGAGGCAATATTTGAATGCGACTAATTTTGTAATATTGTACATTGATGAATCTTAGAACTGGTTTTTATTTGATTCAAAAATATTAAACAGTTTAGTTTTTTATTTTATTTTAATCACTGTCGCACGCTACATGTCGAATGCTACATTTTGTTGCATCATACGTTTTAATTTAATGTGTACTTTTCATTTAATTGGACATGAAGAAGATGATGATAAATGACTTTTAATGTTTTCAATATATTTATTTTCACAAAAAAAAATTATAAACTTAAAATATCTTCAACAAAGAAAAAAAAAAATAAATAAGAATATTCATCCTTTACATAAAAAATAAAGAATAGAAACAAAACTTAACTGTGAATAGTATTACTTATATTAAATAAAGATTTTTTAATGAAATATGCAGTCCTAGCTCCTTCAGGACTGCCCTCTTAATATGCCAACCGATGCTTCAAACTGTATTTTTAACATTGGCTTGTCATTGAGGCATTACCACTCCCACATTTAACTACTCCACGAATAGACCTACTGTGGTGAATAAGAGGTCAGTTGTCTTACACAAAATACTCTACATTTTGACTAGTCATGTTCTGGGGTAACTCAGAGTACTCCTTTTTGGTAAGTTGATCGCACCCTTGCTACTAAATCGGTACAACTCAAAATTTCGCATTTCTGGAACAATCGTTCATTCTCTATTGAAACTTGCAAAAAATAATTATTTTTCTTAACTTAGTTTATTCTTAATCGACTATTGCATCAGTCCATATGAGCATAAATTTTCTAGGTGTTGAGTTTCCTGCAGAAAAATGTGGTTGAAAATAAAAAATTTGAAATGGGTTTAGGAGCAAGGGTGCGAAATTGATAAATTTTACACTTACGATGTCGCACGCTACAAACTTCAAATATGTCTCAGGGCCAAAGCGTTGATTATTTTGCAACAAAATTTTTTTTATTTAATTGCAATACAAATTGCTGTTTGCTGCGAATATTTGAGGCGCGTTGCACAAACACCTTTGACTCACTGATAACAAATGTTATTTTTCAATGTCGCACGCTACAACGAAATAAACGATAAAGTAAAGAAAAAATTTACCGTAATTGTCGATTGCATCGTTCCCTTTGCATTTTTCTTACATTCCTCAAATATAAAACGATATTTAAAAGAGCAAATATCAAAGCATAGTGGATGTTATTACGAACATTAATCAAAACAAAACGGGAAGAGAAATATTCAAAACATAACTTTTGCACTTGTGCGACTTTGCATTTGAATATTTCTAAATGTGTTATGAATATATGTGGAATATGTTTAGATTAGTAAAATTTGATCGATTCTCTATAAATATATGTTAAAACAACATACTTTTATAGGCTTTGAATTTTTTGACTGCGGTTGACATTTCTGTGGAAATGCCCATATATATATGCATTGGTGCTCCTTTTTTTTCTTCTTCTTCTCGTATTGATGCATGTCCAGGTGAGTTTGTAGAAAAGAAAAAAAAAAAAAAAAAAAAAAAAAAGAAACTAAAAAATATTTATATTAAAATCAAAACATAAGACCTACAAGTATCACACACACCCTCCATACACACAAATTTTACATACATACCGCACACACGTTTTTCTGTTTTTTTCTTTTTTGCAGACAAACGAAGATGAGCAACGACCAACGAAGACTCGCAGAGCTGAATGCCCGAATCCACGCCAAGATGGTGCAGCAGCAAAATGGTTTGTCCACCACCAAAATTATGCCAGCAAATCTATTGGAAATGTACGACCACCGGGCAAAGCGAGTTAGACTTGCTGAGCGCCCCAAAATGGCTCCAGTACCAGAAGGCCTAATCGATACCACGGTGGTGACGCAACAGGAAGCTCCAGTCACGCACGAGCAAAAAGAGCTGAGTGACGAGGACGATATGCTCAGCATCGACGGCTACGACATCGACACGGACGATTGGGGAGGCTATGTAGTCGAGGCGGAAGAGCCGACATATCCTGAAAGATTGCTGGTGGACGGCTGTGCTGGCAGAATTGATGTGGCGGAGACCGAAGTGACAAATGGAGTTCCCATCATTTTGCGTCGCATCATTCGCGATATGCGCGCGACTCAAAAAAAGAATCAACGCCTGAAATGTATGAAAATTATTAATGGAACCATGTACCAAATCCTAAGCAACGGCCCAAAACACCTGACAGTAAGAAAAAAAAATAAGTGAACCAGGAGAACCTGCAAAATACCTGGTTATCTGCGAGGAAAGAGCTTCCAAAAGAGAGAAGGCACCGCGACGCGTTAACGACACAACCAGCAGTCGCAAGAAAGTCCAATATAAGGATTTAGATATGCCCGATCTGTTGTAAAAGAAAATTGTAAAAATTGTAAAAATATATTTAGAATAAGTCAGGTAAGCATGAAAAAAAAAAAAAAAAAAAAAAAAAACCAAGTACCTGTTAAATTAAATGAATTTATTAAAAAAAAAAAAAAAAAAAAAAAAAAAATTACATATATTTTTGGTAATATATATATAAATATGAATTTTGAAATTATTATATAAAAGAAAAAAATGAATTTAAAAACCAAATGAAAATACTGAACTCAATTTAAATTAAACTTGTATGTAATATAAAAATGAAATAACAATCAACTCGAATTGTTGAAGAAAAAGAGAAGAAAAAGAAAAGAAAAGAAAAAATATATATGAATTATGATAAACGAACACTCAAAAAACACTCAAATTTTAAAAATACTTCACCTTCTAACATTTTTCAAGCGACCCGCCATAGCCATCCAAAAGATGTTGGGAACCACCGCCTGCCATTCCGCACTGGGAATAGAAAAGAAATTTTTTTGAGAAATATACAAATTTTGCAAAGGGGATAACACTTAAAAGAAATGCCTACCTGAAATAATTCCAAGTTGAAATGATGCGTGGCGATCTATCCAAGTGGTCTCCGTCCTTCTAGGTGCCATCAGTAAGAGAATTTTCTAAAAAAGAAAAAGAAAAATATCAAAGCAAATAATATTTGCACTTCCCAAATGTAAACAAATGAGAACTGTCATTTTTGACAAAGGGGTGACAGAAACAAGATCAGGAGAAGTGATAGAAAGAGACAAACATAGTTAAAATTAAAACAGCTGCGATAATGGAGAGACTTCCATCAGGGCTGCATTTTTTATGAAACTAAATTTGAAATTAAAAAGCGAGTACTCAAAGAAAGAAATTGGAGACAAACAGTGGACAAATAGTTTTCAATAAAGTACGAGTTCGTATAGATAACAGCCTTAAGGCATATACCGGCATCAAAAACAGTACAAGTAGCAAAAAAGGGAGTAAATCGACAGTGGTGAGTTGCTTATAACTATGGATTAAGCAGATGATCTCAGCAGCTTTTTGTTTTGATCAGGACGAATTCCGTTAGGTTTGCGTAGCATTGTTGCTAGAATTTATGACTTGCCTATGCTGACCGTGTTAGAAAAAGCATATAAAAGGAGCTCAGAATTCGAGAAAAGTCAGTTGATTCTGGGAGTCCAATCTTCCTTCTTCAACCAACTTTAGCATTTGAGTTAAACTCATTCGGCTAAATAGGGAAACCAATAGGACAACTTTTTTTTCTTGACGCAGGGATATTTTTTTTTCAAGTAAATAACTAAAACACGCATACCTTAATTTTTTTCTCTCGTCGACATGCATCATTATGGGGAGCAAGGGAAAAAGAGAAGGGAAAAGAAACTTAGACAACCCTTAAGTCTCAATTAATTCCAATTGGAAAGTTTTTTCCCCTCTTCGGTGGGATTCTCTCTCAAAAAAAAATATTTTTTTCCTTCTCTCTCTGCATAGAATTTTTTTTCTCCAAAATTTCTCCTTAGTCACTGCCCCTTTTGTGAACAATTTAGCGGCTAATAATATGCTAACAAAAAAAAGGCAAATGAACATTCTCAGTAGGAAATGGCATGGGTCATAATCATTTTTGAGTCAAATATTAATTTTTTTTCTCCTCTCAATTTCTTTTTATTTTCCCAATCGAATTGAATATATATACATATAAATGAAAATCTGTAAATTTTTTATCAAATTAAGTTTATTATAAAAAAAAAAGAAATATATATATATATAAACTTTTTTTTTTTTATTAGAAACAATCAATAAATAATATATATAAATAATGGTTAAATGAATTGGAAAAATGGAAAAGGACGATAAAATTATGCATTGCTAAGCAGTACACATACAGGTGTGGAGCCTTTTTAGGGGCTGTCGGTGGGCTTTTTTTCTTTTACAGACAATGACTCAACGGACTAAATAAGACGAACAAACGGACTGAAGTAGGGGAGTGTGCTAAAATTAAGCAGGAGCCACAGCACACTCACAGGTCTGTGATGTTTACAGTGTGGTGGGGCAGCTCTAGACTTCGGACAGGGACGGTTAGGCGGAGTGAAGATGGGTGGGCCTTTTTCTGATAGGATTTAGCGGAGTGCAAGCAAGACTGAATGAGGGGGTATGGGAAGTGAGTGGGTTAAGAATGTGGATATGGAGTGTGTGCGGCTATAATCAAGCAGGAATAGGAGTATGAATGTAGGATGGACAGTAGGTGTTTGCTTTATGTTTCTTTCTTTGCTATTCACTACGCTCTCTTTTTTTTCTCTCTCTTTCTTCCTGTTTTTTTCTATTTCTCTTTTTGAACCCCTGGTACGATATTTTAACGTGAATTGAAAGGGCTGTTGTGCGGGGTGGCAAGGCCCCACGCCATGCGGCGAGCTAGCCGGCCTATGCCACCGTACCAACCCGCCACCGCAAACGACAACATGAGCTTATGATTATTTAAAAACGAATCCTTCAATTACACTGGCGCCCAACGAATAGCTTTGTTCCTTCTTTTTACTTCCTTTTCTTCTATCTTTTCACATTTCTTTTCTCCTAACGTGTAGTTTTCTTTCTTTCTATTATATTTTTTTTATTTCTAATTTTTTTGGAAAAGAAAAAAAAAAAAGAAAAAAAAAAATAAAAAATAAAAAAATAATCAAATTTTTTCTTAATTCCGTTGAAATAATTTTTTTAAAAATTTCTCTTCCGATTTGTGTTATTTGCTTCCATATATAAAGTGAAACCTCTTTTAAAAGTAAATTTAAATCTTATTTCTCTTTTTATATATTTTTTTCTCTCTCTCTCTCTTTCGTCTCTTTCTTTTATATGCACACACCGCGTAGGGAAATTAGTATTATACAGGGGGGGTTAATTTTTGAATTAATTTTTTTGCAGCAAGCTCTAAGCAGATCAAAGCTGGAGACCTTATGTGTAGAAATTTTTTTTCGGAAAAAAAAAAAAAAAATAAAATAAAATAAAATAAAAAAATTTCTTTAAAAAATTTTTTTGTATTGCAGTGGCAAGGGGGCTTCGCCAGCAGGGATCAGTCTCGGGAGCGAATTGCTCCTTGTCACAAACAAACATATTGGGGAAAATGAAAAAGTTACCTGACAATCCAGTAGCAATCAGTTTTTGCACTGTGGGTCAAGTGACATTAGAATTCAGACAAATTAGGATGGGGGATTAGTTTGACTCGAACACGACAGACGGACAAAAAAAAAAAAAAAAAGAAAAGGTGATCACAGGTAGCCCAGAAAAAGAGCTCCAACACTTGTAACTCGTTATTGGCACAAATTAATAAACAGTTAAATATTTTTTTTAATTTTTTTAAATATTTTTTTTTGTTTCAAAGTTTTTATTTTTTTTTGAAAAAAACCAGCAGAATACATAAAAATTACTTACATATATATATATAGTGAATGGAACATTTTTGTTTTCGTCAAATTTTCCTGTTTTTTTTTTTGAATGGCGATAGTCCATTACCTGCGAGTATTAATTTACAATAACCGCACATACAAATACAAGTAAAGCTAATGAAAATAAAATCATAATATTTTATGGAAAAACCACTAAATAATAAATATAAGTTTGATTTCCCATCTGACCAACGTTTGACCAGGAACCAGTCTAGACGGCTGCAGCAGCTATCAGCGGTAAACGCTCCTTCCAGCACAGTACCGTTTCCAACAGATCCAAATTTAGCACCACTCTGTAAAGAAATAGAAAATCCATCAGTCTCTCTTAGTTTTTCATCAAAAATCGATAAAATCTGTGAAATGGCAGATAAAACAGAACAAGAGGCAATTAACCACCCATTAGATCAAATAAATGTTGTTTTCGAACAAGACCTAGTGCTAGATCAGCCGGGCGAAGACAGTGGGGCAAATGCAAGTGCACCACTGCCACAGCAGCAACTCGCTGACCTAGCAATCATGATGTCTACTAACAACAGGTACATGGCTGATTGCGTAAAAATGTTTAAAGACATGCATGAAAAATATGGAAGAGTAGAGGCACGGTTGAGCATCCTAGAAAACAATGGCTCCCATAATAGAGTACGTCCACAGTCGACCCCAGCAGTACAACCACAAGGAACAGGTCATATTTTTAACCCAAATGTACAGTTCGACCACTCATATATAAATAATCCTTTAAGACATAGTGAAGTCGAGAGACTAAACAAATTCGATTTAAATAAATGGCAGATTAAATTCGACGGGTCAAACAAGGAAATGACCGTTGAAAGTTTTCTGTTTAGAATTGAGAAGTTAGCTGAAACACACGGTATTACGGATAATCACATTTTCAATAATTTTCATTGTTTGCTCAAAGATAACGCGGCTAAATGGTACTGGCAGTTGTTAGAGGACAACAAAAATAATCCTGGGTTCGGATATAGCCATGTACGAAGAGAAATTAGGAACCATTACAAAGCCAGTCAGACCGACTTTGAAATCATTCGGGAATTGGTTGAGAGAAAGCAACAAATTGGAGAAAGTTTTGAAGACTATTATACCGACATACACAACACTAGTTTTCGATTACAAAAGAGGGTAGAAGAAAAAGAACTGGTAGAGATCATAAAAAACAACTTACGTGGTCAGCTCGCCACAATGATGTTTTCTAGCAAAGTCGCAACCTTATCCGAATTAAAAGTTGAATGTAGAAGGGCAGAAAAAGTCCTGAGAGATGCCAGACCACGACCGAAACAGGTAAATGAGGTCCAATATAGCGAAGTAGCCATGGAATCCGTTGTTCCATACGCCTGTACTCAAAGTATAGATGCATTACATCCAAACAAATTTCCTGTTCAAAGAACTGAAAATAGAAAGTTTAATAGTGAATTGCCCCCACAGAAACAAACACCAAACGCACCTGTTCACAATTCAGCCTCTAATTTTCAGAAGACATCCAACTTGTGTCCATCTCCTTTCCACCTGAATTTATGCTTCACATGTGGGATGCCTGGGGATTTCCTTAAAAAGAGCAAAATTAAAAATGAGAATGGTTGTAAAAGTGCGTTTCATGAAATGAAATGCTTTCTGTGTGGTCAAAGCGACTCTTATTGTGTCTTCGAAGGCGGTTTAATTAAACTAAATTCTAATTTAAACACTCAACTGGCGGAGGTATCCGGAGCCCCGAGCCAGCAAAATCCAATGCCGGTAACATCACCATTTTGAATCGTCCACTCCAAATAAAAGCTGCAGAGCAAAAGCCAGAAGAGCGTAAGTCGCTTCACCAGCGCAAAATCGATTACGACAAAGCTAGAGCTAGAATTTTCTGTGAATCGTGGGATAAAAGTAAAAAGGAAATTCAAAAAAATTAGTAGGTTAAGAGAAAAGCAAAAAATATATAAAAAACTTAGAAATAAAATAATTTCGTCCGTATGTACAATACAAGGAGACAACCGACTATTTGCAAAGACGAAAATAGGTGGAATTAAAGTAATGGCCCTATTAGATTCCGGGGCTACAACTAGTTGTATAGGAAAAGGGGGCATGAATTTACTTAAAGACCCTTCTATAAAAATAACTAAACTTAATCAAGAGAATGTTTAGACAGCCGATGGAGGCGAGACACCCATAATAGGTATAGCGAAACTACCAGTCCACTGGAATGGCAAAATTAAAGAAATGGACTTCTGCATTGTTCCTGCATTACAGCAGGATGTTTATTTCGGAATTGATTTCTGGTATACGTTCGGAATAAATTTATTGGGGATAGAGCAGAATAAACCTAGCCATGCAGAAGCAATTCAGGATTCCATCTCGGAAATTTTTTCTGACGAACCAAGTTCAATGCTTAAACAACACGAGTTAGGAGAAAGACAACTAGCCGATTTAGGAAAAATTAAACAGAAATTTCCATCACATGCTACTCCGGTTTAGGGAAAACACACCTGGAGGAACATGTTATTGAAGTAAACGGTGAGGGTATACCCATTAAACAACGCCACTACCCCGTATCTCCAGTAATCCAAAATATGATCTTTGAGGAATTAGACCGCATGCTAGCATTAGGAGTGATAGAGGAATCCAATAGCAGTTGGAGCTCCCCGATCACACTAGTCAGAAAACCTGGAAAAAACAGAATATGCTTAGATGCTCGAAAACTCAATGAAAGAACGATTAAGGATGCTTACCCGCTACCCAATATCGACGGCATTCTTAGCCGACTACAAAATACGAAATTTATATCTGCCATTGATCTTAAAGATGCCTTCTGGCAAATCCCTTTAGAGTTAAAAGCGCGCGAAAAAACCGCCTTCACAGTACCAGGACGGCCTTTATATCACTACACAGTCATGCCTTTTGGGTTGTGCAATGCGGCACAACGCATGTGTCGACTGATGGATAAGGTCATCCCAGCTAAAATTAGAGAAAGGGTTTTCGTTTATCTTGATGACCTGCTAGTTTGCTCATACAATTTCGAAGAACACCTTGCATTGTTAACTGAAGTAGCTTCTTGCCTAACCAAAGCCGGATTAACGATCAACGTTGAAAAAAGCAAATTCTGCTTCCAAGAACTGAAGTACTTGGGATTCATTGTAGGCAATGGTCACATCCGCACTGACGACAGCAAAGTGGAGGCAGTCAAAAACTTTCCGATACCAAGAACACCGAAACAGCTCCGGCGATTTCTCGGAATGTCGGGCTGGTATCGCAGGTTTATTAAAGACTATGCCACAGTAGCGGCGCCACTACATAATTGTCTCACTAAGGAAAAAATGAAAAAGTTCAGTTTAGATGAAGACGCTCTCATAGCATTTGACCAACTTAAGTTATCTATGATTCAAGCACCTGTGTTAATTAATCCAAATTTCAATAAACCTTTTTTTATCCAATGCGATGCATCTAGTGAAGGTGTAGGCGGGGTCTTATTCCAACAAGATGAGGAAGGAAATGAGAAACCCATCGCATATATGTCCACGAAGCTCAACAAAGCGCAGAAAAATTACAGTGTGACTGAGTTGGAATGCTATGCTGCAATACTGTCAGTAAAGCGATTTAGGCCATATGTGGAGGGTGTAATAAATCTGCTTGCTTCTTTTAATACTCTTGCTTCTGACATGCGGAAGAAACCGTGCATGCTTGTTTTACCTGGACTGAGCTCGCCGGAATGGGGTGGGACTTGTTTCACCGCTAGTCTAACTTGATTTGCCGATCTATTAACAAAAAAAAATTCATGCACAAGAAAACGAATTAATTGGGATATCCTTCTTGCCTAAGCAATCAGTACGTCGGACAGACAATAGAAGAAAAAAAAATTACTGGGATGCTCAAAATAAATTATGTAAGATTCCGGAGGTTATCTGTTAGCAATGCTTAGATGTTGTGTAGCATGCGTCCTTTCCTTTTTCCCCAACCATGATATAGAGACTTTTCGATTGCCTCCTCATCCCAACCGAATCAGCACCGAGGGTAGTGCGAACTCACATTTTTAAATTAAATTCACATTTTATTATTTAATCAAAATTCATCAATAAATTGAAAACTCTAATAAAAAAAAATAACCAAACAGAACAATTTCATTCTTATCTCATTACAGTTTTTCCTTTTTTTTTTTTCTTTAACTTCACTCCATGGTCATAGTAATTTCCTTAATTTTTAATTCATGATCCTTCGCTAATTCCCCATGAACGAATTGAATTCGAAAGGTTATAGGAAACCAAGATAAAAAAAAAAAATAAAACAAAAAAAAATAAGGGAAAAAAACTTAAAGATATATATATATAGATTTTACACCCGAATTACATGGGCTCAATGGCAAGCAATCGCATTTTGTTGTTGTTGTTGTTGTTTTTTGTTTTCTTCAAATGAAAAGCAAGAAGCGAAAAGAAATCGAACTAGATCAGCTGAGCCAACGCCTTTGCTTGCCAATCAACCCGTGTACCCGGTGAATAACAAAAAAAATTAATTTATAGGTGAAATTATGTTACATAATGTAAGGTGTTACTCACTCGACCTTCGTCTCCACGATGTTAGCGCTAACGATCCTGGTTAAGCCGTAGTGCGGTGGTATATGAACAAAAGCAAAATTCCAATCTTACATCTAACAATATTCTTAACTACACGATTCCAATTTACTCCATATATAATTTAAGGCGAACTAAAACAAATTTTTGATGCTCTTTGAATTTGTTAGGGTTTTTAGGATCGATTAAATCGTTACCACTTAGCAGCAAAGAAAAACAATTTATGAAAAAACAAAAGCAAATCGAGAGAATAAGAAAAAACGTATTCTTGAGTTAAGCGTTCCTCAATCGCGAAAATTTTAAATCAATTTCTAAATTCAGTGACTTCAAACGTTCTAGATTATTTGCAGTCAAATTCAACAATCTCCACTGTATCCAAAACGTATGTAAATTTACTCAATGTTGATTTTACTGAGTTACGCATGTATTTGAGTCACTTGGTCTAGTTTGACTCAACTCCGCTCTTGTCTCAAAACCACAGCAAACAAAAATCACCAGTAAAACTCTTCTTGCAAAAATTATCGCCTGTTGTCTCGCTCACTCGAACGTAGCGAACTCTCCTGATGAGAAGGCGCCAAGGAAACGAACACGAAGATGCAATGATGTTCTAATAAGATTCTTCTAACGACAACAATACTAGCTAGCGCACAAGCACCTACTAAAAGTTAGATTTTCGTCTACAGCTGTCCACCTTAATTTTTTTGCTCGACTTTGGGCACTAGTATTTGAGACAATTGCTTCGAATAACGGCACATGATCTTTTCGCTGTAAGAAGTTTTTGGAAATGAGGATTTCGCTAATTACTTGCAAATGAAGCACAAAAAAAATTCTTACCAAAACAAAGATTTTATTTCTTTTCCTTCTGAAGTTCTTTTCCCTTCGTCCTTCCCTTCGCCCTTAGGAGATTTTCCCGTGAAAATAAAATCGACGAAGCTGACGCGCGGAAACTACCGTTTGATTTCGCACTACACTTGGAGTTTTTTTTTTTTTTTTTTTTTTTCCTTTCTTTATATTTATTTAGATTAAATAAGTCAATTCTGTCTTTAAGTTATTTTTAAACACTTTGGTTAATTGAGTTACAATAAAAAATCACTTTTTAAGGAGCTTAAGGCAAAATTTGCGGAACGATACTTCCGATCGTAGCAAAACTATGAACTGGAATGAAACATGCGCTTCACTTTGCATGGTTTCGTAGTAGAGTAGGCAAGGTGAACGAAGATTAGATAATATTCGTTAAATTGGAAGTACCGGGAAGAACACCGAATTAAGGAGAGAGAGAGATAGAGATGTTGCAAATACAGCTTTTTGGAAACTGGTATCGATTACTGAACAGTGGGCGGAGAATTATTATTTTAGTAGAAAAAATATATTTTCGAAATTGAAAGGAAAAAAAAAGAAAAATTTTTCTTTTCTGCTAGACCCTACCTTTACAAAGCAGGTTTTTGGATAAATTCTTATTCAAGAAGCTGAAAAAAGGTAGATTATGCTGGCTGCATATCTTTGGCATGATAAGTGCCGATCAATTTGCCTGTAGTGTCTTTCAAGACATAATAAGAAGAGCCAATTTTGTTGTGAACAACAGCTGGTAAGAAGGTTTTTGCTAATTTTGCGTTGAAGTTCTTAGCAAAGTTACTTTGTGCAAAGTTTCTTCGAAGAATATTTTGTCCGATAATATATGTTATTGGTTTGGATCTCAAATCATATTTCTTTTTATTTTCTTCGAATTTCTGTTTCAGGTTCTTTTTGACAATATCCCTAACATGAGCTGCTAGGTCTTGACGGGTGGCTTCTTGGGGCTCCAAGCCTTCATTTAGCATATCAATATTCCGAAGAAGGGTATAGTTTTCACCATGTGTAATCATATGCTGCCCGAATACTATAAAATATGGGCTGTATCCAGTTGACTGGTGAATGGAATTTCGTAACGCGCTATTTATGCTACTTAAATGGCAGTCCCATTCCTTCTGGTCGGAACTCAAATAGGCTCTGATAGCTGCGTTAATGGATCTATTTAAACGTTCGGATGCATTGCTCTGCGGCGAATACACAGCTGTGTACATGTGCTTAACACCATAAGTGGTTAAAAATGCCTTAAATTCTTTAGAACGGAACTGGCTTCCGTTGTCGCTGATTATGTATTCTGGGACACCAACTACATCAAATACCTGAACCTTAAGAAATGCTAGAATCGGAGAGGTTTTGAGTTTCTTGAGCGGGCATAAGAAGCTAAATTTTGACAGCTGATCGAGTACGACTAAAATCCCCACGTGACCCTTGGTGGATCTTGGAAAAGGTCCAATCAGGTCTATGTACAAGCGTTGGAAAATTCTTTCGACAGGTGTGTACTTCCCCATAGGAGGTCTGAGAATTTTAGTAGGATACTTAGTTTGAGCACAAGTTTTGCAGTTTTGCACGTATTCTTTGACCGATTGATAAAGACGGGGCCAATAGAAATAACGTCTGATTTTTTCGCATGTTTTCCCAATACCCCCATGAGAATTAATCGGGGAATCATGTAAATTTTTGATCACAGACAACCGTAATGCCGTTGGTATAAGCAGTTTCCAGGCCCTATTTTCTTCTCCTGAGTCCCCACGGTAGAATTCTGTACGGTGATAGATAAATCGATCAATCACCGTAAAATCTGGGTATGACTGTCGCTGACTAAGCAATTTTTCGCGTAGTTCATTATATTCTGGATCTTCAAACTCTTTAGACGATAGGTCTATAAGAGGCATCCCTTCAGGTTCGGAATGAGTAATAAATTCTAAATTTTCTGCATAGACTCGAGAAAGCGCATCGGGTACTACATTCTCAGTTGCTTTTCTGTGTTTGATGATGAACACGAAAGCCTGTAGCTTGAGTGACCAGCGTGCTAGTCTGCCGCTCGGGTCTGTCTGGTTCATTAGCCATCGTAGACTGGAATGGTCGGTTATGATTGTAAAGGCATGGCCCTCTACATAGGGTCGAAACTTTTTCACTGCTAGTACTGCTGCTAAGCATTCCTGCTCTGTTACAGAATAATTTTTCTGGGCTTTGTTCAGTTTTTGCGACATGTAAGCTATTGGTACCTCCTCGCCGTTTTGGTTTTCTTGGGCTAAGACTGCTCCGACTCCCTGCTGACTTGCATCGCACTGAATAAGAAAAGGCTTTGAAAAATCAGGGTTTGCTAGAACTGGTGCTAAAGTTAGTTTTTCTTTTAACATTTCAAAAGATTTTTGGGCCTCCGTTGTCCATTCAAAGGATTTACCTTTCTTCAACAAATCTGTTAGAGGACAAGTTACACTAGCGAAGTTGTCTATAAATCTCCTATACCAGCCTACCATGCCCAGAAATCTCCTAAGCTGCCGTTGTGATTTCGGAACTGGATAGTTGGTAATGGCTATCACCTTTTCCGGATCTGTTTGTAAGGTTCCATGTCCCACAACGTAGCCCAGATACCGAGTTTTCTTCAGACAGAACTTGCTTTTAGCGATATTTATCGTTAGACCCGCTTGCTTGATATGGCATGCAACCTCACTTAAAAGTGCCAAATGCGTCTCAAAGCTTTCAGAAATAAGAAGAAGGTCGTCCAAATAAACAAACATGCGTTCCTTCAAATTATAGGGGATAACCTTATCCATCAACCTGCACATTGTCTGCGGAGCATTGCACAGTCCAAACGGCATCACGGTGTATTGATAAAGAGGTCTGTTAGGTACCGTGAAGGCTGTTTTTTTGCGAGAGCTCTTTTCCAGCGGTATCTGCCAAAAGGCATCCTTCAGGTCCAAACTGGAAATGAACTGCGCACGGGGAAGTCGACTCAAAATTCCCTCAATGTTGGGTAATGGATAGGCATCCTTTATTGTGACTGAATTCACTTTTCTACTGTCTAAACATAGCCGCACTTTTCCTGGCTTTCTTACAAGGACCACAGGTGAAGACCAGGGACTAGTTGATTCCTCGACAACTCCCATTCTAATCATCCTATCTATTTCGCTACAAACATCCTTTTCTACTCCGGGTGAGATAGGGTAGTGACGCTGTTTTATGGGTTTTGCGTCTCCAACATCTATAGTGTGCTCTACAAAATTTGTTTTGCCTAATCCGTGAATTTCAAAGCTTGGAAAACCAGCAATCGCCGATTCAAGTTGTAACTGCTGTTTTGCGCTAAGGAGATGTTTATCTGAGTCACTTTCAAACGACAATTCAAGCACTTCTTTCGGCTTAGTTGGAAAAAGTTGGGGTGCAATATTAAATTTCTGCAAAAAATTTGCTCCAAGGTATATATCCTGCGCCAATGAGGGAATTATGTAAAAATCAATATATTCTGTTTGATGGTTGTAAGTCACCCTTAACTTTGCTTTTCCATAGACTGTTTGTAAAGCACCATCCGCGGTTGTTAATCTACTATTAATGGATTTAATATTTACTTTTTTATTTGTGAGTAAATTTGTTGCTAACTTCGAACCTAAACAGCAAGCAGTGGCACCTGAATCGAGCAAACCTAGTCTTTCCTCATCCAAAAGCGATATGGTAGCGTAAGGTCGCACGTCATGCTTCTTTTGAACAATCGCTGATATTATATTGTTCTGTTTCTGTTTAATTTCTCTCCAAAATTCTCTTGCCCGAATTGCCGACCGATTTTGGGCGTTTCCAAATAACCTACTTCTAATTTTGATATAATTCTCTAATCGTTCATGATATGGCTTAACTAAATGATGTGCCGGAGATTCTGATGAAAACTTTATCTTTCTGGCCATTATTTTTACTGCTTCTTTTACTGTTGTCGAGCCAGTTTCTGACAGCTTGTCATTTTGGGATGCTCGTTGTTGTTGGAAGCACCCCTTTGGTAGTTTTCCGGACTTTTGCAATTAATACAGGTAGGAAAATAATTATCAGCTAACCCACACCCATAGCAAAATACACGTCGTGGCTGAAGACAGGTTTTGTATGAATGCCCTGTATTCTCACAATTCCAGCATCTAATTTTGGATTGAATCTGGGGTTTAGAAATTTCTGCTAATTCTGACGTAGCTTCATCCTCATTATTGGGTGATTGTACATTGACCTCAAATATCTGCCTTCGCATTTGCGTACTTCTGCACATTTGTTTCGCTTTAAAGTCTTCAAAGAAATTCTCACGTCTACGACAAATTTTCCGAAGATCCGAAACAGATCTAACGTCTATTTGAAGAAGTTCAAAACGAACATCAGGCAACAGGTTATGAAGAATAATAGATATCAACTCTTCTTCTGGTAGTGGATCTCGAAGTCTATCAGAAAGTCTGAAAATGTCGTCAATAAAATTTTCAAAGCATTCCCCACTTTTCTGTTTGCGATTACGCAAAGTTTCTTTTATGTCCAGATAAGTTTGGAAATCTTTAAAATCCCTTTTCAACCCATCGCAAATATCGATTCAGTCTAAGGATCGCACCGTATGGTGATATCTCCAAAACCAATTTTTGGCTTTCCCTTCGAAAAGAACATGGGCATTATGGCAGAGTGCATCAAAGCTCCCCCCGAGTGAAGACCGCGTTAAAGCATTGACCCTATAAATAAATTCGTCCACTGGCAAGTTATCCACCGTGCCATCAAAAGTAAGCTTCCAGTTTAAAATAGTCTTCAACGCATTTGGATCTGACTCCCGATAATGTGTAGTAGGACGGATATTTGGATAGGTTATGCCTTCGTCTGTATTTCTGTTTCTCAGATTTGCCCTATGGTTCTGATTCTGCGCTGCGCTACGATGTTCTAGAGCTAAATTTCGAAACTGCTCGTCAATTGTTTCCGAAATCACCCTATTTATGTCTCCTAAATGTGATCGGATACTACTGTCTATCAAACCTTGAACGTTCTGTAGGTTTATGGTAGATCGGTTTCCATTTCGATTTGCCTGACGACTACCAAATCTCCCACTCCCCCTTCTATTTGGTGAGCCTTGATAGGCTGCAGGAGATGGTTCACCAACCCTAGCCTTAGATCTTGTCGTTGGGCCCTGTGCTGTCGCTAGCCTGGGTATAGCGCCTAGGGTCCTAAACTCTACACTTCCGCCTAGTGGCTCCTGTTCCGCAAAACTCTTGGTTGAATGAGAATCTAAAATCTCTCGACACAATGGGCAGGTATTATTATTCAAAAGCCATGTGTTTATACACTCTTGGTGAAAAAAATGGTTACACGCCGTTGTGACGATTACATCATTATTAATATCATCATTGCAAATAGAACATGTTCTGGTCGCGTTTGTAATATTTTCATTACTATGTTGCAGTGGCATGTTGCTATATTTTCAGTTTAGTAGTGACCAAAATTCAAAGTAAATTATATTAATTTTTTTTTTTTCAGTTACAAATGTGAGTAATCACCCCTCGGTGAAAAGAAAAAAAATTTTTTTTTCTTTTATATGTATAACCTGGAATCTTTGATAAAGGATTTTGAGTGAATTGAGCATTCAAATGATTTTATTGTATCCTTGGCAACAGTAAAGTGAAGCTGTTAGCTGCTGTGCAAGGATACTCGAAATTTTAAACCCCCTTGCGTTAGCTAATCGGTTAGCAAATTCCCGATTTCCAAAATTTAAGCTAATTCCAATATTAGCCTCCCGCAAAAAAAAATATACTATCAACCCCCTTATGTAATATTTCGAAGAACAAAATTGCACCAGCCGGTTAGGAAAAGCTAGCAAAGCTCTCTTTAAACCTAATTCCAATGCGAGTAGAATTCTTTCTTTAAAATACATTTTCTTTATACGTAAGAAATTAATTTTTCAGGCCGGTCATACAAAAGCAAAGTACTCCTGCTATGATTCCGTAATCCTTTAAAAAAATCAACTTTTTACATAGTCGTAAGTTAGTGGAAATTTATCTCTGAAAGTTGTGTGAGACGTCGCTGCCTAGTTACCCTTATTTTCAGATAAATAGACCGTTTCTGCCCCACGTTGGGCGCCATTTTTTGTAATAAATCTGCTTGCTTCTTTTAATACTCTTGCTTCTGACATGCGGAAGAAACCGTGCATGCTTGTTTTACCTGGACTGAGCTCGCCGGAATGGGGTGGGACTTGTTTCACCGCTAGTCTAACTTGATTTGCCGATCTATTAACAAAAAAAAATTCATACACAAGAAAACGAATTAATTGGGATATCCTTCTTGCCTAAGCAATCAGTACGTCGGACAGACAATAGAAGAAAAAAAAAATTACTGGGATGCGAAAAATAAATTATGTAAGATTCCGGAGGTTATCTGTTAGCAATGCTTAGATGTTGTGTAGCATGCGTCCTTTCCTTTTTCCCCAACCATGATATAGAGACTTTTCGATTGCCTCCTCATCCCAACCGAATCAGCACCGAGGGTAGTGCGAACTCACATTTTTAAATTAAATTCACATTTTATTATTTAATCAAAATTCATCAATAAATTAAAAACTCTAATAAAAAAAAATAACCAAACAGAACAATTTCATTCTTATCTCATTACAGTTTTTCCTTTTTTTTTTTTTTCTTTAACTTCACTCCATGGTCATAGTAATTTCCTTAATTTTTAATTCATGATCCTTCGCTAATTCCCCATGAACGAATTGAATTCGAAAGGTTATAGGAAACCAAGATAAAAAAAAAAATAAAACAAAAAAAAATAAGGGAAAAAACTTAAAGATATATATATATAGATTTTACACCCGAATTACATGGGCTCAATGGCAAGCAATCGCATTTTGTTGTTGTTGTTGTTGTTTTTTGTTTTCTTCAAATGAAAAGCGAGAAGCGAAAAGAAATCGAATTAGATCAGCTGAGCCAACGCCTTTGCTTGCCAATCAACCCGTGTACCCGGTGAATAAAAAAAAAAATTAATTTATAGGTGAAATTATGTTACATAATGTAAGGTGTTACTCACTCGACCTTCGTCTCCACGATGTTAGCGCTAACGATCCTGGTTAAGCCGTAGTGCGGTGGTATATGAACAAAAGCAAAATTCCAATCTTGCATCTAACAATATTCTTAACTACACGATTCCAATTTACTCCATATATAATTTAAGGCGAACTAAAACAAATTTTTGATGCTCTTTGAATTTGTTAGGGTTTTTAGGATCGATTAAATCGTTACCACTTAGCAGCAAAGAAAAACAATTTATGAAAAAACAAAAGCAAATCGAGAGAATAAGAAAAAACGTATTCTTGAGTTAAGCGTTCCTCAATCGCGAAAATTTTAAATCAATTTCTAAATTCAGTGACTTCAAACGTTCTAGATTATTTGCAGTCAAATTCAACAATCTCCACTGTATCCAAAACGTATGTAAATTTACTCAATGTTGATTTTACTGAGTTACGCATGTATTTGAGTCACTTGGTCTAGTTTGACTCAACTCCGCTCTTGTCTCAAAACCACAGCAAACAAAAATCACCAGTAAAACTCTTCTTGCAAAAATTATCGCCTGTTGTCTCGCTCACTCGAACGTAGCGAACTCTCCTGATGAGAAGGCGCCAAGGAAACGAACACGAAGATGCAATGATGTTCTAATAAGATTCTTCTAACGACAACAATACTAGCTAGCGCACAAGCACCTACTAAAAGTTAGATTTTCGTCTACAGCTGTCCACCTTAATTTTTTTGCTCGACTTTGGGCACTAGTATTTGAGACAATTGCTTCGAATAACGGCACATGATCTTTTCGCTGTAAGAAGTTTTTGGAAATGAGGATTTCGCTAATTACTTGCAAATGAAGCACAAAAAAAATTCTTACCAAAACAAAGATTTTATTTCTTTTCCTTCTGAAGTTCTTTTCCCTTCGTCCTTCCCTTCGCCCTTAGGAGATTTTCCCGTGAAAATAAAATCGACGAAGCTGACGCGCGGAAACTACCGTTTGATTTCGCACTACACTTGGAGTTTTTTTTTTTTTTTTTTTTCCTTTCCTTATATTTATTTAGATTAAATAAGTCAATTCTGTCTTTAAGTTATTTTTAAACACTTTGGTTAATTGAGTTACAATAAAAAATCACTTTTTAAGGAGCTTAAGGCAAAATTTGCGGAACGATACTTCCGATCGTAGCAAAACTATGAACTGGAATGAAACATGCGCTTCACTTTGCATGGTTTCGTAGTAGAGTAGGCAAGGTGAACGAAGGTTAGATAATATTCGTTAAATTGGAAGTACCGGGAAGAACACCGAATTAAGGAGAGAGAGAGATAGAGATGTTGCAAATAAAGCTTTTTGGAAACTGGTATCGATTACTGTACAGTGGGCGGAGAATTATTATTTTAGTAGAAAAAATATATTTTCGAAATTGAAAGGAAAAAAAAAGAAAAATTTTTCTTTTCTGCTAGACCCTACCTTTACAAGGGACTCCCATTCACCATAATAACGGACCATGCCAGCCTAAAGTGGTTAATGAACCAGAAAGAGTTGTCAGGAAGATTAGCACGGTGGAGCTTGAAACTCCAGAGATATGATTTTTCAATTCAACATAGGAAAGGGTCACAAAATATTGTACCGGATACACTTTCTAGGGCCCATATGGAGGAAATCCAGGTGTTAAAACCAATAGAAGTCAATCTTGATTCCGATGCATTCCAGTCCCTGGAATATAAGAATTTGATTAAGGAAGTCCATGAGAATAGCGAAAAACTACCTGATTTCTGCATCTCTGAAGGTTTTCTTTACAAGAGAACACAGCCTTATAATGGTGATCCCATCCAAGAAGATCGTGCCTGGAAGCTATGGGTACCAGAACCACTCCGTGTTGAGTTGACTATATTAGCACATTCATCTGAAGCTGCAGGACATGGGGGTATCCAAAAAACCTTGGAAAGATTAAAATTAAAATATTATTGGCCGGGTATGGTAAGGGACGTACAAAAGTTAATTAGCAGTTGTGAGATATGCAAGCAGAACAAATCTGGAAATTTTATTAAAAGACCACCCATGGGTATGCAACAAAAGACACTCAGACCTTTTCAGCGGTTATATGTGGATTTTATGGGCCCATATCCGAGAACAAAAGAAGGAAATGCTTTCATATTTGTATGTTTGGATCATTTCTCAAAATTTATATTTTTGAAGCCAATGCGCAAAGCAGTGACAAACGAAGTTGTTAAGTATCTAGAGAAAGAAATTTTCCACACGTTCGGAGTACCAGAGTTCATCCATTCGGACAATGGAAAACAATTCACGTCTGGAACATTCAAAAACCTGTTAGACAAATATGGTGTTAGTCATGTGAAAACTGCTTTTTACTCGCCGCAAGCAAATGCCTCAGAAAGAGTGAATCGTTCAGTACTACAGATAATTAGGTCTTTCATTAAGTCGGATCAACGCACCTGGGACCAGCACGTGAGCGAGGCTGCTTTTGCTTTGCGTAGCGCTTTTCACAGTGCGATAAAATTAGAACCCTACTACATATTGTTTGGAATCCATATGATGCAACATGGTGCACCCTATAAAATTAGCAGAAGACTGCAAACTTTAGGCCATGAAGACTTTGTTATTCAGAATCAATCAGATAAACAACAGATAATTCAAGATTGGGTAGTGAAGGAATTAAAGAAGTCACATGATAAAAGTACCAAAACATATAATCTACGTAGTAGAGAAGTGAAATTCAAAGAAGGGCAAATGGTATTCAGAAAAAATTACAAGCAAAGCAACCTTGCGGAAGGATACAATGCCAAACTCGCTCCCAGAAACGTGAAAGCCGTAATCGTAAAATGCATAGGGAATTCACTATACGAATTAGCAAATACTGCAGGCAAAAGCATTGGAGTCTATCATGCCAAAGATCTGTTTAGCGCATAAAATCAATAAAAATTTTTGTCTGATAAATGACGAAGTCATATGAAAAGAGCCCGGCTAATACTCAGTCGATAGAGCATTAGGGCGTGGTCGAAGCCACACGTTGAGGATTCTAAATAAACAAGTAAGATGTAAAAATTTTTTTAACCAATCTATACCTTTTTTTATAAATATAGTCATGTGAAAATGGAGACTTACATTAAACCAGATTGAAGCAAAGCATATTTTTTTATTTTTACGGAATTCGTTCCATGTCGAGTAGTCCACTTCGCTGCGGACTCCGCGATATCGACGAATCCGAGCCTGTTATGTGGCGTACCTGCAAAGGAGAGAGAAAGGAGAGGTTAATGAATGTAGTGAGAGAATTGAAGAGGGGAATACAATTAAATTCTGTAGAAAAATATATATATATATATATATTGGTGTGCATAAATAGAAAAAAAAAAAAAAAAAAAAAAAATAAAAATAAAAAGAAAAGAAATAATATTATATATATATATGCATTGGTGCTCCTTTTTTTTCTTCTTCTTCTCGTATTGATGCATGTCCAGGTGAGTTTGTAGAAAAGAAAAAAAAAAAAAAAAAAAAAAAAAAGAAACTACAAAATATTTATATTCAAATCAAAACATAAGACCTACAAGTATCACACACACCCTCCATACACACAAATTTTACATACATACCGCACACACGTTTTTCTGTTTTTTTCTTTTTTGCAGACAAACGAAGATGAGCAACGACCAACGAAGACTCGCAGAGCTGAATGCCCGAATCCACGCCAAGATGGTGCAGCAGCAAAATGGTTTGTCCACCACCAAAATTATGCCAGCAAATCTATTGGAAATGTACGACCACCGGGCAAAGCGAGTTAGACTTGCTGAGCGCCCCAAAATGGCTCCAGTACCAGAAGGCCTAATCGGTGGTGACGCAACAGGAAGCTCCAGTCACGCACGAGCAAAAAGAGCTGAGTGACGAGGACGATATGCTCAGCATCGACGGCTACGACATCGACACGGACGATTGGGGAGGCTATGTAGTCGAGGCGGAAGAGCCGACATATCCTGAAAGATTGCTGGTGGACGGCTGTGCTGGCAGAATTGAGGTGGCGGAGACCGAAGTGACAAATGGAGTTCCCATCATTTTGCGTCGCATCATTCGCGATATGCGCGCGACTCAAAAAAAGAATCAACGCCTGAAATGTATGAAAATTATTAATGGAACCATGTACCAAATCCTAAGCAACGGCCCAAAACACCTGACAGTAAGAAAAAAAATAAGTGAACCAGGAGAACCTGCAAAATACCTGGTTATCTGCGAGGAAAGAGCTTCCAAAAGAGAGAAGGCACCGCGACGCGTTAACGACACAACCAGCAGTCGCAAGAAAGTCCAATATAAGGATTTAGATATGCCCGATCTGTTGTAAAAGAAAATTGTAAAAATTGTAAAAATATATTTAGAATAAGTCAGGTAAGCATGAAAAAAAAAAAAAAAAAAAAAAAAAAAAAAAACCAAGTACCTGTTAAATGAAATGAATTTATAAAAAAAAAAAAAAAAAAAAAAAAAAAATACATATATTTTTGGTAATATGTATATAAATATGAATTTTGAAATTATTATATAAAAGAAAAAAATGAATTTAAAAACCAAATGAAAATACTGAACTCAATTTAAATTAAACTTGTATGTAATATAAAAATGAAATAACAATCAACTCGAATTGTTGAAGAAAAAGAGAAGAAAAAGAAAAGAAAAGAAAAAATATATATGAATTATGATAAACGAACACTCAAAAAACACTCAAACTTTAAAAATACTTCACCTTCTAACATTTTTCAAGCGACCCGCCATAGCCATCCAAAAGATGTTGGGAACCACCGCCTGCCATTCCGCACTGGGAATAGAAAAGAAATTTTTTTGAGAAATATACAAATTTTGCAAAGGGGATAACACTTAAAAGAAATGCCTACCTGAAATAATTCCAAGTTGAAATGATGCGTGGCGATCTATCCAAGTGGTCTCCGTCCTTCTAGGTGCCATCAGTAAGAGAATTTTCTAAAGAAAAAGAAAAAATAAAGAAAAATATCAAAGCAAATAATAAATAATTGCACTTCCCAAATGTAAACAAATGAGAACTGTCATTTTTGACAAAGGGGTGACAGAAACAAGATCAGGAGAAGTGATAGAAAGAGACAAACATAGTTAAAATTAAAACAGCTGCGATAATGGAGAGACTTCCATCAGGGCTGCATTTTTTATGAAACTAAATTTGAAATTAAAAAGCGAGTACTCAAAGAAAGAAATTGGAGACAAACAGTCGACAAATAGTTTTCAATAAAGTACGAGTTCGTATAGATAACAGCCTTAAGGCATATACCGGCATCAAAAACAGTACAAGTAGCAAAAAAGGGAGTAAATCGACAGTGGTGAGTTGCTTATAACTATGGATTAAGCAGATGATCTCAGCAGCTTTTTGTTTTGATCAGGACGAATTCCGTTAGGTTTGCGTAGCATTGTTGCTAGAATTTATGACTTGCCTATGCTGACCGTGTTAGAAAAAGCATATAAAAGGAGCTCAGAATTCGAGAAAAGTCAGTTGATTCTGGGAGTCCAATCTTCCTTCTTCAACCAACTTTAGCATTTGAGTTAAACTCATTCGGCTAAATAGGGAAACCTATAGGACAACTTTTTTTTCTTGACGCAGGGATATTTTTTTTTCAAGTAAATAACTAAAACACGCATACCTTAATTTTTTTCTCTCGTCGACATGCATCATTATGGGGAGCAAGGGAAAAAGAGAAGGGAAAAGAAACTTAGACAACCCTTAAATCTCAATTAATTCCAATTGGAAAGTTTTTTTCCCCTCTTCGGTGGGATTCTCTCTCAAAAAAAAATATTTTTTTCCTTCTCTCTCTGCATAGAATTTTTTTTCTCCAAAATTTCTCCTTAGTCACTGCCCCTTTTGTGAACAATTTAGCGGCTAATAATATGCTAACAAAAAAAAGGCAAATGAACATTCTCAGTAGGAAATGGCATGGGTCATAATCATTTTTGAGTCAAATATTAATTTTTTTTCTCCTCTCAATTTCTTTTTATTTTCCCAATCGAATTGAATATATATACATATAAATGAAAATCTGTAAATTTTTTATCAAATTAAGTTTATTGATAAAAAAAAAAAGAAATATATATATATATAAACTTTTTTTTTTTTTATTAGAAACAATCAATAAATAATATATATAAATAATGGTTAAATGAATTGTTTTATTCCATGTAAAAATGGAAAAGGACGATAAAATTATGCATTGCTAAGCAGTACACATACAGGTGTGGAGCCTTTTTAGGGGCTGTCGGTGGGCTTTTTTTCTTTTACAGACAATGACTCAACGGACTAAATAAGACGAACAAACGGACTGAAGTAGGGGAGTGTGCTAAAATTAAGCAGGAGCCACAGCACACTCACAGGTCTGTGATGTTCACAGTGTGGTGGGGCAGCTCCAGACTTCGGACAGGGACGGTTAGGCGGAGTGAAGATGGGTGGGCCTTTTTCTGAAAGGATTTAGCGGAGTGCAAGCAAGACTGAATGAGGGGGTATGGGAAGTGAGTGGGTTAAGAATGTGGATATGGAGTGTGTGCGGCTATAATCAAGCAGGAATAGGAGTATGAATGTAGGATGGACAGTAGGTGTTTGCTTTATGTTTCTTTCTTTGCTATTCACTACGCTCTCTTTTTTTTCTCTCTCTTTCTTCCTGTTTTTTTCTATTTCTCTTTTTGAACCCCTGGTACGATATTTTAACGTGAATTGAAAGGGCTGTTGTGCGGGGTGGCAAGGCCCCACGCCATGCGGCGAGCTAGCCGGCCTATGCCACCGTACCAACCCGCCACCGCAAACGACAACATCAGCTTATGATTATTTAAAAACGAATCCTTCAATTACAAAGTTTACTAAACCAAAAATTTCAGTTTTAATTTTAAGGTTTTTCTTGCCTACTGACCCTTTCGTCAGCCTACCAACATCTTTTCATAGAAAGACTTGAAGGAACATCAGGCTTCACAGAAATAAATATGGGTACGGAGGAAATTGTTTCCGGATTTGATTACATCCTACACAAGGTTGACCCCAATGAAATAAAAAATGTCCTCGCAACATTTTTGGAAACGGAGAAGGCATTAAATAATTCAATATACGATGGACTCATTTCAGCTCAAGCTGACGCTATTAACGCAATCTTACATACGCTCATACCTAAAAGAATAAAAAGAGGTCTTTTCGACGGTATCGGCACGGGAATGAAATGGATTTTTGGGACCATGGACGCAAACGACAAGCAGACAGTTGAAGATCATTTCACAATCATTGATAAAAACAACCACGAGCTTATAGAGAGATCTAATCAGCAAATACACATAAACAATAACTTTAGAGACTCGATACAAAAAATAAGGACTTTAGTTGAGAATGATCAAAACCACATTAAGAAACTCTACGAGAATTACGCCAACCTTACCAATGAGCTAGTCCAAGATGAAGTAGCGATCAGACTTCTCTTCAAGATACAGCTTTTGAAAAATCAGGCCGAAATAGTGCAACAAAACAT
>CM035806.1:74348955-74359248 GCA_020466095.1 Chlorops oryzae
CGTTCAAATTGCCTTTACGCCCACTGCACAGACTTCAAACCAATTTGTATTTCCACCCCCTCCAAAGACAACAACCACTACTCAACATATCGCACCCTTGCTACTAAATCGGCACAATTCAAAATTTCGCATTTTTCGAAAATCATTCAATCTCTCTTGAACCTAAGGAGAAATAATATTTCAATATAGGCGTTAATTTTCTGGGAGTTGGATTTCTTACAGAAAAATGCAATCGAACATAAAAAAATTGATTAAAAAAATGTTGAGTTGTGCCGATTTATTAGCAAGGGTGCGATATTATTCCAACGATCCAAACGAATAACACAAACATCGATAATCTTGAAAATTTGGTAACAAACACTGCTCAGCACACAATAAACCTGGCCACTACAATGCAAGTAGATGAGTTGATGGAAAAGGTCAACCGACTTGTGCCATACTTTTTGGGGTCAAACAATCCAGAGTTGAGCTTAGAAGTAGATAAATTTATCACTGGTATCGAGTTACTTAAAAGCGTTGTGGGAAACTTTAACATAATAGACGTTATAAAATGCATAAAAAACCGATTAACAGGCATGGCCTACATGAAAGTAAGCCAGAGATCAATAAGCAACTTAGATGAGCTTTGTGATTTGATAAAAAGGTAATTTTTGAAAAGACCAACCCTTGTAACTATAAGGTCAGGAATAGCAAGCTCAGAGCAAAATAATGACGATAGGGTATCAACATTTGGTGGCAAATTAGAATTTTTATTAAATGAAGCAGAAGTTGTAATTAAAAAATCATGGAATGATGTAGAGGCACCTTCGGCGCTTAGCGAATATAGAAAGCTAGCCACCAACAAGTTCATTTTCGGTGTGGGGGATCCTTATATGCAAAATAGACTTGAAGGTTCAAAAGATAAACCACTTACTAACCTAATTAAAGTAGCAGAGGAGTCAGAAGACCTCCATGCAGAAAATTATAAAAATAATTACTGCAACCAACTTTTAAATAAAACACCCCCAGTAGGAACACAAACGATTAAGTGTTCTTTTTGCAATTGGGAAGGCCATACTTGGGATATCTGTGCCCAAAGAAAGAATACTCCATTTTGCACCAGTTGTGCCCAATGGGCACCAGTTTAGCGCACAATGCAATAAACAAAAGAAGGCTATGAGTCCAAATACAGAAATATGTGCATATTGCGGAAAGAAGGGTCATTCAGAGGGAAAATGTTTGAATAAAACGAAAACTTTGTTTTGCAATATTTGTAGGATAAATGGACATATAAGCACCCGCTTTTGTAGGAAGAAGCTCGAGAATGATAATTTACAGAGAAATCAGCAGCAGAATAGAGAACCATTTAGACAAAACGGAAAACAAAACGGAGATAGAAATTTTAATAGAAACAGAGAAGAAAATTCTAACTTCTACAGACCACCTAACAATAATAATAGACCAGAAAATAGTAACAGGGGACCAGATACGGGAACCAAGCCTTCGACTAACAGAGACATAAACTGTTTTAAATGCTCTCTAGTGGGCCACATATCGAGATTTTGCCCCAATCCACCACAACAAGCAAATGTGGATCAGGGAAACTTCCAGCGGCCCGGTCTCGGCAAATAGACCGGAATGCCCAGAATGAACGAGAATATAATAATCCGAGTCTAGTTCATAGTCTAAACACAAACCAGGGCACAACAGAAAATAATAACGAAATGAAAGAGCTAGACATAAATAAAATATTTTTAGATGACATAAAGGAAACCCGAACACAAATTTATGGTATAGATTTAGAGAGAGAAAACTAGCACTTGTGTATGTTAGAAAAAGCAAGAATACACAGTAAAAAGGAATATTTATTGAGAAATATCAACAAGAAAAAGCGGAAGGTTCATTTTGACGACAATGTAGTATTTCATTTTTACGATAAGGACCTACCGATAGTAAAGAGAGAAATTGAGAATTTAGAAAGAGTAAAGAGTAAGTACCTTGATGAAGACCAAATTCTAAAAATGATCCAGGAAAATTGTTCTGTTCTATGCAATAAGTTTAGCAAATGGCTAAGTAGCCATACAGAAAACCCCTGTAGGAACCGTATTGAAACTAACCCCCAAACTTTCGAAACACAATGTTCCAGTTCAGTGTCGGACGACCCGTTTGTAGTATTTCCTTGTCGACAATCATTAAACAAGGAGCTAAGCCTGTTAGTGGACACTGGCGCTGACACAAGTTTGATCAAATGGGAGGCGCTAAAAAATGCGAAAAAAGGAAATGAATTTGAAACGGAAGTTAAGTGGGAGCCTTCGAAGGCAATGTTAAAAGTAAAGGAATAGTTGGAAACGGTACATTCCGATAATAAAAAGTTAAAGTTTATGTTTCATGTTTTACCCAAAGGAGGTAAAATTGCGGGAGATGGGCTAATAGGCAGAGATGAGCTCTGTAATAGGTCCTTTATAGACAACATTAGTAAGAATATATCATTTTTCGAAAATGGTAGACAGATCGCTTCACTAACACTTGTTAGTTCCGCTAATAGCAATCGGATTTGCAATATACAACGAGTCAAAATCCAGGCTTGGGAGGCAAGGGTAGTAGAAATATGCATAGAAAACTTTTCAGGAGAAATAGTTGTTCATAAAAAAGAAATTATGCCAAATGTTTTGGTGGGAGGCACAATTCTAAGAGGAAAATGCTATGTGCCCATGTTAAACGCAAATAACACAGATATTGGAATATAACCTTTGGAGTTAGAATATGATTGTGGCACAGATTTAGAGCATTTAGGGATTCCAAACATAAATTATTTGCAGAACGGAAATACTGAAAATAATCGTATTGAACATTTGATGAACTCAGTAAATTTAGATAAAAATCTGAATAAAGATGAATTGCATTCCATAAAAAAACATTTAGAGATTATACCGATATATTTCTTTTGCAAGGATATAATCTGTCATACACTACGGTATTAAATCATGAAATTCCTACGGAACCGGGAAAAGCTCCAATTAAAAGTAGCCAGTACAGGTTGCCGGAACATCATAAAGCAGAAATAAATTCGCAGGTTAACAAAATGTTGGCAGACAAAATAATTAAGCCAAGCAAATCGCCTTTGAATTCGCCCATTATTTTAGTTCCAAAAAGGACAGGAAAAGATGGCGAGACAAAATGGAGATTAGTAGTTGATTTTCGAAAGTTGAACGAAATTACACTTAAACAAGTTTTCCCTATTCCAAGAATAGATGAAATTCGTGATCAAATGGGATGTAGTCGTTATTTTTCCACCTTGGAGCGGCTATAGCGGCTATCATCAAGTGCTGGTCCATGAACAGGATAGACAGAAAACAGCCTTCAGCACGGGCATGGGCCATTTCGAATTCATAAGAAGGCGTTTCGGTCTAACGGGGGCACCAGCCACATTTCAAAGAATTATGAATAGTATTTTGACGGGTCTTCAGAGAATTGATTGCTTTGTTTACCTTGACGACATTGTCATCTACGCCAGGAATTTAGAGGAACATGATATTCGATTAAGAAATGTTTTTGATGTTTTAAGGGAAAACAATCTGAAACTTCAAACAGAAAAATGTCAATTCCTAAAGAGAGAAGTACTTTACTTAGGGCACAAATGTTCAGAATCAGGAGTTTTACCTGATCCAGCAAAAGTAGAACCGTTTAGAAATATTAAATCACCCAAAAACATCGAAGAATTGCAGTCCTTTCTCGGTTTGATCAACTATTATAGAAAGTTTATACCCGAGGCAGCTCAAATATCCTTGCCATTAACAAAATTATTAAAAAGAGATGAGAAATTAATTTGGAATAAGAATTGCCAAGACGCAATGGTTAAATCGAAGCATGCAGTTACAAGCGCCCCCCATACTACAATATCCTGATTTCGAAAAGTTATTTATTCTTACAACAGACGCAAGCAACGAAGCATTAGGTGCAGTATTGTCGCAAGGCGAGCCAGGACAGGATCTGCCAATATACTATGCTAGTAGGGCACTTAGTGCAACCAATAGACGATATTCCACGATAGAAAAGGAGTTTTTGGAAATCGTTTGGGCAGTTAAAAATTTTAGAACATACCTTTTAGGCAAACATTTCAAAATTTATACCGACCATAAACCACTGAAGGGAATAACAAATTTAAAAGAGCAAGACACGAGATTGGGCGTTTTAGATTAAAACCTTTAGAACATGACTTCGAAATTCTTTATAAACCTGGGAAGAACAACCTTAAAGCAGATGAATTAAGAAGACTTCCGAGTTCAGACAGACCAATAGCAGTAGTTACCCGATCAATGTCACAAGACACTCACGAACAATTAGACGAGTTACAAAACATAAGTGCGAATGATAATCTAAACGAAGATACAGCGGTGGTGCTTACTGATCCAATAGAAATACAGAAGGTGATGAAGATTTTCCATGACACCCCAATAGGAGACCATAAAGGTTTTGAAAAAACCTACTGTCAAATAAGAAAACAATATAAATGGGAGGGCATGCAACGACGAATTAGAACCTACATTAAAGCATGCGAACTTTGCCAGAAAAACAAATGCTCTCGAGTAGACAAAATGCCTGTGTCAATAACAGACACACCCCATAGACCTTTCGATAAAGTTTTTATGGACATAGTCGGTCCACTTCCCATTTCGTCCAGGGAAAATAAATACATTCTTAAATTTTTAGATGACTTTTCACAATATTTTGTATGTACAGCTATCCCAGATGCAGAAGCATCAACAGTAGCTAGAGCTTTTTTCAATGAAATCATTTCAAAATTTAATATTCCGAAAACGCTAATAACAGACATTGGGACCAATTTTACATCAAACCTCTTCAATGAAGTTTGTAAAATTCTTGGAATAAAGAAATCACAAACTTCACTCTACCACCCCCCAGCCAATGGTGCTCTCGGAAGGAGTCACCGACCTCTTGCGGAATTTCTCCGCAATTTTGTCAATGAGGATGGCACGAATTGGGATGAATGGCTGCATCATGCGATGCATGTACACAACAACACAGTACATACATCCACAAAACAAACACCATGCAGAACACTTTTCGGCTTCGATTTCGAAATTCCTATTAAATTAAAACATAAACCGAGTCCACTGTATAATTCAGACGATTACAGCAAATTATTAAAATTCCAAATCCAAAGAAGCCACGAAATAGTTAGAAATAATCAAAAGAAAGCAAAAGAGAATTCAAAAAAATACTATGATAAGAAAACGAAGATGAGGAATTTTGCAGTTGGCGAGAAAGTTTGGATTAAAAATCAGAACAGAATAAATAAATTTTCGGCAATTTGGGAAGGTCCTTATGAAGTCGTGTCCGTCCCATCGACAAGTAATGTGCGATTGCGAATAAAAGGAAAAGAAAACACGTTTCATAAAGATTTACTCAAACCATTTCAGGATAAAATCGGCATAATCGAAACATTAAAAGTACAAAGCTTAAACACATTTTCAACAAAAAAAAGTTTGGAGCAGATATCAGACGAATTCAATAAGCTGAACCAATATTTAGTAAAGGGTAGAATTGACACATTTGAAAAAAATAAATCAAAAAATCGTTATTCCAATATCCCATGTTTCGAACACAGTCGAGTAAAGCTAAGTTCTTCCCAACAATCAGATTATATCCATGCGAATTTCATTGATGGATTTGACAGAAAAAGAGAGTACATTGCCACTCAGGGCCCATTAATAAATACCGTCAATCACTTTTGGCAAATCGTGTGGGATCAAAATTGTCATAACATAGTAATGCTATCGGAAATAAAGGAGCATGGAATAGAAAAATCTTTCCAATATTGGGGAGAACATAGAGGCACGGGCATTAAATCCAGCAGATTCATTATAAAGACATTGAGAGTAAATAAAACCGACTCCGGGATACAGAGCGAATTATTATTAACAAATTTGAAAACTAGGGAAGACAGAAAAATGCTTCACTGGCAGTTTTTAAACTGGCCAGACAATGGTACTCCGGAGCCAGCACGTTTACTAAAATTTTGGTTGGGGATACAAAATCAACAAAATTATACAACAGCAGAAAATAATTGGCCCAAAATAATAATTCACTGCAGTGCCCTTAATTCAGGATCCAAATTTAGATTAACCGACACAGTGAGAATACTTCGCGAACAGCGCGCGGGCGTGATAACGTGCATGAAGCAATATAAATTTGTGTATGACGTTCTGAACTGTTACGTCAAACAACATTTCAAGCACAAAATTTAATAGTAGTAGTAGTAGTAGTTTTTTTTTTATTTCAATATTTCTCTTCATATAAATACAATTTTAATAGATATATATATGTATGTATAATAGGACTTTAGCTGAGCGCTGTCAGTCTTGTACAAAGTTTTAAATACCGAAAATATTCAAATTCAAAAATATTTATTAAGTTTACAATAAAGTATTCATTATTAGTTAAAATCTTTCTTCTAATATTTGCATTCTGTATGTTGAAGCTAATTTTATGTAGTTATACAGTGCAACCCAGTTTTCCCCGTTTAAAATTACAGATATTTCTACTTCGTTGAGAAAGCATTTCCCAAAATACAGCATTCTGTATTCTCGCAGAATTGGGCATCTTCCTAGGAAATGGAAAATATTTTCTTCCTCGTTGAGGTTACAAATAGGGCAAATTACGAAGGGAGTTTCGAAATGTGGTTTATAATTCAGTCTGAGCATTTCACCTCTTGCTCTAAAAATAAAACTAGTGAGTTCAACATTATACGAATCTCTGAAATAATTTTGCTGACATAGGTTTTGATTGAGGATTATTGCTTTGCTGTGCCTTGAGTAAGAACTGATCTCTTTTAGTTTCGTCCATTTTTTTCAAAATGTCTCCCTGCCAGCCTTCCCACGAAGCCCGATCATCCAATCTAATTTGCGAATTCAAATCATTTGCAAAGTTTTGCCATTTTTCGAAAAATTTTTGTTTTGTTTCAAGCAAAAAGAGTGCTATTTTTTTGGGCAGGCGCGTGTTATTCATTTTCATGATTTTTAGCACATAAGTGAAATGTGATTTTAGGAATGGTATATATAGCTCAGAGAGCCCTGTTTCTAGATTGACCATGTAATTTGGCGTGTTCTGTGGAAGGCGAAAGAGCTTTTTAATAAAATACCTCTGCAGTTTTTCAACCTCCTCATAATGTTCTATACCCCATACTTCTGATGCATACCCCATTATGGTGCGTACTGCTGCTTCAAACAAATTATATTTGGCGCTATGAGGGATGCCTTTTTTTCTTAGGAAAGACCCCCAGGTACTGTTGATAGCGGTTTTCGCTGCTTTCAGTTTTTTCGTTAGGTGTTGTTGGAAGTTTTCATTATGAGTCATTAAAACCCCTAAGTATTTATATTGTTTGACCTTTTCCAGTTCTTGGTCTCCTAGATACCATTCTTCATCTCTACAGTAGCGACCCTTCGAGTGCCTAAAAATCAAAACTTTGGTCTTATTAAAATTTATTGTTAGATCCCATAAGTTGCAGCAAGCTGAAAGTTTGTTTATAATTCTTTGCATCTGTTTTGGCGAGTCGGCTAGGATGACAATATCATCTGCGTACATCAAAATTCTAATTTTTACGTCACCAATACTGATGCCAGATGGAAGAAAAGAGACAAGATCGTCGATATAAAGGGCGAAAAGGAGTGGGCTAAGCAAACACCCCTGCTTAACACCTGATTCTGCACCAAACCATTCTGACCGATTTTGTCCATCCCACACAGCGACCTGATTATTTAAGTAAAGGCTTTTTATTATTTGCAGTATTTTTGTTGATACTCCAAGTCTTCTAAGTTTCTGGAAAAGCGCTTCTCTATTGATGCCATCAAAGGCTGCCTTGAAATCGACAAACAGGGCATATAACTTTTTCTTTTTTAATAAACGGTTCCATTCATCCATACTTTTTCTCACTCAAGCGTATTCCTTACGCACACCATCGCAGAAGCTTATCCTAGCTAATCCACCGCGTATTATCCGTTAAGATCGTGGCGTATTCCTTACGCATTCCGCCATTTCATACGTTTTTCTCATTTAATAACAATCGATAAATGCATATTTGGCTCAACCTTCAGCAGATTTATGCCCAGCTTTTCCTAACCGAGGCCAGCGAACAAATTATATTACGTATTATAAGTGTATGATCCAAATATGCTTAACCCTTCTGCACTCTTTGGGTCAAAATGACCCAATTTCAAATTCAATTTCGTTGAATGACCGACTTCAATTTTCTGTATTGATGTAATGTTTTATTTTATCCATAAAAATATGAAATAGATGGGATATCTTTAAAAAACAATAAAATAAATTTACTTTTGTTTTACATAGAAGCATATATAGGTTTTTCAAACACATGAAGCGTTTGTGGGTCAGTTTGACCCCATTGACAGACCCACAGAATGATAAATTCCTATATTATATGGACTGAAATTAACCCTTCTTGGAACAGCAACTAAATGTTCAGACGCCGATTGTACCTTGCGGATCTAGGAAATCAGTTGATAAGACCACATATTTTGCGACGGCAAAGACTACCTTACGGAAAATCGGCCAAGAATGTTGTATAAGCAATTCAAAACACAAGACAAAGGTCAGAACGTGCCCTTGAAATGGCATCCGGTTCGGGATCTCCTTCCACAACTAAGAATGCCATCCGTGTGTCTTTCATCGAGCCTTCAGGAAAAAGACAGCGCTGTTTCTTTTGTCCCCATGATAAAAATTCAAATAAATATTCAACTATTTGCGAAAAATGCCGAAAATATGTTTGCAAGGAACATAGTACTAAGGCTTTTGTCTGCCTAGGTTGTGGAAATAAGTCTTAAAATAACTTAATGTAATATTTATCTTTATAAATATGAAACAAAAAACCTTAAATTTATAAAAAAAAATAAAATAAAATTTATTTAAAAAAAAAAAATTATTTTTATTATCTTGGGTCATTTTGACCCAAAAGACAAAAAGTGTTACTTTTTTGAAAAAATGCAGAAGGGTTAATGATACGTAATTATGTAAAATAGAATTAAGATTGTAAAACTTATTGTTAGACTCTTTTATCCAAGGAGTGATACAATAAATAAGAATACTGTTTAAAAAAATTAAAAAATAAACGGTGCTTAGCAATACTATTCAGACAGAAAATGTGGTCAACTGTCGAATATCCCCTTCGAAACCCGGCCTGGTATTCACTTAAAAGTGAGTTCTTTTCAACCCATAGCGTTAGCCTTATGTAAATAATGTATGTGAAAATCTTTGCCAACGAACTTTGAAAGGAGATCCCGCGAAAGTTAGATGCATAATTCTCTTCTCCGCCCTTGAAAAGCGGAAAGATAATGGATTTTTGAAAACTTGGATCAACCATACCTGTGTTGTACATATGACTAAAAAAAACAGTCAACTTTTCAATAAAATTATGTGACGCGTATTTAAAAAATTCTGCTGGTATCCCATCTGGACCAGCGGCCTTGTTTTCTTTGACTTTTCGCAGAGCCGTTTCTACTTCGTTATAGCTCATCTCCGCATCAAGCTCTTCAACCTCTATTTGCGGTGTTTCCTCACTAATCACTGATGCATTATTACCCCTATTTAGCAGATTTCTGAAGTGGGGACCTAGCGTTGCCGCATCCAATTTTGCACTTTTTTTAAGACCCGTTCCATTTAATCTTTTAACAGTGCTCCAGTATTCTTTGCTATTTTTTATAATTTTTAGGTTATTTTTTAAGTTATTAAAATAAATGTTTTTTTTAAGTACAAAGGCTTCTGAACTCTCTCTTTGCTTCCATATATTTCTCAAGGCTCGCTGGTATATCTAGCCTTTTGGCAATTCTTAAAGCTTTGAAAGATTTTCCCCTTGCATTCTCACAGCTTCTGTCGAACCATGGCTGCTTTCCCTTTTTAATTCGCCTGTTTTGCTGATATGGCTCCGCCGCTTTTTGTACACAAGATACCAAATATTCTACAGTACATTCTCTTTCTGATAGCCTATCCAATAACTGATTTAGTTTTTCTTTGTATGAATTCCCCTGCGTGGCAGACCATCTCAGCCTAGGTAAGATATTTAGCGTACTCTCATCCTGCACTAAATGAATGGGTAAATTTAAAGAAGTTACTAGTGGTTGATGGTCGGAATATATCATATCTTCTTCTTTAAAGTCTTGTACCATTTTTAATAAATCTCCTCTGCACAGGCCGTAGTCTATGACAGAGCATGCAGTGCCTCTTAAAAAGGTGTAACTCCCATCCTCGTCACCACACGCACGCCCATTTAAAGCCGTCAGC
>CM035806.1:74959348-75187226 GCA_020466095.1 Chlorops oryzae
CAGCTGTTTTCGCAAAATTTTTACACACGCTTTGCATAAGGGTCGTTCCAGCAATAGTTCAAAATTTTCGCGCGCAAAATTTGCACCTAGCTATTTCCGAGCCTGCTTGAATACCACTTATATAACTATCAAGATGTCGCACTTCATACAAAAAAATGCCCCTTCGAAAATTTGACGTGGCTTTTTCAATAAAGCCACGTGAGAACGTTTTTGAAGAAAAAGCCAATTTCTGAGAGTAAAAATAGCTCCCAGCGAAAGAAATCGAGCAGTCGAAAAAATTCGGATTTTTACTTTTGCATTCGCGAAGCAACAGAAATTGTTCAGTATGAAACTGAATTCAACGCAGTTTCCCTGTAGTAAGTGTCCCCATCACCAGGTACTAGTTGACCTGGGCCCCTATTATGGTTTGCGTTGCGTTCGCAATTGCGTTGCGTTACCAAGTTGCGTTGCGTAAATATTTCGGTATTATAGAACTCGTTCGAACAGAGCAATGTTGCATACTATGTTTTACGGAGGGAAAAGTGTTTTCAGTGGGTAATACTTACATTTACTTTCAAACAATTGTCAAAGAATTGCATTTTGATCGAATCGCGAAAGTGCTAAGTTGTGTGTTTAGTTTTGAAGTCTAAAAATTCATAAAAATAAAGAGTGCAAAAATGGACGCCGTGGCATTATGGTTGGATGGAGGTTCGGGAAGGAGCGAATCTAACGAAAGACGAAATCGGCGAAATAATTCGAACATTTTGAGCCTAAGTGAAGAAAGGTAAATATGTGCTGAAAGATTTGCAAACGAGGAATTAATATATTTTTCTTTTAGCTTCGTTAAACATTTTCGGCTTTCCAAAGAGGTGTTCACATATGTATTAAGCGAAATTCAAAGGGAGCTTGGAAATCCCATTCGTTCCTTTGCGATTACAGCCGAAAGGAAGCTAGCAACGACGCTGAAATTCTTGGGACAAGGTGGCTACCAACATCAAATTGGGCAAGACTTCAATTCAGGATTAGGTCAAGCTACCGTCTCTATGTGCATGAAAGAAGTTTGTGCAGTCACCATAAACTTTACCATCTCCTCAAATTGCTTTTGGCTTGTTTGCTCATTTTTCCTTAAGTTTTCCCTAAAATAAAAATTCTTAGATTTCTTTTTCATTTGAATTTTAAAATGTTTGAAATAACTTACATTTCTTTGCTTTGCTGACAAAGTGCTACTTCTTTGCCTGTCCGACGCTAATTAAGGTTTAGGGTTTTCCTCAAATAAAAAATCTTCCGTTTTAAGAAAAAAATGTTGAAAAAACTCATATTTTCTTGCTATGGCACACAACTCGTTAGCTCTTAACCTAACGAACAGAAATTGCGTTTATCGAACGGTTTTGACAGGTAGAAACGCGAACCGTAATTACCTGCATACGCAAATCGCGAAAGGGAAAAAATGAATTGCGTTTCCCGCGAGCACATTCTCGCATTTCGCGAACTATAATACCGAATGTTCGATTGCGTTCAAAAATGTTGCGTTTACGCAAACCATAATAGGGGCCCTGGTGACGGGGACACTAACTGCAGGGAGACTTCAAAGTTACTCATATACACATGAAGCCCAAAATCAAATGTTCAAATTTTTGGTTTCTAGCATGAACAGATTCATACACAAATACATACATATGTATAACGTCGCAACAAAAACAACAAACAATACAAAAATGGGCAAAAGGACATAGCTCAACACTGATTCGAAATCAGTTTCATACTGAATCATTTCTGTTGCTTCGCGAATGCAAAAGTAAAAAATCCGAATTTTTTCGACTGCTCGATTTCTTTTGCTGAGAGCTATTTTTACTCTCAGAAAGTGGCCTTTTCTTCAAAAACGTTCTCACGTGGCTTTATTGAAAAAGCCACGGCAAATCTTCGAAGGGACATATTTTTGTATGAAGTGCGACATCTTGATAGTTATATAGTCCTTGGTTTAACGAATGTTGACACTTAATTTGTGAAATTGTGATGATCATTGTGGTTATATAAATTAAGTCTTTAGTTTTTATTTAGGTTAAGAGTTATATAATCTGTATGAATGAGTTTCCAGTAGATTGAATTAATAAAATTATACTAAAATAAATTTAAAATTATGGGAAAAGCTTTCACACGATTTTTCCGAATTTTAATTGCGATCAATTAGTAGAGGCTTTTCAACAAGCAAGTCGGAAATTTCGTTTGATTTTCTTTTCTTTCTTTATGATTTCAGCAAGCACATAAAAACCTCTGCCATCGAATGAGTTGTGGTATAGCGAAATGCAAGAGAAAAACAAGTAAGGGTGTTATAGTCAGTCGAGCCTGACAACTATATACCCGACACAGATACACATGTTCAAATAATTTTTTATATCAAGAGGTGTTTAAGGCCATAAGGCGCCCCATATACCGACTTTTGTTAAATTTATTAATGAAAACCGCCCCTTTGCCGCGCCTACTTTTCAAATTTTTTGGAATTCTAATCGGAGGCTTAAATCTATATATAAATATTCTAAGTTTCATTGAAATATTTCGAAAATGTCCGATTTTGAGGCAGTTTTGAGATTTTTGTGACAGACCCTAGTACTGGAGTTATCCTTAACAATGGACCGATCAAGGAAATTTTTTGGCAGGACGTTAATGGCTAGAAAAGGAGCCAAAGTGCCAAGTTTCGTTCAAGTACCATTTCAATTTCGGGTGTAGGACACAACTTTGGAAAAATGCCCTTCTGCCACGCCCACTTTTTCAATTTTTGGATATCATATTACATGTCTATAAACATTAAGGTGGCCTTTTTGGCACAAGTGTTTTTATTCTTTCTCCTTGTGATTTAAAATCTTGGTATCTATTGAAAACTTACTCGTGCAAAATTTTGTGGCGATTGGGTAATGTTTAGAGGGCGCTCATGGCCCCCGAAGTTGAGATAAATGTTGTTTTCATAACTTAAAATTGCCATAACTTCAGATGTGTTGCTGCTAGCTATAGACAATGTTCCGTGGCCCTTCGTAGTTTTTAAAACTGCATATTTCGTTCTCATGTCTCAAATCTCTATCTCAACACTTAAAAAATTTTTCCTAATACGACCCGATTTTTAAAGGAAATTCGTTTTTTATATTTTGCGGGTTAATCTGACCTCTGACAGAAATAATATCTATGACCAGCCCCCCTTATTTTTGTTTCAGCTAACTTTTTTTCTTAGGCTATGAAGCTCTATCTCAACAATTTAAGGGACTTACCATAGAAAAATGTAGAAAATTGCGATTTTTTCCCTCCATGGGTGCAATAACAATCCGAGAAAGTTAACAATGAGTGGAAACCTCTTTTTTATGAATAAAGTATCATTTCTCATCATTCAGTATGCTGATCTATCCTTCAAGTTCAAACTAGCTGTCATACAAAATTTCCCATGTTAAAGGTAGCTGGAATTTGATGAAGGCTACATTGCTCAAAGTTGCCCTTCTGGGAGATGGTTAAATACGTAATAATAGATATATTTGCATCAAAAAACATGTCATTATCATTGGCGTTTTTAAATAATTAAAAACACAAAAATTGATGCTACTAATTAAAAAAAAAAAAGTTTTAAAAACGGGAGCATTTGTAGTAGCACAAATATGCAAAAATAACCCTAAACGAGCTTGAAAAATAGAAAAAAGTTGGTAAAGTTTTGAAATGATCACAATACCAACTTTTTTCTATTTTTCAAGCTCGTTTAGGGTTATTATTGCATATTTGTGCTACTACAAATGCTCCCGTTTTTAAAACTTTTTTTTTTTTAATTAGTAGCATCAATTTTTGTGTTTTTAATTATTTAAAAACGCCAATGATAATGACATGTTTTTTGATGCAAATATATCTATTATTACGTATTTAACCATCTCCCAGAAGGGCAACTTTGAGCAATGTAGCCTTCATCAAATTCCAGCTACCTTTAACATGGGAAATTTTGTATGACAGCTAGTTTGAACATGAAGGATAGATCAGCATATTGAATGATGAGAAATGATACTTTATTCATAAAAAAGAGGTTTCCACTCATTGTTAACTTTCTCGGATTGTTATTGCACCCATGGAGGGAAAAAATCGCAATTTTCTTCATTTTTCTATGGTAAGTCCCTTAAATTGTTGAGATAGAGCTTCATAGCCTAAGAAAAAAAGTTAGCTGAAACAAAAATAAGGGGGGCTGGTCATAGATATTATTTCTGTCAGAGGTCAGATTAACCCGCAAAATACAAAAAACGAATTTCCTTTAAAAATCGGGTCGTATTAGGAAAATTTTTTTATGTGTTGAGATAGAGCTTTGAGACATGAGAACGAAATATGCAGTTTTAAAAAATACGAAGGGCCACGGAACATTGTCTATAGCTAGCAGCACCACATCTCAAGTTTTGGCAATTTTAAGTTATGAAAACAACATTTATCTCAACTTCGGGGGCCATGAGCGCCCTCTAAACATTACCCAATCGCCACAAAATTTTGCACGAGTAAGTTTTCAATAGATACCAAGATTTTAAATCACAAGGAGCGTGAATACGAATGCACTTATTTTTTTCCATACATTTGGCGGCCACCTTAATAAACATGTTCAAATAACAAATTTCATCAAAACATCTTGAAAAACTTCTATTTTAGAGCAATTTTAGCGATTTTCGTAACAGACCCTAGTACTGGAGGTACCCCTAAAAATGGTCCGATCGGGTCCATTCTCGAACTTGTTTTTACTCATGTCTCCGTGAGCACGCATACCAAATTTCGTCAGGATATCTCAACTTCTTCGATAAGACAGACAGACGGACAGACAGACAGACATGGCTAAATCGAATCTCCTGGTGACGCTATTCATTTCTATATATATTTTGTATGGTCTATCTCAACACACAGTGTGTCGGGTATAAAAAGGAATTTGGCTACGCTGAAAGGCAATTTTGATTTTGAAAATAATAGGGACTTATGAAAACAAACAAAATTTATATGGCCGCAAAGCTTTGCAATAGGAACGGCCTTTCTCACGCCTTCCTCCTCCCTTCGTTGTTTTCCACCGCGTGCTGTTATTTCTTGTTGGCAGGTTCCTCTCAGAAATTCTATGTGGCAATAATTTTTTTTCCATTCAGCCATTTTTCATTCAACGGCTTCTGTCTTCTCGTATTCACCCCGTTGGGCGTTTATGCATGTACAAAATATTTGTTTATATCAAAACATACCCACGTACATTAGGATGCTCGCTTAGATAGTGAATTTTCGAAAAGTTGCCGGGCTACCTCCCCATTCGGTTCTACTGCCTAAAAAACGAACTGGTGATTTTTTTTTTAAATTGAGTTTTAGGGGTCGCTACAATAGGTCAAAGTTTGAGAACAGTAAAAGCTTTAAAAAAGCGTGCCTAAAAATATTTTATTTAATTTATATTCAATATATTTTGAATGTGACTAAATTAAGTCTTTATTTAAATTAAATTGAAAGAATTTTGGTTTTTCCTTTTGTATTTTAAGTAAGTATATTTTTAGGCAGGCATCAAAATTTTAGCTTTGAGTCGTGGTAGCAACCCGACCCCTAAAGGGCTCTACGCTCTAAAGCAGCAAGTAAATTTCCTATACCAAACACATGTAAAAACAAGTAAGGGTGTTATAGTCAGGCGAGCCCGACAATAGAATACCCGACACAGATAAACATGTTCAAATAATTTTTAATATCAAGGCCATAAGGGGCTCCATATACCGACATTTGTTAACTTTCTTTATGAAAACCGCCCTTTTGCCACGCAGACTTTTCCAATTCTTTGGAATTCTAATCGGAGGCTTAAATATATGCTTAACTTCTAGGTTAAATTGAAGTATTACGAAAAAGTCCGATTTTGAGGCAGTTTTGGGATTTTTGTGACAGAGCCTAGTACTGGAGATAACCTTAATAATGGACCGACCAAGGAAATTTTTTGGGAGTATGTTTATGGCTTTAAAGGAAGCATAAGTGCAGAATTTCGTTCAAGTCCCATTTGAATTTCGGGTGTAGGAGACAATATTCGAAAAACGCCCTTCTGCCAAGCCCACTTTTCCAATTTTCTTAAATCACATTACTTGTCTTTAAATATGTTCAAATACCAAATTTCGTCAAAATATCTTGAAAAACTCTGGTTTAAGAGCAGTTTTTGTGATTTTCGTAATAGACCCTAGTACTGGAGGTACCCCTAAAAATGGTCCGATCGGGTCCATTTTCGAACTTGTTCTTACTCATGTCCCCGTGAGCACGAATTCCAATTTTGTCAAGATAGCTCAACTCCTTCGATAAGAACACTGTATACAGACAGACGGACAGACGGATGGAAATGTCTAAACCGAATCTCCTGGTGACGCTGATCATTTCTATATATATTTTATGGTCCAGCTCGACTGGTTCTAGGTGTAACACACAACCACACAAATGCAACATACCCTCGACACAGAGTGTGTCGGGTATAAAAACAAAGCAGTACTTTGGCTTACTTTCGCTACTTGAACGCATACGCTAACATAGTTACAAGTAATCGGACTCACAGGGTTGTCATTTAAATCATGCAATTTCTATATTTCTGTCGACCTGTCATCGAAATTTCAACTCTGATTTCCTTTCTTCAAAAGAATGAGGTCATTTGTTCCTTTCAATTGACTTTAACAGCGTTGAGCCCTTAAAACTCAATTTAAATATCATCAGTTCGTTTTTTAAGAACTCAACGCTGTTAAAGTAAATTGAAAAGAAGTAACGAGCTCATTCTTTCGAAGAAATGAAATCAGAGTTGAAATTTCGATGACAGTTCGACAGATATATTGAAAATATATGATTTAAATGCAGCCCTGTGAGTCCAATCACTTGTAATTAGCGTATGCGTTCAAGTTGGGAAGATAAGCCAAAGTACTTCTTTGTTTTTTCTACATGTGTTTGGTATAGGAAATTTACTTGCTGTTTAAAGCAGAGATCCTAAATAACTATTAACCCTTCGTACGGCGGAGTTGCATATCTGCAACATCATCTTTAAATCACATTAATTTATTAATAATGTGCCGGAAACTACTTCTCTTTGTTTGATGATATTTTGCAACATGCCTTTTTTAAACTGTAATTAAGTCAACCCTGGAAATACTGACAGTACAAACATATGTTTCATTTTATCATAGCATAACAGTGCGCGATTTTATCGACATTTCAATAATCATTGAAATATTATATTTCAAATATTATTTATAAATGAATTTAAATATTAAATACGAACAAAGAAGGCCGAATTACGTTAAAAAGTAAAGGTTAGTATATTTAGAACAGATCTGAGGCCTTTGATATTCCTAAATAAATCATTTAAACGAAATTTCAGTGATATTTTGCTTGATGCAGATATGCAACAAAATATTGTTGGGCCAAAAAGTTTTTTTTTTAGGAATTGGCAAATCTAGTGGCATTCTTTGTTTACAGAAAACTAATGATAGTTATTGCAATAAATTATTTTTAGCTTCCATGACAACTAAATCATTCTCGCCAAGCCATATTGCTAGTATACTATATGGTTTGGATAGCGAGGATGGTCTGGATTTTTCTAGCGACGACAATAATGGTGATCTAGACTTCGATATATCTGAATGCCCTGCAAACGAATCGTCAGACGAAGAGGTCAGTGAAGAAAAAGAAGAAGGTCTAAGTCAAGAGTTAGAACATTCCGACGGTAGCCGATATAGAGCAGGGAAAGAAGTAGCCGCCGATACTGGAAAGGGCGAACATCTGTTGTGGAGAAGGCGCAATCTGCAACTTACTGAACAACAGCTTGCTTTTGGGATGAATTCTTCTTTGCCTCAGGAAATAATGGAGCTATCATCTCCTTTCCAATATTTTTTATATCTTTTCCCCGAAAACATGTTTTAAAAAATTGTAGATGAAACCAACCTCTATATACGGCAGAAGAACTTAATTTCAACAAAATATGTTACTCTTTTAGAGAGTGCCAATTTATTGGCATACTCCTTTACATGTCTCTAGCGAAACTGCCCAGAGTTACGAAATACTGGTCAAATGATATTGGAATGCAGACTATAATTAACTCAATGCCACAAAAACGGTTCGAATTAATTCGAAGATCACTACATTTTAATAATAAGGCTGGTCTCCAGTTCCCCAAGGAATGAAAAATTCCATATAAAAAAAAGCCAAAGAAATGCTTAAGAAATATATCTTCAAGAAATTTTCTGCATGCAGTCCCCAGTTCGGCAAAAAAGTAGTATATATTTTAATACGTTTTTTTAACATAAAATGTGCACGGTAACCCCGGCTATCAGCAGAAATAATTGCAATTGAATTGTTTCTTGGAGAAATTTTGACAAGTGAGGTAGGTCAGTTGTGATTGTATAGAAATAGTGCATCCATTTTTCGGGTTTTTTCAAAAAACATGGAGAAAAACCCCAAAAAAAACCAAAAACGCCTTTTTAATTTCTGTGTTTCGTTTCAGTTTTTTGACACATGTGACATATGATAGATTGCCTCTGTTGCACTAAAAAGTTCTGTAGTACTACCTTTTTTCCTCGGAGAAAAAAATATAAAATTTCTCCTGACATTCCTTACCGAACTGGAGACCAGCCTATAATGATAACAATTTACCTATTTCACAGCCAAATCATGACCGATTATTCAAAATCAGACCAGTGGTAGACGAACTCAACAAAAATTTCCTTAAAATACCAATGGAGCAATACCTTTCTATTGATGAACAAATTTGTTCAACTAAAGCACGCAACTTTATGAAAAAATACAATCCGAACAAGCCGCACAAGTGGGAATACAAAATTTGGGTCCTCAGTGGCTCTTCTGGATTTTGCTACAAATTTGAGTTTAACACAGGAAAGGAAAACGTAGTTTTGCCTGATGAGCCTGATCTTGGCGCATCCTCTAACTGTGTAGTAAGATTGGCTCGTGAAATTCCAAGAGGCAGAAACTACCGCTTGTTTTTTGATAACTACTTCAGTTCAATCCCTCTTATGAAGTATCTGGCAAACGAAGGTATTTTGGCTTTGGGCACCATAAGGAGAAATCGCATACCTAATTGTAAGCTTCCGGATCCGAAAGATTTTAAAAAGAATACCCGTGGGACCAGTATTGAATATGTCGCTTCTGTGGATGGAGTCGAAATATCGGCAATTTGTTGGCTCGACAACAAAATTGTTTGCTTGGCTTCAAATTATGCTGGGGAACTGCCAAAAGATAGTGTTCGTCGTTATGAAAGGTCGACAAAAACCCATAGCCAAGTACCACGACCATTTGCCATTTCCCAATACAACAGATACATGGGCGGCGTTGATTTGATTGACAGCATTATTGGACGATAAAAAGTTGCGGTGCGGAGCAACAGATGGCAATGTCGAGTTTTTTACCATCTGCTCGACTTAACAGTAAGCAATGCCTGGCTTTTGTATAAAAGAGTTCATAAAGCTACGGCCTCTAAAGAGAAGCTTTTCGCCTCAGCGGATTTTCGACACGAAGTAGCTGAGGTTTTAATTAAATTGGGTATAGCACCGACGTCAACCTCTCGAAATTCCAAATTAGAACGCGAAATTGAGGCTAAACGAAGTCGAAGCTCTACGCAACACATTCCACCTCCAATGGTCCGGCAAGACCAAATAGGACATTGGCCAATATGGAGCAATAAACGAGCCCGTTGCAAAATTCCAAATTGTAAAGGCTACACCCAAACTGAATGTGAAAAGTGTGGAGTAGCTCTGTGCTATACTAAAAAAAACAATTGTTTTAAAAATTTTCATCATTACAATGAAAATCATTAAGGTCCGTTTGTTACTTTTTCCGTTTAAGTTCTTGTTACAATATCGTCTTGAAACGGCATAATTTTGAAACAAATTTTTCGTATACCATATCGAAAAACTTTATCGGAAACAAAAAAAACGGGCCTATGTTGCATAATATTTATATTAATCTAAATGAAAGAGATGGTATTTATTGCTTTCATCTCTAGAAGAGCCAATTTTGTAACTGATTGCAATGTGCCTTTATATTTTTTATTGCTATTTTGTAAACCAAACAAAGTTTGAAAACTTTTTTGTTCAAGCTGTAGAGAGCAGTTTTTTTTATGTTGATTACCTATTTGTTGCAAAAGTGCAACACACCTTTTTTCTAACTTTTAAGCTTTCCAAATAAAAATATGAGGAAAAAAAATGACAACGACTTATTATTTAGCCATATCAAGCATAAAAATCGACTTTCGGTTTGAATCGGGAATATCGCCTTACGAAGGGTTAAATTTTTTTTAGAATCGAAAAAATTGCTTTTAAAACGACGAAAATTTTTGACGTTAGTCGATAATACTTATGATTGGGAGTTTTTTGTTTTTCGTTGCTCAAAACTTTTAGATTTTGATAAATATTTTTTACGCTGCCTTGTAACAATTATGAATGAGAAAAAGTTTTTTCCTTTGCTCATAATTTTAAGCGTTCAATCAATATTTTTTACGTTGCTTCAAAACGATTGTGAATGAGAAAAAAACTTTTCCGTTTCTTATAAGCTTTTATTTTCAATTAATAGTTTTTAATTTATTTCGTTAAGAGAGAAAATATATGTATAGTGTTATACTGGTGATACCATTCTACTGATATCATTAATAGTGCTGCTGATCGCGGTCATTATTAGGCAACGTCAAAACAATTGATTGAAAAATAAATGTTATAAGCAACGGGAAAAAATTTTTCTCATTCATAATTGTTATGAGGCAACGTAAAAAATATTTATCGAGCGATAAAAATTATGAGCAACGGAAAAAAAAATTTTCTTCAATAACTGTTATAGAAAAATGAAATATATTTTCATTGTTTGAAACTGTTATCTTAAAATGAATTTTTTTTAATACAAATTTTAATAGTTATAGTCCAATTTTTTTCCTTATTTCTTATAACTGTTATGTCTCTGGTTTAAAGCGTAGAGTCCTTTAGGTAGTGGAACCAAATGGCGAGGTAGTCGGGAAACTTTCAAATTCAGGAGCACCTAAATAATATACATACATATACACGTTGTATTCACGATGTCTACCCTGCAGTAATTCCAACTACTCTCCAACTACTCCCCAACTAGTCACAAAAATACCAGGACTACTCCCTCTTAATTTGCCAACCAATGCTTTAAACTGTCTTTTTTAACGTTGGGCTGTCATTGGAAAATAACTAGTCACAGCTTTTGCTCATATGAAGTAGACCTGAAGTATATACAGTTGGGTCAATTTTTGGTAAATTTGTTTTTTTGCACATTTTATGAAAAAAAAAAAAATTTTTCTCTTTGTTTTGTATTTTTTTTTTACTCTTTTGTTTTTTTTAAATCTTTTCTTTATCACTACTTTTTTAATTTTTTCGCCTTGACCGAGCCTCGAACCGCTGATCTCTGGGTTGGTAAGTCAGCGTCTTAACCTTACGCTAAACAAGCAAATTTAATGTATTGATCAAAACGCTCATTTGAGTTTTTGGTTGCTGAAGTTTTTGTGGAACGCACGAGTAGAATTTTTACTACAAAAATTTTTTAATTGACAAAATACATACATATTAAAAAAAAAAAATATAATAGAAAAAAAAAATACTTAAAAATTTTGCGAAACATTTTTTTATTTCAAAATTAACTATTAAATAAAATAAATTAAAATATAAACATAAACAAAACTTGGTAATAAAAAAAAAATTATTCTAACCCGAGCCAGGGATCGAACCCCAACCCATGAGGTCGCTGAGCGATAGTCTTAACCGTCCAGCTAACTACCTTTCGGTAGCGCAACGATCAGAATGCGAACTTAAAGCAGACAATTATAAATTTCTTTTCTACTTCGCAATCGAATTACAAAGCGAAAGTAAATCCTGAAACTCACCCCCCGTAGATCTCCGTAGATACATAAAATACTGTACATTTTGACTAGTCATATTTCGAGTAACCTCAGAGTACTCCTGTTTGGCAAATTGACCTCTTCATTACTGCAGGGTATGCATAATGTGGCTATAGTATTACGGATCGTATGGGCGCGCTTAGGAGCCTCTGAATTGAATTACTTTAAGGACGAAATGTACTTGACGTGGATTTCTGAAATTCGAAGGAAACCTTTTGATAAGGGTACTTAGACGAAAATGGAATAGAGCCGAGAAAAACGTCCGTAATAGCTTGTATAGACACATCAAGTGCTTGTCAGGCATGTGACAGATTGTAAGTGAAAAAGGCACACGTATACGTTGTGTGAACAGAATTCACCAATAAACGCTCACATGCCTGACAAGCATTTGATGTGTCTATACAGCGCACAACCCAGCAAACATTTGCATAAGCTTTTTACAAAGGTGCTTACTATTCAATTGTTTCCAAGTAATTTTCCAAACTTTTCCGAGCATATTTGTGCTATATTAAATTCGCAAACATTTCCCAAACGCTTTCCAAACGTGTTTGGGAAACGTTGAATTTCTCAAGTACTTCGCAAATCCACCCAAAATATTATGTATGTTATATAGATATCGTACATACATACATACGAGGCGTCTACAGTTCGATTTTTTCGAACGTTTATATATTAATTCTAGCACCCGCGAATGAGATCTCTCGGTAGCAGTGCCGTAGCAATTCTGTTTTGCGTGGGGGCGCAAAATAATTTTTTCAATTTTAACGTCTATTTTAATTAAAACCATATTACATGCACGCTTTCAATGCAAGCGTTTAACGGACCTTAAGGAATCGTATCGAATGAATACTTTTTTAAAGCGTGTTCGAAATAATCAGCTGTTCTTCTTAGAGCTATTATACACGAGACGATATAAGCGGGGTAGGCAAACAGTTCAATTCAAAAAGTGCTGCCACACGCACGATTTTTCTCTCTTATAGCCTATACTCAGATATGCAGTAAATACTTGCTCAATTAATTGACGTAAGTAGGCTTTCTGCAGCTACATAAATACAGAGACAGGGGGCGCTATAGAAAAGGCTTATATTCAAAAAACGCGGTATTAAACGTCAAATTTGCAGTTGTTCATACACACGTGCAGAAAGAATTTAAGTAAACGGATATAATTAATTTAAGTCGATTTATATAAGAAAAGCGCTCTTTTTGCAGCCGACTGTGTTTTTGTCTCGAAAATAAAAAGATTTGACACTACCAAAAAACAACAGTGCCTATTTCTACCCAAAGCCTTTCCACAAGCCTTTGCTTATAAAAGTTATTGAATCAGTTGCTTTCAGATTACCTTTCACCATGAATGAGCGTGACTATTGTTTGCATGAAGTAAAGGGAGGAAATGTCAAAATCGCAGATACAACCATGCGTATTATTTACTGAACGCTTACTTGCCATCTGAGTATAAGCGAAAGTAACCAATTTACTTCGAAGTATATTTTGGTTTTGTTTGCATGTGTTTCATATGGGATCTTTACCCAGCAAACATTTACGCTTACTAAACAATTGGAAGTAACTTGCGCCCGCAAACAAAAGGCTTGGATCCAAGTGTTGGAATTTATTTGGAATTCAAGTGTAAATAACCAAAACGGCTCCCTTTTTATTCAATTGGATTTGAGATTGGAAAACATATAAGTCCAAGCAATCGAATTAAATATTTTCCAAGCCTAAACAAGCAGTACCAATCCGATGTAGGCGGGTTCAATCCCCGCTGCGGCGAGGGTTTTTTTTTTTTTTTTTTTTTTGAATACTGAGGTAGATAATATAACATTTAAATAATATTTCAAAACTTAGAAGAATATCTAGCTTTCATCCAAACATTTATGAAAAAATTAAAAACAAATTTTTGAAAGCACATGTGTATGCATTACGTTTCTGACGACCGGATATGAACCTAAATTTATAACTGCCAACTTTCTTTCTCCCCTCTAAGTGGATCAAATTTTACCTCAGATACCTTTCTACGTCCCAATTTTTCCACAATCTTTTTTCGCCCGCGACAGGAATCGAACTCGAGCCCTCTATGTTACAAATCGCAACACGCTCCCATTACGCTACCGAGAGATCTCATTCGCGCGTGCTAGAATTAATATATTAACGTTCGAAAAAATCGAACTGTAGACACCTCGTATGTATGTACGATGTATGTACGGATTTGCGAAGTACTTGAGAAATTTAACGTTTCCCAAACACATTTGGAAAGCGTTTGGGAAATGTTTGCGAATTTAATATAGCACATATATGCTTGGAAAAAGTTTGGAAAATTTCTTGGAAACAAATGAATAGTAAGCACCTTTGTAAAAAGCTGATGCAAATGTTTGCTGGGTAGTTACGTAGCATCTGAGTATAGGCTATTATAGCTTACATTTTTCCTACTCTCCTCGAAAAATTCCTTTTTTAAATCAAGTATGGTTATAAGGTGGTTGAGCCAAATAAAACCAAGGCCTTTATAAGGCCCGATTTTCAGAAAACATATTTATAGCACTCTCAGTATAATGACTTTTGGCATGGTCTAAAGCGTTTATATTTACTTCACAAAGCAAACAAAATTGCGTCGATTGTGTAGTTGAGTGAATAGTAATCTTCCAACAAAGTCTACGGAAGTGAAAACAACGTGTTTGATCTAATTTTGCGTGAGAAGAAGTACAATGTTTTTCTAAAAGTTGTTGATAATTTTGTAAAGTCTTGATGCCCATACCAAAAGGATGGAAAAACCCCTGGCATTGCTGTATTCCGAATAAATCGTAAAATTATATTGAGTGGTTTTAATAAGGCATACAATAGTCACCTTGCAACTGGTTTTTAAAAAAAAATTTTTTTGGAGGCCCTAAATGGACCTTATTATACCAAGCACTTAAAAACAATGAGAAAGAAGGCCTTTCACTGCAATGGGCAGCAAGTTAATAAAATTAGTATCGATAATGCATTGTACCTGCACTTGAATATACAACTTTGAGTTTTAATTATATTATTTTATATAAGAAGAGCTGTGCAGAGTATTTATTTTAATTTTTGATCTCAAACAACATTTACAATGAAATCAGATAAATGTTTTATATTTTTCTTTAATTGTTCGCACGTTTTTGAGAGCAATCAGAATTGGGCCTTATTAAGACATGGGGTTCCTAATATGGCAAAAAAAAGGACAATTTATAAAATGTCTCAACTGAATACTTTTAAACACTTTTTTTTACTTTTTTTTACATTTTCGGATAAATAAGATTAAATTAAAGTAATTAAGATAAAAACTCTTTCTAGGTTTAACCAATTTCCGACTTTCCAACGTCTTTAACACGCCTTTGTGAATACCCCTATAGTTTTAAAAATTCACATTTTCCCCTTTTTGCCTTATCCCCAAAAATGGGGAAATTTCCATTATCTAGCAGCACTTTAATTGATGAAACCGTTTTTCCGATACGAATTGACAAAGAAATAAAACATATAGTGCGTGAAAAGACAAATCGTCGTTCGTAAGCTATTGTGTTCTATATGCCAAAAATCTTTTTTTGGGAAATCGCTTTTAAAGTTTAGTTATTAATTACGAAAAACTGAACCGAAAAAATTCTCTCGACCTTTTTACCAAAGAAAGTTGAAGAGTTTGTGGTTTTTTCTGTAAAAAAAAAATTTCGGATTTTGGAAACGCTTCTACCAGCAAGAAGCGTTTATAAAAAAAATGCTTTGTTCTATATGCACCTATTTACGAAGCTCTCCTTGTTTTATAGCATATAGAACAAAATCTAAAAAAGTATTGTGAGAAATGAAAAACGATATTTTTTCAGGAAACATTTTTCCAAAATCTCCCTTTTTCCACGCCCACTTTCAAATTGTTGGGAAATATTATTAATGGCATTAAAATAATATAAAATTTCATCAAAATATCTCAAAAAATTCAAGCTTCAGAGAAATTTTAAAATTTTTAGCAAAGACCCTAGTACTGGAGGTACCCGAAAAAATTATGCGATCAAGCCCATTCTCGAACTTAATATTACTTATGTCGCCTTGCATCTCCATACCAAATTTCGTCAAGATAGCTCAACTCCTTCGATACGAAAACTGTATACAGATAGTGAGACAGACGGACACACGGACGGACGAACGGACATGGCTTAATCTCCTTGAGACGCTCATCATTTATCTACATATTTTCTCTCCCGGGATAAAATCAAATGCAAAGACTTCCAAATTACTACGAATTATTTAGTCTTGCATATGGAACAAAATAAAAAAATATTTTTTTATTCGGTGTTTTTGCTTCGTTTTTTGTTCTATATGCACGGTTTCTTGCATATAGAACACAATAGGTTACGAAGTTTATCACTAGAGTGTTGTATAGCACAAAGTCGATGTCTCATATTTCAAAAACTATAAGAGATATTAGAAAACTGATTACACAGATCGATAGATCTCGAAATGTTTACCTAAAAACCAGTCCTATCTCATTTTTTTCCATTTTGCGGTATAAAACACATTGGGTCGTATGCATAATAATGAGATTAAACTCTGAGTTGAGTCGATCGAGCTTAAGCTCAGCTACCTGAGATCAACCGTTTGCTCTTGCTTGAACTCAATTTCGTATGCAGTAAATTGAGTTTAAGCTCACCACAAAGAACTCAAAAACTTTGACATGAAGCCGAAAGCTCTTTTCTCTTAGTATGTAGATTTGTTGTTGCAACGCACATTTTATGCATCATTTAACAGTTAAAATTATTAAGAGTGCAAGTGTTTTTTTGCATATTATTAATAATGAGTTCGGCCGAAGAGGACAGCGTTGAGGAGAACGCAGAGGACGTTCAAGGCGACATTATAGTAAGTGAGGAGCACCAGTGAAAAAACCAAAATATTGTTTTTTGCATGTAACTCCTCAGAGGTGCATTTGCGACCCCCCTGGTCCGTCTGGACCTCCCCTATCACCTCCTTTTTTTTGATCTATTGCCTATGGAACACCCTGTATATAGACGAATAAATACAGATATTCTTGAACCGGATCGAAAACTGAATCGATTTGGGCATGTCCCCGAGCATGATCCTAGGTGAAAGTGGGCAGTATCTGCCCACTGCGAAGCCCACGAACGAATTTCATGTTTATTGAGTAAAATGCTTACAACCCACGAACCACACAACACACTTCATTGATATTTGGTGCACTGGTTAACAACGAAAAGAGAAGTATCCTGGAAAAATATCTAGCCACGCCCACAAATATGCCCACACAAAATGGTTTATCGTAACTTGCGTATGGAAAGGCGTACGAGCTTCAAATTTCAAATATAGGTTTAACGCGATGTATCAGAGAGTTAACCCTTTCGCGCCTACTGGGACAATACGTCCCACTCATATAAAAACTTGATTTTGTCTGTTATTTTCAATACGAAATCGTATTCGACAAGCCCCAATAGTAGTTCTGAGTTTTCTCTATAAATCCCACACAAAATTCGGGATTTTGTTCAATTAATATGGCAGCAATTGATGAACTTTTGAGCTCACATTGGCAATATTCTTCAGTTTGCTTTTGATCTTTGCCTCGAATGGACGTCTTACATTGAAGCGACTTTGACGTTATCGGCTGAGTAGAACATATACGCATTTCTTCGTATTTTGGTATTCGTTGGAAGCATTTATCCGTTACGAAACGTAAGTTATAGGAATTTTTTTGTTGCCTGGGACATATTGTCCCAATTTTTATTTTGAGCGGGACGCAACTATCCCAATTAATGTTTTTGTAGATGGCGAAAAAGAAATATACGGAACAGGAGTTGGTGAATTTACTCAGCGAAAGCTTGGATGAGGACGATTTTGTTGTATCAGAAAGTAGTTTTGTACCATCAGACAATGAAAGTGAAGGAAGTTCGGACTCTGCGGCATCAGAGGCTTATGTGCGTTATTCTTTCAATGAACATGTGGACTATCCTGACGATTCGGATTCTGAGGCATCGGACGGCGATGAGCCTGGTGATGAAGGGACCAGAGCTGTTTGGGTAGATGCAACGAACATCGAACATTTCGAGCCAAGATTCGAAATGCCTTCGGAAAAAAGTGGTGATCTCTTATGCACTTTTCCCGAACCACCTACGGAATTCCAAGTGTTTCGCAAGATTTTCCCTAAAAGCTTGTGTATTTTTATTGCTCAATGTACAAATGAGCGACTTTCAAAGTTCAACAGGCAAAAATCAAGTAAACGAGGATTTACCGATGAAAACGAAATTCTCGTCTTTTTGGGTGTAGCATTGGTGATGAATTACAACCACGTACCAGCCATTCACGATTATTGGAGCAAAAACGAGTCACTGGGAAACAAGCTTATACAGAATGCTATATCTCGTGATCGCTTTGCCGTTTTGTCTTCAAAAATGTATTTTAACAATTGCGGCAAACCAGATGATGCTCCTAAGGACTATTACGTTGCAGAGCTAGTGGCTTGTTTCAAAAAAACGTTTATGCAAAATCGAAGTGACTGTTCATTTCAGGCGATCGATGAATGTATGGCCAAATTCAAAGGCAGGTCCTGTCTCAAACAGTATATGCCCATGAAGCCGATCAAACGCGGTGTGAAAATTTGGATGCGCTGCGATTCAAAAACCGGATATACATATGATTTGGACATATACACTGGTAAAGAACTTTCATCGAACCAAACGGGTACACTTGGAGAAAGGGTAGTTACTAAATTGACCGATTCTATTCGTAATCAAGGAGTGGCCGTTGCGTTTGATCGGTTCTTTACGTCAATTTCATTAATGAAAACCATTCGATTTCCTGCGGTAGGCACTTATATGCGTAATCGCAGAGATACGCCTCAATTTAGAAAACGGTTGGTGCGAGGACAGTGTGAACTTCAAACACATTTGAACGGGATTATTGCTGCACGCTGGATGGACTCTAAGGAAGTCCTTGTTGTTTCCAATTGTCATAAGCCAATAACATCACACGTACAAAGAAAACAAAAAGATGGCCAAAAGAAGACCATAGATTGTCCTTTGGAAATAGTGGCCTATAACCAAATGATGGGAGGCGTAGAATTAGCCGATCAAAAAGCAGCAATCTACGATTTCGACCAAAAATCTCTGAAGTGGTGGAAAAAGGTATTTTTCAAATTACTTATGCTGTGTGTTGTGAACTCTTGGATTGCATATTGTGAATATTACAATCGAAAAATACCTCTCATTCAATTCGTGGTTCCATTAGCCGAAGCCATGATTGCTATAGGATCAGAGCGTAAAATTATGAGAACTCGTAAATGTGGAGGAAGACCAACTAAGAGATCTCGAACTGAAAAACTGAACATTGGCGATCACTTGCCTATACGAAGCGATTCTCGTCGGCGATGCGTACGTTGCACATCCCTCAAAAAAGAAACCAGGACTAAATTTGTATGCTCCGGATTCCATAACGCATTGTGCTATTTATGTTTTGCTCCTATTCATAAGTAAAGACGAAAAATGTACTCAAAATTAAGAATAAAATTTACGTTTTAACGATTTTTCTATCTATTGTAATTGTTTTTATTTCTTTCTCAAACAATATTGGGACATATATGTCCCACTTGAAACCGTTATTGGGAGTATATATCCCAGGACAACCGAAGGACATACGAAACTTTTGAGTATGCAGAACAAGTTTTTTTTTGCTCCGTTATCCATTTCTGCAATCAGTTTTTCAAAAACGTGCCTGTGTTCCGAGAAAAAACTCCGGCGCGAAAGGGTTAAGGAAGACAAATGTGTTGCCACGCCCATAAATTGACATTTTTAGGTAAGGTCCGTACGGAAAGGCAAAACACAGTGAGTCAATATTTTTAGGGAAGCTGGGTATATCGAAGTCGGGCTTGACCGAATTTAGCTTTCTTACCTGTTTTTGATGAAGCTTCACCTTAAAGTAAACGTAAAAACCGTGTTTTGTTTTCCCGACGTTCTCAGTGTCGAGGGTATATTGCGTTTAAGTGGTTGCATGCCAGCGTCACCAGTAGATTCGATTTAGCCATGTCCGTCTCTGCGTCTGTGCGTATACAGTTTTCTTCTCGATGTACTTGATATATCTTGGCGAAATTTGGTAGTCGTCTTAACGGAGACATGAGTAAGATACGGTGACCATAAATTGAAAATCAAAAAACAGAACAAAAACATTTTTTTTTAGTCTTCAACTTAGTTTATTTAAACTTTTTCAAAGTTTACAAGGATGTGACAGAACTGAACTGCAAAATTGTCCAAAAATTCAATCGCTCCCAGGATTATGAAGATCTTATTTTGACTTAGTTTTCCCTTTTTTATTCACACAGCGAAAAACACTGTAAATCCAAAAACTTTACAATTGGCAGCAAATACTTTTATAGGTTAAATCCAGTGGCGAAGCGTGCCTTGGCGGGGCCTCGTATCAAATTTTTTTTTAAGGCCCATAGGAAGACTAAAAATTTCTCACAAAGAAAAACAAAGTTGCATAAACTTAAAAAAAAACGCGCCAATAAACCCTACTATCCCAGCCGGAAATATCACTACTTCTGCAGTAACTCCGAAGTGGTGAAAATTCATTCACTGCGACTACTCGCATTACTAACCCTTACTTCTAATGAAGTTTGTTAGGAGATGGCCGCTATTTTCAGTAATTCAAAACTCATGTGTAATTCATTAGGCTGGCTAAAATGGATCCAATGTGCATGATCATTTTATTTGAAAATAGAGTATAGGCTGCTAACATGAATGAAAATATCATTTCGAACAAAGACTATGGTGCCAAAAGGAATGAGAATTTCATTTGAAGTAAGAGTATACGCCGCGGTGATCTGAGGATAAGGAAAAGAAAATTTTCTAAATGTATTAAAAAGCGGTTTCGAACTTGTATATTTTCAATGAATATTTTTAAAAAATTGGCGGATATGGCCATATTTCATCACTTCGTGACTGTGACACATCATCATTTGGAAAGACTAAAGATTTTGAATTCTTGAAACATCTAAAGCACAACCAAGTTATAAAACTTTTGAGAATTGTAGAACACAGATTGAAAAACATCTTGTCATGAAAATATCATAGGATCTTCATTGCAAATAGGAGTACACAGCCCTCTTTCAAGTGAAAATTATAGTTGAAGAAGGGTCTGTTGCAACGAGCCCTTGCTTCTGTGATATTTTCACTAGAGGATCCTTGAAAAGGCACCAATTAGCCTCTTTCGAAATGAATGCTTCACTACTTCTGCATTAATGATTTTTGCATGTATGCGATAATGTCTGGCTGGGATTCCACTCAAATCGTCATCTCTATGTTACAATCAGTGCATGATACATCATGTATCATGAATCAGTGCGTCGAAAAAGAAACCAAAACAACTCATAAGAAACCACCCATCTTCCAACAGGACCTATTGTTTACAAAGAAGATAGAGATTGTAGGCGACCTGCTTTCTAAAAGCTTAAAAAGTATGTAAAATCGAACCAGTCACTCTTGAACCAAAGGATACTAGGATTGGGGTCGTGTGCATTACAGTTTATGAAGTGTGTTGCGGTTCATCGCTTCTGTGAGCAGCATTTTGCCCGCTGGGCAATTCAAAAATTTTGTATCTTCTTACCGAAGACAAACACGCTCAACCGAATTTGCAAATCTGCTTCTCACTCGGTACTCTGGCCATGGCTTGTTTCTGGGAAGACAGGCAAAATTAAGAGATTTTTTTCTTTTTCCTATTGCGGAAATTCTATACATCGTCGATTATTGTGGGACTCCCCTGTTATAGTAAATATCTTTAATATCGTACCCCACGATTACCGTAAGGGTTTTCCTAACTTTTGAACGCACGCTCCAAGCGTTTTTTCTAGTGTCCGACCGAAGGTTCGGCTTCGGCTTTGGTAATCGGCATAATCGGCCAATTCTTAATCTTCGGCTTCGGCTGGAAAAAGCCGAATATTTTAGCCGAATATTTTTGCATTTTAATGGAAGTAAAAAAGTCACGATAGATTTTCAATTGCTTCATTGAGACCTTTTACACTAGTGAATTATTGCCGTAAATTTTTGCACAATTGCACAAAATTTTTCAACATTAAACCATAGAATAAGTAATAATATAGAAGGAGCGTCTGAACGATTGCTTCGTTGCGCATAATAGGCGCGGGCGGTAAGGAAGAGGTGGAAGAAACGAAATTCTCTCTTATTCTTAATCCTATAGATCAGAGACCTCCACGCCACACAGTGGGATTTCCATGGAAAAAATTCTATTTTTCGACTATTCGTTTTGAAAAATCTAATGATGCAGTTCGATAGAGGATAGTTTGACTAAGTAAAATCTATAATTGGTTTCCCTAAAATACTATATTTAGCCTTATAAAAAGGGCTGAGAAGTCAGTTCAGAATTCCACGGCAAAAAGTAATGAAAACTTGCATGTAATTAAGTAACGTGTATGTGGATGAAATGTTTGTTCAAAAAGTTTGAATGATATTATTATTTAAATATAGCATTTTGTTTTAAATAGAAAAGGTAAGCAAACTGGTTAACGTAACTCGTTTAATAGATATGTGCGATACAAAATAGCTCTAAAAAATGATGTAATTGCAATTTTCGTTAGAGAAAAAAAAATGTAGCTACATCGAGCTAGATCGTCTTACTACAAAAAAATTCAAGGTAAGGGTATGTTCTTTTAATTTTAACAATAAAACTCTGCGAATTTTTGCACCTGTTGAACAAACTTATAAATTTTCTGAAGAAACTGCATGAAAATTGCAACGCTTTAAAGCAAAAAAAAATTTTGTTGCATACTTTTAGGATTGAGCTTTATTTACAATTCTTAAAAAATAACAACAATTAACTAATAGTAAATCAAAACAAAACCATATGATTTCATAAAATAATCCATTTGAATTGAAAGTGCAATTGAGATCAAATAGTTTAAACAGAATTTTATAAAAATATAATAAATTGAAATGGTATTGTTTTCTGTAACCTTTGGGGAGCTGAGCAAGGAATTTATTAATTGCGGTCAAAACGTTAATTTATTAACGGAATTTATTAAAACAAAAAATTTGGAAATTTCGGAAGAAGAAGTTGAAATGGTGAAAAGAGGTATATCAAAGCGGCGCAAACAGTTACAAACACTGCTTCGTCGGCCGTATGTTATATATGCCAAGCAAAACCTTCAGAGATGAACAATTTGGAAAAAATTTCTACCAGAGCTATTGATAGTGAAGCCTGCAAACTTGGGAGTTCATCCTTGCACGCTCGAATCAAATTCATGGAATGTATATTACATGTGGCCTATAACATTACTTTTGAAAAGTGGTCTACAATTGATGCCAAAAATAAAATTGCAAAGCAAGAAAATAAAAACCGAATCCAGAAAGCTTTCAAAGAAAGAATGAATTTGCGGGTAGATGCTGTACAACAAGGAACTGGGTCCTCCAACGATGGCAATACTTCAAGGCGTTTCTTTTCGAACCCTGCACTCGTTGCTGACATAACAGGTGTCGACGAAGAACTCATAGATCGTTTCCGGATCATTCTTCAAATAATAACCTGTGGTCAAAAAATTTATACTAACAAGTACAAAAATTATGCTTGGGATACGGCTCAACTTTTCGTTTCAAAATATAAGTGGTACTTCATGCCTGTTACTGTACATAAAATATTGTTGCATGGAAAAGACATTATTGACGCTGCAGTACTTCCTATTGGGATGCTTTCCGAGGAAGCAGAAGAGGCGCGTAATAAAGACTATAGGAAGTATAGGCTGATGTTCTCAAGGAAATGCAGTAGAACCTCCACGAACACTGATGTCTTCCATCGTCTGCTTACATCATCTGATCCTTATATTAGTAGCATCAGACGTCAACCTCGCAAGCATCATTTAGAACTTGATGATATAGTTAAACAAATGATAATTGAATAATAAAATCTGTCATTATTTTGAACTAATTTTGTTAATTCTTAAAAGAAAGCGTAAAATGATGTATAAAATTTACATATATTCAAGGGTGGTACCCCTAGGGTCTGACCAATTTCAATAATTTTTGGTACACGGCCATATTTTTACATAAGCAACATTTTGACTGATTTTTATTAAAATCAGTTGGCTTTTAGGGGTACCTGTCATACAAAGTTGTAAATATGAGTCTATGAGAGGTACCCCTAGGGTCTGACCAATTTCAATAATTTTTGGTGCACGTCCATATTATTACATAAGCAACATTTTGACCGACTTTTGTTGCAATCGGTTGACTTTTAGAGGTACCTGCCATACAAAGCAGTAGATATGGGTCTATGAGAGGTACCCCTAGGGGTTGACCAATTTTGACCATTTTTGGTTTATTTCTTAACTACATTTAGAAAATCAAGTGTGCCAATTTTTATTATAATAGAACTACTCCTTCTACTTTTTTCCATAAAATGTATGAAGCGATCCCACTGTGCGCCATAGCAAAATTTTTCTCGCTCACTTCACACGTATGCCTTACGCTTTCTTTAGTCGGTAGCAATCGCCCGACGAAAACACTTCGAGCGGATCTGCGCAACTTTTTTTTAAAAAACACTTTAAAAATATTTTATCAAAATGGAATGCAAAGCCTACTTTTTGATCCCAAATGCTTTTGAGAAATTTCTTTAAGGCTTTTATCGTTTTTCCCATCAACTTATTTTTGTGAAAAAATATTTTCAGATTTGAAATAAGTACATTTGTTTAAAGCAGCGCAACAAACTAAGCGCAAAACATTTAAAAAGTATTTTTTGATAAGAAATTGTGGCGGTGTGGTAGACATTGAAAAATGCATTGAACATGACACCTTTATATAGCCGAATATTTGTTATTTGTTAAGTTTTTCCACGCTAGTAATCTTAACAGGTTGGCTGATAAGTCCCCGGTCTAACAAAGACAAACACTTTTTTTGTCAAAATTCGTTTTTATTATTCAACATAGTTCCCTTCAAGAGCGATACAACGATTATAACGACCTTCCATTTTTTTGATACCATTTTGGTAGTACTCCTTCGGTTTTGCCTCAAAATAGGCCTCAGTTTCGGCGATCACCTCTTCATTGCAGCCAAATTTTTTCCCTGCGAGCATCCTTTTGAGGTCTGAGAACAAGAAAAAGTCGCTGGAGGCCAGATCTGGAGAATACGGTGGGTGGGGATGCAATTCGAAGCCTAATTCATGAATTTTTGCCATCGTTCTCAATGACTTGTGGCACGGTGCTTTGTCTTGGTGGAACAACACTTTTTTCTTCTTCATATGGGGCCGTTTTGCCGCGATTTCGACCTTCAAACACTCCAATAACGACATATAATAGTCATTGTTGATGGTTTTTCCCTTCTCAAGATAATCGATAAAAATTATTCCATGCCCATCCCAAAAAACAGAGGCCATTACTTTGCCAGCGGACTTTTGAGTCTTTCCACGCTTCGGAGACGGTTCACCGATCGCTGTCCACTCAGCCGACTGTCGATTGGACTCAGGAGTGTAGTGATAGAGCCATGTTTCATCCATTGTCACATATCGACGCAAAAACTCGGGTGTATTGCGAGTTAACAGCTGCAAACACCGCTCAGAATCATCAACACAATGTTGTTTTTGGTCAAATGTGAGCTCGCGCGGCACCCATTTTGCACAGAGCTTTTTCATATCCAAATATTGATGAATGATATGACCAACACGTTCCTTTGATATCTTTAAGGCCTCTGCTATCTCGATCAACTTCATTTTACGGTCATTCAAAATCATTTTGTGAATTTTTTTGATGTTTTCGTCGGTAACCACCTCTTTCGGGCGTCCACTGCGTTCACCGTCCTCCGTGCTCATTTCACCACGCTTGAATTTTGCATACCAATCAATTATTGTTGATTTTCCTGGGGCAGAGTCCGGAAACTCATTATCAAGCCAAGTTTTTGCTTCCACTGTATTTTTTCCCTTCAGAAAACAGTATTTTATCAAAACACGAAATTCCTTTTTTTCCATTTTTTTTCACAATAAAAAAAGTTGCTTCACAAAAGACGCTCTATCTCACAAACTAATTGACTTACAGACGTCAAATTTTGACACGAATCATTTGAAGGTTGCCACTATATAAAAATAATATGCATTTAATACTAGCGACGCCATCTATGTGTCAGACCGGGGACTTATGAGCCAACCTGTTATGTGCAGAAAATATCAAATCTCAGAATTGTATCACAAACCTTTTGCCACGATGTAAAAGTTTTTCTAAAACAACTCAATTTGGATTTCGTACACGTAACATAACATAACTTTGAACTGAAAAATCCACCTGTTTTTCGTCTCGAAAAGCAATTATGACTAGAATGATTTGAAATATTGGGTCAGGAAAAAATAAAGTTCGGAATAAAATTCGCGTAATTCCATAGTTCCCCATATTTACTGCCGAGCCCACAGTTTTTGGTCATTATGTGGACCATTTACTTTGAAAGTGGTGTAACTACATTTTTCAAATTCGAGATATTACACGGTCTGCATTTCAGCACAAGTAATTGTAATTGAAAAAATTTTGTAATTGGACTTCCCAGGTCTGATATTTAGTGTACTGGCAAACTACGACAAAGGACATATCCTGGAAAAAAATGGACGCCGTCCTCCTCGAGCCACGCCCACAAATAAGCTCACAAATAAGGGTTTATCGTTACTTGTGAAGTAAAAGGCGTAGAAGCTTCAAATTCGCAACATAGGTTGACCCAGGCGAATGGAAAGTGTAGGAAAAAATTTATGTGCCCCGCCCACTGCCACGCCCAGTTCCACGCCTACAAATGGAGATTTTTCGTAACATAGTGCGCCCATAATTTCGGGACGATGGGTATTTCAATGTCGGGCTTGACCGACTTTACCTTTCTTACTTGTTTTATAATACATTTTTTTTTTGTTCATAGTTAAGTTGTGTATGAAGACAAAATTTTCCCCTAAATTTTTAAGGTGTTATTTATTTTTCTTTTAAATGGTTCATTTTCAAGTAACTAAATGTTTGAGTGAAAAAATTCGTTAAGCACGTTTCCCAAAAATTGAGCATAAACTCAACTTGACCATCACAATAAATTCGTTCGTTTAGCGTAATGATTAAAACGTTCACCCAGCGAACTTGGAACTTGAAAACTTGAATTGTTCTTTATCAAGAGTACAAGTATTTCAACCAAGTACTTTACCGTTCAAGCCAAAGGTGTCCGTATTTTTCAAACATCAATTTTTGTATTTATTCCAACAACGTAAACTAAGGACTGTCCCAGAAATAACTGTCCTTTTGTTTTTAGGTTATTTATAAAAAAGTGTTAACTCTATAGCAACATATTTGGTACTTAAATAAAGTATAAATATTGCAGATAAAAAAAAAATACTCATTCGTAAAATAAAAGAGCTACTGAAAAGATGTCGTCTCAACAAGAAGAAAAGCGGAAAGCAATTGTTTACAAACACCTGGAAAATCCAAACACCACGTACAAAAAGATCGCTAAGGAAGTTGGCGTGTGCAAAAAAACTGTCGGTAGGACCATTAAACGATACAGACAGCTTACCCCTTTATCCAAAACACCAGGATCAGGGAGAAAAGGTGGTCCAGTGAACCAAGCGGTGGCCCAGAACGTTAAGCGGCTGTTTACTCAGAATTCAGACACTTCGGTTCGTGATATGGCAGCAAAAGCGGGAACATCGAAGTCAAGCTTTCAACGGATTAAAAAATTTTACAACCTAAGGAGCTATAAAGTACAAAAAGTACCTGATAGGTCAGAAGAACAGGACGCCGAAGCCAAGAGGAGGGCTCGAAAACTGTATCGCGATTACCTGCCCAAATTTGATTGCGTGATCATGGACGATGAAACGTATTGCAAAGCGGATTTCAAGCAGTTACCTGGACACGGATATTATACTGCGGTTAGAAGGGGTGGAGCATCCTCTAAATTTACCACCGAATCATTGATTGTTTCACCGAGACATTTCCGGCAGGGGTGTCACCGAGTACACACATACTCTGCTTACAGCTATGAATGTGAAGAGAATTAATATAAATTTTAGGTTTATGAAGACTTGAAATTTTCTGTCAGTTACGAACGTTTTTCCATTTGAAGATAGCTATATAGAGTAAGCGTATAAGAACTTCCAAATTATTCAAATTTACTTATAGTTTTTATTTTATGAAAATTTTATGAAGTCAAAATATAATTATTTTCGCTCATACCATGCAAATATCCCAGCGGGAAGTTATATCCTACGTGACAAAGTCACCAGTGATGTCACTGGTGACATATAGGTGATAGTATCATGCATGACATTTACGGTGACATATCATCTTAATAGTCATTGTGCTATTTTGCAATCGAAACGACGCAGTGGTTCACATGTTGCCAACTTTTTAAAAATTAATTTTTCACGTGTATCTACACACTGGGGTTTTTCATTTTTAGGGACATAAACTTATAACTTTTTTATTTAAGCAGCTATGATCCTGAACTTTTCACTAAGTACAGTATGTTTGATGACCTTTGTTAAATTCTAGAATGGGATTAATCGGATCATACTTTCGAGTTCCTCTAATACTAGGGTCTGTTTCAAAATCACAAAGTGCTGTACAATCTTAATTTTGTTAAAGATATTTGGATGAAATTTGATGTATGAGCTGACTTTGAAACCCCAAAAGTTAGTCAAGTCCTTTTGTCAGGCGCTCTGGTGAAAAAGTTTATAAGCTTCTTCTTATGAAAAATCAAGAAGCATAGGAATCCCCGCTCTCCTCTCTCCCACAAACGGCGATTTGTTGAACGATGTTGACGGTATGTGTAAACGGGCGCATTCATAACATTAAAATTACTAAAAGTGTGTAAAATTAATACTTTTGTACTAAATAACATAATAATAATAATAACTACAAATAATATACATATAATATAAAATAAATTACATTATTAATAATGAATAAATAATAATAATAATAATAATAATAATATATAATAATATAATATAATACTATTATAATAATAATTAATAATATATAATAATAATAATGAATATAAATAATAATAATAATAAATAACAGCAACAGCGTGACTGCCTGATGTAGTAGGTTTTTCGGTAATGGTAGATTTCTGGTCATGAAGTTCTTTTAAATTATCAAAGGCGGCAACCTTAATTTCATTGTTTGAAAGACGCGTTCCGTGAAAAGCCGTGTGAAAAGTGTTTTAAAATTTTTATAAGAATATTAAATATATATTTTAAATCGAAAAGTAAGTACAACTTCACGAAAATCAGCAACAATGGAAGAAGGGTTCAGCAGAAGTAATGTTAAATGCTTGGCAAAGCGAAAATATAATGAAATGTTGCAATGTAAAGAAAAAATGCGAGAAGAAGAAGAAGCAGAAATGGAAGAAGAAGAACCAGAAATGCATGGAAAAGGAGAATCAAAATTGCTCGAGGAAATTTTAGGACAGTCGTGGAATTCAACATCGCCGCGACCTTCTCAAAATTCAAATACATTTCCCGTTCAGGGCGTTTCTTCCGCACCGTTTTTGGAAAAATTGAAGCAGTGGTTCTTTCAACATAATCCTAGCAGAGTTTCGTTCGAAGCACTTTTAAAAATTTTGAAAGAAGAGGGTCTAGACGTACCTCTTTCAGCACGAACAGTGTTAGGACACACAGAGATGGGTGAAGTTAGTGTAGTCGAGCCAGGAACTTATTTGCATCTTGGGGTTGAAAAGCAACTGCAAAAGCTAATAGTGTCTTTGCCAAGAGATTTAGTTGTTGAAAACATTGCGTTAGACGTTGGAATTGATGGTCTCCCTCTTTATAAAAGTTCCAAAAAATGTATTTGGCCGATTCTTATGCACCCGTTTAATATTCCGAACTGCAAAGTTTTCCTAGTTGGCGTTTATTTATGAAGAATACTATGAATGAAAAAAAAAAAAAAACAAATGTATATATGTTATAACTACGCTGTAATGGAAGCTTTTTTTTTACTTAAAAAACGAAACTAAAATCAAAAAATATGAAGAATACTATGAATGAAAAAAAAAAAACAAATGTATATATGTTATAACTACGCTGTAATGGAAGCTTTTTTTTACTTAAAAAACGAAACTAAAATCAAAAAATATGAAGAATACTATGAATGAAAAAAAAAAAAAAACAAATGTATATATGTTATAACTACGCTGTAATGGAAGCTTTTTTTTACTTAAAAAACGAAACTAAAATCAAAAAATATGAAGAATACTATGAATGAAAAAAAAAAAACAAATGTATATATGTTATAACTACGCTGTAATGGAAGCTTTTTTTTACTTAAAAAACGAAACTAAAATCAAAAAATATGAAGAATACTATGAATGAAAAAAAAAAAAACAAATGTATATATGTTATAACTACGCTGTAATGGAAGCTTTTTTCTACTTAAAAAACGAAACGAAAATCAAAAAATATTAAGAATACTATGAAAAAAAAGATATATACCTAAATAAATTTACACTTGAAAATTAAATTTAAAAAAATTTATTCATTTCTGCATTTTCATGAAATTAACGAACAAAAACAAATCCGTTCTGTTCCATTTCTATTTCGTTTCGCTCCCCCCACGATGACATGTCCTGCTAGGAGTTACCAGTGACATTTTCTAATCCCACGGTGACATGTCACCGGTGAAATCACTGTCCAACTCCTGTACAAATGTCATGCTAGGTGTCCTACGAATTGTCACGCATGCCAGGGTGACAAGTCACCCTGACTTCACCGGTGACGTCAGGGTGACATTTCCCGCTGGGATGTTATGAGCGGGTTCTGCTGTGAGCATCTATAGCAGGCATCTCCAAAATGGGAAAGGCATTTGTGTTAGTGAGCAAGAGAGCGAATGCGCTGAAAAAAATTTCAACAATAATTGCGTGCTCTCAATAAAATTTTGAGTTTCCATAACTTGTTAGTAAAAAATAAAATAGTTTTCATAAATCAATGAAATATAACAGGTTGGCTGATAAGTCCCCGGTCTGACACATAGATGGCGTCGCAAGTATTAAATGCATATTATTTTTATATAGTGGCAACCTTCAAATGATTCGTGTCAAAATTTGACGTCTGTAAGTCAATTAGTTTGTGAGATAGAGCGTCTTTTGTGAAGCAACTTTTGTTATTGTGAAAAAAATGGAAAAAAAGGAATTTCGTGTTTTGATAAAATACTGTTTTCTGAAGGGAAAAAATACAGTGGAAGCAAAAACTTGGCTTGATAACTTGACTTGACTAACTTTTGGGGTTTCAAAGTCAGCTCATACATCAAATTTCATCCAAATATCTTTAACAAAATTAAGATTGTACAGCACTTTGTGATTTTGAAACAGACCCTAGTATTAGAGGAACTCGAAAGTATGATCCGATTAATCCCATTCTAGAATTTAACAAAGGTCATCAAACATACTGTACTTAGTGAAAAGTTCAGGATCATAGCTGCTTAAATAAAAAAGTTATAAGTTTAGGTCCCTAAAAATGAAAAACCCCAGTGTGTAGATACACGTGAAAAATTAATTTTTTAGTAAAAAGTATGGTCAACATTTGATACCACACGTCGTTTCGAGCTGCACATTTTAATGTTATGATATGTCGCCCGTTGTCATGCAACATACCTTATGTCCCAACATCCTGGTGACTTTTCACGAATATAACTTCCCGTTTGCTGGGAAGATGGTAGAGCGAAAATTTATTTGCTTCATAAATTTTTCATAATAAGAAGCTTAGTAAACTTATTTGCGATCTAAGCTTAGCCTTTGTACTTCAAATAGGAAAAACTTGATAACTTTGTGGGTTTCAAGTCGCTCATACAAAATTTATATAATTCTCTTACACATTATAGATTGTTAAGCAGCACTATGTGTGAATATTTCGTTGACCTAACCCTTCGGAATTACGTGAAACTCAGTGACGTAGTGGGGTAAATAGAGGAAGTCATTGCTAACCGGTATAATATGTGTCAGGTAACTGCTTGTCGACTTTGCAAAAGTTCACGTTTACCATATTAGAATCAAATTGGGCAGGAAGTCGCAATACAATTTTCGATCCTAACTTGGCTTTGGTCTAGGAACTAACGACGAATGAAGACTTTAGCTTTATACTTAGAGTTAGATAAAATTTTCTTAATCATTCGTTCTCGAAGCGCGTGACCGATTTTCTTCCGATGTTTCTTAGAATTAATACACAAAATATGCTAATTAAATGTATTTAGCGCTTAATAGTTCGCCAGTTACAACATTTCTCCCTGAACCTGTTTTTGTGAAAGTGGCGTAGCATGTCTTCATTTTAATGGTCTCATGATGGAACCCATTAACCTTGCAAATTTGACTTGAAATTTCAGTTTTCAGGGTTAAAGAAAAACAACTATCAGACAGAATAATTCTCAATCTTGTTGAAGACGACATCGGATCGACGTTTGACTCTATTTCGACTTTTACCGATATGAGTCAATAATTATCTTGCTCGACTTTAATCGCTGACAAATTTCAACTTTAATTAAGTACGCTTTAAATAAGTTGCTATAAGTAAACACTGGTCTTTGTTGAAAATACCTAAAATTCAAAAGAGTATTTAAGTCTGGGAACTTCTTTACCTATTGTCCGGACATAAATGACTTGATGGAAATCAAGCGGACATTTGGCATGAAGGTAGAATAGAGTTGATATTTGACCTTCGATAACAATTTCAAGTTATCAATTTAACCAAATATCAGAAATGGGTAATTTTAAAGTCATTACGCTACTGCGAATGCTTATTGTGCATGGACAACGTTGATTTATGACAACAATTTATTGGGTCAAACGTATGATCATTAATCCACATTCTAGATTTAACAGGTCATCAAACATTGTACTTGAAAAGTGAACCATGCTGTAAATAACACCGTAAAAATTAGGGGTAAATTTATGTCCCTTCATAAAACCCTAGGTTGATACATAAAAATAATGTTTATAACAAGTTGAAATGTGAAATCGGTTTCGATTGAATACCATGATCACGATTAAATGGGCGTAATGCATCATGTTATTCGACCTCCATTTGTCAGCGCGTGACATCACTGGTGACTTTGTCACGTAGGATATAAATTTTTCCTACGCTTGATCATTCGCATGGTCAAGCTATGTATGCGAATTTGAACTTCATAAACAGCTTTTCTCACAGTAACTAAACACCTTATTTGTGATCTTGTATTTGGTAAGGGGTGGCTCGTTATACGCGTTACCTATTTTTTTCCAGATATGTCGACTTTGTCGTAGTTTGACCAGTAACAATTTCAGACTCTTCATATTTAACAAAATTTTATTAATTACAATTACTTTAGCTGCAATATGTGTTACTCGTGTAATACCGAAATGTTGAAACATATGAGTTAACACTTTTTAGTAAATGTCCACAAAACCTAAAAGCCGCAGTATAATATCGGGACAGGTACGCTTAATCCGCTTTATCGTTTTGTCCTGACCGCAATCAAATATTCAGTAAAATTGCATGTTTCGAGACAAATACTGGTGGATTTTTCACCTTATGGTCTTTGTACGTGTAAAGTCACTTAGGTTGAAAACTTTTACATCGTTGAAAAGATACAATTCAGATTTGTTTTCTGCCATACAGTTCCAAGTGTCTGAACTGGCGTCGCTAACGTTTAATGCATTACGCTATATACTGGAACCTTCAATTGATTGTGTGGTCAAAGTTGACGTCTGTATGTCAATTTTTGGGATACGAGCGTCTTTTTTGCACAGCAACTTTAGTTATTTGAAAATAACCATGGAAAAGAAAGGATTTCAGTGTTTTAAAAATCTCGTTTTCTTAAAAATTTAGTGGAGAAAATTTTGTGCTTATACATGAGATTTACTCTGCAACATAAAAAACAAAATGTTGTATAAAACAAGTAAGAAAGGTAAATGAGCAAGGACAGTTGATACCCATGGACGTCCCGAAATTAGTGGTGCGAAAACATTACAAAAATTCCGATTTTGAAATGGACCGTTGAACTGGAAGCGTGGCTTAAGATATGGACGTGTTGGCAACATTCAAATTTTATTCCAAGCTTTCCATGGGTCGCCGGGTCAACATTTGACCAAAAACGAATTTTTGATGATTCTACGCTGTTTTCACTGTAACGATAACCCTTTTTGGTGATATTGTGACGTGGCTGAAACGGCTCACATTTTTTTCCAACGATAGTCCTTGATCGTGAACCGTTTCCAAGTAAAACTAAATATCACCTGGAAAGTAATTAGAAAATTTTTTTCAATTACAATTACTTGGAACGAAAAAATCAACAATGTATTATATCTGGAAGTTTGAAGGTAAATCGGTTACAGCCCACATTGAAAAGTAAAATGGTCCACTAATGACAAAAACCTGTGGGCTCGGCAGTCATTGGGAACGATGGCAATTACATGAATTTTATTCCGAACTTTCATTCCCTGACCCACCTATTTCAATCTGGCTCTAGCACTTTTCTTTTCCAGACGAAAAACCCAGGTGAGATTTGGCTGCTCGAAGAGGTCATCCAAAGTTATGTCTATTTGAGTGCTAAAACGAGGAGTATACCAAAATGGTTTTCAAAAAATTGGAAGGCGTTATAATCGTGGACTTGAAAAATGTTGTAATAAAAACGAATTTGACAAAATGTGTTTTTCTGCTAATAGACAGGTTGGACTTATAGTCCAACCTGTTAATTGATTGGCCTGCCATATTAAATATCGATATTGAAAAACAGGTTTTTATATAGTTGTGTTATTTACTTAACAAATGATTGTGAAAATTTTACATCTGTAGTCAATTAGTTTGTGACATTTGAGACGATTTTTTGACACAACATTTATAAGTTTCCATTATTGTGTAATATTAAAGAATGGATTTTAAAAATCAAAGATTTCGTGAATTTTGATAAAATTACGTTTTTGAGAAAAAGAGTTGGACATTTATGGAAGCAAAAATTGGAACTATGATGGAATTGTTTTGATATTGTTTCATCTGCCCCAGGAAAAATACTGAACAAAAACTGCTTGATAATGAGTTTCCGACCTGCCCAGAAATTCAACAAATGATGGTGCAAAATTAAGCAGTGAAGAGACGGGAGTGAACGCAGTGGACGCCCGAAAGAGGTGGTTACCGACGAAAACATCAAAAAAATTCACAAAATGATTTTGAATGACCGTAAAATGAAGTTGATCGAGATAGCAGAGGCCTTAAAGATATCAAAGGAACGTGTTGGTCATATCATTCATCAATATTTGGATATGAAAAAGCTCTGTGCAAAATGGGTGCCGCGCGAGCTCACATTTGACCAAAAACAACATTGTGTTGATGATTCTGAGCGGTTTTTGCAGCTGTTAACTCGCAATACACCCGAGTTTTTGCGTCGATATGTGACAATGGATGAAACATGGCTCTATCACTACACTCCTGAGTCCAATCGACAGTCGGCTGAGTGGACAGCGATCGGTGAACCGTCTCCGAAGCGTGGAAAGACTCAAAAGTCCGCTGGCAAAGTAATGGCCTCTGTTTTTTGGGATGGGCATGGAATAATTTTTATCGATTATCTTGAGAAGGGAAAAACCATCAACAATGACTATTATATGTCGTTATTGGAGCGTTTGAAGGTCGAAATCGCGGCAAAACGGCCCCATATGAAGAAGAAAAAAGTGTTGTTCCACCAAGACAAAGCACCGTGCCACAAGTCATTGAGAACGATGGCAAAAATTCATGAATTAGGCTTCGAATTGCATCCCCACCCACCGTATTCTCCAGATCTGGCCTCCAGCGACTTTTTCTTGTTCTCAGACCTCAAAAGGATGCTCGCAGGGAAAAAATTTGGCTGCAATGAAGAGGTGATCGCCGAAACGGAGGCCTATTTTGAGGCAAAACCGAAGGAGTACTACCAAAATGGTATCAAAAAATTGGAAGGTCGTTATAATCGTTGTATCGCTCTTGAAGGGAACTATGTTGAATAATAAAAACGAATTTTGACAAAAAAATGTGTTTTTCTTTGTTAGACCGGGGACTTATCAGCCAACCTGTTAATTGATTGGCCTGCCATTTAAGATATCGATATTGAAAAACAGGCTGTTAATAGTTGTGTTATTTTCATTTAAACTAAAAAAAAAAATGAAAATTTTACATAATTTTTTCAATTTTGTGACTTTGAGCACCATTTTACACAATTCATTTAAAGTTTTTCCATTTATTTTTGGTATAATATTAAAGAATGATCTTTAAGAAATACAAAAGTTTTTAGAATTTTGAAAAAGCTTAAACCACATTTGAGAAAAATGAGTTGGAATTAAGGAATGGTGCTAAAAATTTCAAACGCGAAATTCTGACGTGATGGAATTGTTTTGATATTTTTCAATTATTCAACAGACCAAAATCTACTAGAACCACTACTCAAACTCAAAAGGAGCCGAAAAAAATTCAATTATGCCGACCCGTGTTATGTAAATCAAAAAGACGTGCAAGAGGAGTTCAAGTAAGCAAGTATTTGGAGTACTTGAGTAACACTAGTCGATACCACAAATGTGCACGAACCAAAGATATGAATTCTATAGTAAAATTTTCCGCTGGTTACGAAAATGAAAAAAAAAATTTTTCTATCGGACACTTTTTCCGTTATTTCAAAAAAAAACGTTTTTTTACAATTTTTTTAACATGTCGTTAGTTTTTTCACTATAACACCGTCACTTTTTTGCGGACAATAAAAAAACATAGGATCGTTAAATCAACATGTTAAAAAAAATTTTTTAAATCGGTTTTTTTTTTGAAATAACGGAAAAACTGTCCGATAGAAATTTTTTTTTGTTGCCATTTTCGTAATCAGCGGCAAATTTTACAATAGAATTCTTATGTTTGCTTCTTGTAGCATGAAAAAATCTAAAATTTGTCGACTAGTGTAATCTATAAGACGGTTTTTACGTATTTATGTGAATACATAATTTATTAACAAAAAAAAAACAATAAAGTAACAATTAAGTTAAAAATAACAAAAACAAACTATATCTTTTTATAACTTCATTTTTTGATCTATACATATTATTGGTAACTTTTTTTAATAAATAATTATTTATTGATATTTGAATGTAAAAACATAATTTTGTTTACAGCAATGTCATTTAATGAGATGGTGCTTCGCTTTTCTGTGATAAGATTTCGAGCAATGGAAAATGCTCGTTCAGATGGTGCAGATGACACTGAGGTTGCTAAAATTCTACAACTAAGTTTGAATAACTTTTGTGATCATTCCAACACTTTATAATATTGAAATCGTCATAGAAGTCGGCGTTTGTATTAACGTATTTGTTGATTTCATTAACAATTTGATTTATTGAACATGAAATATTCTTCGTTTGCAGAAATTGAAGAAATATAATAGAATTTTCATAAGAACATTTTGGTAAGCCTTCACCCTCATTTAAACTAGCTTTAGCTAATTCCGACATAAGACGTTTGCACTCATCTATTGTGGAAATTTTATCAGTATTAGAAAACATATTAAGTTTATTTGCAGGAGGAAATAAAAAAAGAGCTACTCTGTGAATGGAACATAAGTTCTCAACGACTGTATATTGCAAGCGTCCACAGAGTTTATCTTTGAAATTCTTAACAAAATTTGCTTCTGTGGTTTCAGAAGTACAAACTCTCTTTAATCTTTCAATATAAACATATTATATAATATATAAGATGAATAGCAGCGTAGTTGTCTCCTTCTAGCATTTTCGATGCTTTTTCAAAAGGTTCAAAATGTCAGCTATTGACTTCAGCTGATGCAATTGAATATTATTAAATTTATCTTAATTATTTTGTTGCTGTAAAATTTGTGATATCTCGGCCCAATTTTTTTTTTTGAATTGAAACAAGCCAATAATAGATTGTGTTGAAGCGAGTGGGGGTAAAACTTTTTAAGGTGCTGCTCAAAGATGAGTTGTGGCCGGACTTTTTGAAATACTTGACAAGTTTCGTAGAAAGATGACATAGGTTTGCTACATCTTCACATTCTTCGATCGACTTCTGAACCACATTATGAAGTAGATGGTTAATACAAAACAGATGGTTATATGAACGAAAAGCAGCAACCATATGCGAACCTCTGTCCGTTACAATAATGAATTTATGCCACGAATAGTGATTTGGCGGAATACCGAATATTCGGTTAACGTTTCGACCGAATAACGAATATTCGGCAACCGAATATTTGGCACGTAGTAAAGACAACTTGGGCCTACTCGCGACTTTATGGTGTCAAGATAACAGCTGCCGTTCCAAAATTTACCTACTGTTTTTAATGGTTTCAGAGAAAAATAAAAAAAAGCAAGCGTATTTTAAATATTCCTAAAGGTTAAAATGCAAATGTGCTGTGTTTTAAGTTCTCGTTAATTACATTTTTTATACCCAGCGTAAGGAGGGTATATTAGTTTTGTGCGAATCATGTAACAGGGAGAATTAAGCTCCGGAGATATAGACAAATATATATATATTCTTGATCAGGATCCAAAACTGAATCGATTTAGACATGCCTGTTTGTCCGTCCGTACGTGGTCCGATCTCCTCCGAAACGGCTGGACCAATCAAGTCGATATTTGGCACACAGGTATATCGATATCTGGGTATGACCATTAGTCAAAATGGGAGACATCCGCACACTTCCACGCCCACTTCCACGCCCACTGCCACGCCCACTTCCACGCCCACAAATGAATTTAATGTGTTTTCAGTAAAATGCTTGTAACATTTCATTGATATGTGGTGTACTGGTTAAATAAAAAAAGGGACATCTTCTGGAAAAAATGGACGGCATCCTCCTCGAGCCACGCCCACATATAAGCCCACAAATAAGGGTTTATCGTAACTTGTGAAGTAAAAGGCGTAGAAGCTTCAAATTCGCAACATACGTTGACCCAGGCGAATGGAAAGTGTAGGCAAAATATTTATGTAGCCCGCCCACTGCCACGCCCACAAATGGAGACTTTTCGTAACTTCTGAAGTTAATGGCGTAGAAGCTTCAAATTCGCAACATAGTTGGACCAAGGCAAATGAAAGGTGCAGGATATAAATTTATGTAGCGCGCCCACTCCCACGCCCACAAATTGAGATTTTTCGTAACATTGTGCGCCAATAATTTCGGGACGCTGGGTATTTCATAGTCGGGCTTGACCGAATATTTTAACTATTCGGCCGAATACCGAATACTGAAAAATGAGGCGAATAGGCCGAATACCGAATAGTGGCCGAATATTCGTGGCATGACTAATCGTTACTCGTGTATTTAGGTATGTACAGGTGCCAGAAAATTATTGCAGAACAAAAGCTTTTAACAAACAAAAACAACTTTATTAGCTTCCAATGTAGGTACTTCAAAAAATAACTTAGATTAAACTTATATCGAAATATCGATAAAGGCATACATCGATGTTTATCGAGCACTTAAATCAACTGTCAGGTGCATGAATAGGTTAATGTTGATACAATAATCAAAACTCCCTCATGCTCTTTGAATCTTCAACCAGTATTTAGTAATCAAATATCAACTCAAGTCACTCTGCTACCACAATGTTTTGCGGGCCTATCATTTTAATACTTATTAATATAGCAATCATCAGCTGGCTTGTGTGCAAAAGAAGTACTAGTAACGAGGTACTTCCATCAGTAAAGAGATGTTATTGATTACCAGAGCAACCCAAAATATGCCCCAAACATTCAAAAAAATGCGCATATAATATGCACGAAAAACGTATAAAAATGCCCCAAGAATGCACTCATTATACCCGACACACTCTGTGTCGAGGGTAGGTATATTGCGTTTGTGTGGTTGTTTGTAACACCCAGAACCAGTCGAGATAGACCATACAAAATATATATAGAAATGATCAGCGTCACCAGGAGATTCGATTGACATGTCCGTCCGTCTGTCCGTCTGTTTGTATACAGTTATCTTATCGAAGGAGTTGAGCTATCTTGACAAAATTTGGTATGCGTGCTGCCGGGGACATGAGTAAGAACAAGTTCGAGAATGGACCCGATGGGACCATTTTTGGGGGTACCTCCAGTACTAGGGTCTGTTACGAAAATCACAAAAACTGCTCTAAAATCGAAGTCCTTCAAGATATTTTGATGAAATTTGATTTTTGAACATGTTTAAAGGCAAGTAATACGCTTTCAAAAAATTGGAAAAGTGGGCGTGGCATAAGGGCGTTTCTTGAAAATTCTCTCCTACACCCGAAATTCAAATGGGACTTGAACGAAATTTGGCACTTGTGCCTCGTATGTAGCCACAAACATCCTCCCCAAAAATTTTTTCGATCGGACCATTATTAAGGGTACCTCTGGTACTTGGGTCTTTATTTAACAAAAGTCCGCATATGGGCAGTAATGGCCTTTCAAGCCTCTTGAATATTCTTACTTAGTGGTCCTGTTTTTTGGGCGTTGTTCAAAAATTATTTAATCATGTGTGTCTGTGTCGGGTATTTTATTGTCAGGCTCGCCTGACTATAACACCCTTACTTGTTTTTTGTTGTTCTTATTCGAAATATTCATTATTTCAATTGCAGTATATGACAAGATGTTGCGTTAGGTTTTCCAATATAAACGACCGGCGTTTGCTGGTTAAAATGGTACTGTAGGCTGAGAAAGTACGCTCTACATCCGACGCGTTACTGGGTAAAATTAAAAAGTGTCAACTCAGCTGCACTTAGAGAAGTAACATAAGGGTCAATCCGCTCCGATTCATTTTGCAAAACTTTGCTTATTTGAACAATGCTTTCATATCCTTTGTTTTTCCTTAACACAGATTGCAAGTTTTCAAAAAAATATTTTTTTCCAGTTCTGCCAAAGACGATCGAATGGATTGTAGGGCCCTTATATTTTCTTCAAAAACATTTTTTCTGCAACTGAACCCAAAACAAAAACTACCAAAAAAAAAACCAAATTTATTGTAGTATTTTTGAAGATCACTTTATTAACACTTGTGAGCTTCTGAATAATGTTTACAGTGAGCTACGGATAAATGCAACACGAATAAATGCAAAAACCTCATAAGTGCAAGGTGCTTTGAAGCTTTCTTTATGCGTTCTCATAAAAATATGCTACGATTAATGCAAAGAACTCAAAAGAGCACAAGAATTCGAGCGAAAAACGTGTTGCATTTATCCGTACTCTACTGTATTTGATAAAGAAAAAGTTATATTATGAACGGCTACTATGCAACACCTTCATCTTTTTACAACAAACACAAGCCCATTTCTGAGATCAATACACATCCATACAGACGTTATTTATGATTACTTTAAGCTGCAATCATTCATGGCATAAGACGGCATAACATAACATAACATAAAATAACATAAGCGCTTTTTGAGTAGTCAGTGAAGACATAAGAAAACATAAGAGCACAGAAGAGGCAATTTTCGCACATTGGGGAAAATGGGAAAAAAATATTTCCGCTATTTCTCAAGAAATAATTAACGAACGCTTGTAAATCAGTTCGGGACATGCCGAAAAGTTATAAAAGTATATTCTGCTTTAATAAAAAATTATATGCTTAATTCTATTTCAATATATCACAAAATTAGTAATTGTGGCTTTTCGACATTTTCGTAAAAAGGGGAAATGTTGGAGCTTTGGGAAGGAGTTGGCAGCGCAAATTTGAATCAGCTGACTCGAACTTACATAAGATGGCATAAGAAAAATCTGTTTTCTACAGCTTCTTGTGTTCTGTTATTTTATGTTAAGCCATCTCTGACCACTTGCATACAACATGTATTGAACAGATAGAATCAGCTAATTATGTTATATTCTGTTATGCCGTCTTATGCCATGAATGATTGCAGCTTTACTTTGAAGTAAAACAAAGTTGTATTTTTTGCACTTTATGTAGTTTTATGTAGGCTATAGCTAAATTTTGTTGAAAAATACACGAAAATGCATGAAACCCCAAAATATGCTCTAAATCGCCAAAAATGCAATTTGCATATGCAATATGCATTTGCATATTTTTGTTGCTCTGGTGATTACTGACTGCAGTAATCGTTACTTTTTACCGAATAGTAACGACATTTTAAAGCTCTAATATAAACAAAAAGACGTGGGCGGGTTAAATCAAATCTCTAATCATTTCTAGATACGTTTTGTATGGTTTATCTCGACTGGTTCTGGGTGTTACACACAACTGCATAAACGTAATTTGCAGAATGTGTCGCGTATTAAAATAAAAGGAAAAGATTTTGTGAAAGTTCCTTTTTAACTGTTTAACCCATTTCTATCATTGAACCCAATTCATTTTTAATAGCTGGATTTTCAGTTTTTCACTCTTCCGTTAGTGCAACATAGTGTTTGTGGCTAGCAAGAGAGCTCTTTATCACATTAAAATGAGTTAACGATTGCATGGAAGGGTTAAACGTTTCCTCCAACTGTTGCAACTTGTTTGCGAAAAAGCTCAGGTGTGATATTGTTGTTATCGCTCTAGCTGGCAACCAACCACATGCCGACCAGGGCTCATTTGCAAGCACCTGGATTATGCGTTAAGCATAAAGATGCAAAGTTATGTCTTGCCATAAAAATACACATTTTATTCGCCTATGAAATTGGGAGAGCTGGAATCTTTTTCTGCAAACGACAGAGCTGCGATTGCGGCAATGGTAACGGCAACGGCAACGACTAGAGGCGACCACCGTCTGCGGCAAGTTTGGCACTGGACTGTCTTTCTGGCAACATTAATGGAGCTGCTGTTAGCTCTCATAACCACTTGCGCCAATTTGTTGATCATAACTTGGGAACGTTATGAGCCGAGGCTAGCCGCAATTGGTCAATATGCGTCGCCACTACAAAGAGAAAAATATCAACCAGAAAACTGGTTAAATCAAAAGGAAAAACATACAAAACGGCTTCAACAAGGAATATTTTTAATTTTAACAATTTTTCTTGTTGAAAAAATAAAAAATTTTCCTTTTGAATCAACCATATTTCAGGTTGAATTGAAATGATATTTTTCAAAAATGGATTTAAATTTAAATTGTTGAATCAACCACGGACATAGTTGAATTGACAAGATATTTTTTTTTTTAAATTCAAAAAAAAATACCTATACAAGAAGAAATGTAAAAAAAAATTTCTTTAACGTTCAAAGCAAATGGCCAGAGAGCACTCTGCTGAACATGACCCAAAAAATAGCCATCGGATGGACTTCATCCGATTTCGTCACTCCGTTTTGTTGACTGCTTTCGCAATGCTTAAAAAGTTCTACGATGAATACATATCTTATATGTCTTATTTTATAAAACAAATGAGAATTATACCGAACGAAAAGAAATGTAATTAAACATATTTCCTTTCAATTCAACCAAAAATGTTGTTGACTCAACCATTTTTCTTTTGAAATTTTGGTTCTGCTCGAAAATCAAAAGGACTGTGAATAACAATGCGCCCTTTTAAAAAAATCATGGTTACGTTCGCTCAGTGTAGGAATCAATTCCCATGCATAACAATGTACATATGGCTGCTGTTCGATTGTGAATTATACGACCCGGAGAGTGCTTGCCGCATGAACGGAAAATGATGCTTCAAAATAAAATCCGAGTCAACATTTTTTTTTATAAAATTTGATGTTTTCAACAATTCGTGGCATTGGTTGCAACAGCAGCTGGGCAGTAGAATGTTGATAATGGGGAGTGGGGGAGGGCAACATAAGACCCGTTGATGACTAAATACATTTAATGTCTAAGAAAAAGTTGGATTGCTTCCTTTCCATTCGATCTCATTCGATTCGATGCGATTCGATGCGATTCGATTGAAGAGCTCGAATAGATGAACAAATAGAAACTCAAGCTAGAAACGAGCAACGTCATTGAAAAAGTTTAGAATTCAAACTAAGTAAGTTGAACAATTCGCAATTAGTTTGGTCGCTTGGGAATAGATGTCATAAAGTTTTATTAAGTTCTTCAACTAACAGATTCATATGATTTTAGAATCGGTTTTCCGGTCACATTATTTCAAGCTTGTCATTTGTGCTCCATGCTCACGAAAATTGGTCAACATTTTTTTTGCAATCTTCAAGTGGAATATATTTTTTGCATTAAGGAAAGGAAGTGCTGCATATCGTCGGCTTAAAGTGTAATCCTGATAACTAACAATTTCAAAACTTTACAGGGTAAACAAAAAACACTTTTTTTTCAAGACTTCAAAGTAGGGAAGGAGACCCAAAATATGGATGGTTTATTTTGTTCCTATATGAAGTCTCTTCTAAATTCGATTCTGTGCACCATACAAAGTCTACTTGGAGTCACTTGTTGGTGTTAGCTGTGAACTTTGACCACAGATGGACTTAGCAGTTTTACTCATCACCAATTTCTCCGTATTGAGAATTTGAAATTAAAAAAGATTTTTTTGCCTGACGATGCAGTGTCCTTTTTTCTTTCGAATGACATCGAAAAGTCGGAATCGGTTAAAAGTGGACTTAGCAGGTTTACACTTTAAGCCGACGATATGTATTTACCGGAAGTCGGACCATTTTTTTTTTTCTTCCAAAGGGAATATCTCTTAATAAACTAATAAACTTAACATTAAGTTTTAAATTTATCTAAATCTCATTTAATAAGAATTTGATATGAAATAGCTGATAAACTAGATTTATAAAATTTTTGACTTATACCACTTTCAAAATCAAGGGCTCATTTATTTCAAGAAAGTCTCCTCCTCATGACCCAAGAATAAGTAGGCTATATATTTATATTCACACCCAAAACTCAGACTCAATATGACTGCCATCTATTGGCGTGTTGTTATTAATTAAAAATTTTGCAAAAGTGTAAATAAATGCATGATAAAAAAAAAATTCCCGCTAATTTCTCTTTTCAAAAGATTCAATCCCTTAACAAGATAACCCACTAAATTAGAGTTCAAATCATCGTCGTCATCGTAATTAAAATTGGATAATCTCTTACAGCAGCCACCTCGATTCCGCGTCAATGGATTCAATACGTACTACATTACTTCAATATTGAAGCATTCTCGGCTCATTTAATACCCAAATAAGCAGCTTAATTTAGGATGCGAATTCCTGCTGTCATGACGCAAATTTCAAAGGCTTACATCGAGTCGGTATTCTGTGGCGCGTCAAGATTAATGGTACACTCAGCGCGAATTTTCGCGTAATTATTTCATGACACGATGCTCGTCTCGCAGCATCAACGTCGGTTTCGCCACCGGCCTCAGCGTCGGTATCAAACCGTTTCTAATTAAATGAAAGCATACTAATTCGAAATGAACAAGAATGGATTAGAATGCCAAGCAGTTGGGCGGTCGGGCGGCCAGAGAATGTAATTGTTGAGCTGCCAAGTCATTTTCAGCTCTCATAGTTAGATATGAAGTAATTTACTGAAGTACAATTTTCTACTTCATTTCCTGGGCTCTAATAATTATAAAACCGGCAAAATATGCTTCCCGAGCAGCGTCTTAGATCTGTGAAGGATGAACGCACACAATATCGCAATTGAGTTTATACCCTGCTTGAAAGCAATAAAATGTGGTCTACTATTTTATTAATTTATTTAACTTTTTTAAAAGTTTTATTTAGCGTTAATCATTACTTGCTTTAACACTAAAATAAATATCGTGGTAAAAATAGGAAAAACGAAGTTAATTTAAGTGAGAACAATGTTAAAAAAAAAAAAAGCCGATATGAAGAAACCCAGCGCGGAGCATAAAAACATTTGTATGGAACAGGAGGTGGTCCTCCAAAAGAAGCAGCTACTGAAAAGAATGATAACATCTTAAAAGAGCTTATGCCAGAGAAACAAATACAAGGCAAACAAATACAATTTTTTCTTATTTCGACTTGTATTTTTTATTTGAATTCTTTGCGTCAGCTGTTTCCAACACGAAAACAGAGTTGCTTTTGTCATATTTAAATGGGCACCAAGGCTCATTTAAATGAAAGTTAAATATGAATTAATTTTCAATGGTGAAACAGAAACTAGAAAAATTTAATTAATTTTCAATTAAATTGATGTGAAACCGGTAAATATGTTATTTATAACGAAGTTAATAAAATGTCCTAAATTTTAATAATAGTTTTTTATATACGAGCGTAGTGTAATTTGTTCTGCAAGAATATCCCGGATTGTTAAAGTCAATTTAAAACACGCCCGTACTATGTTTTTGCTCTAAAAAATACGGTAATTTAACAGTCATAATTTTGATCAGTGTAAGCATTTTTATTCGGACATTTATGAAAGAACCTATGAATCGGAGATACTTAACTGTAATTTGGAATAAAAAATTGTTGTTTTTTTTTCATATTTTTGTGATTTAATCATTTAAGGATCGATTGCAGAAACATTGACGAGATCATTACTATAAGTTTCAATATTACGGGTAGAAGCACATCGAGCCCTATCCGCGAAAAAAGCGTAAGCGACATATTTTTCGAAATTGAATTTTGTATATGTAGCTTTTCAATATATTTATATAGCTATCAATTCATCACCTAGTCAAATTAGACGACGAGAATCTCAATAGTAAAAGAGGATAATTCATGATAAGTTTTATAATTTGTATGATGGTAAATGCAAACGAGATCAGGAAAAACGCTGCCCGGTAAAATTTGATTTTTGTCGTTTACGTTATTTTCGCGGTAAGGGCTCGATATTTCACTTCCTTGCCAACATGCTGCAGCGCTTAAAAGTAGGTGGCCGAAAATAAGTTTGATAAGAACGCAGTTTGAAGTTCATTATGCAATGCATTAAATTGTTTCCCCATTTTAATTTTTCATAATTTGAATTTGTAATTTGTATCTTTTTCCCCCCTTACAAACATATGCACAATTCACTGCACAGACCTAGAAAATGACTCACTCATCGCACAATCGAAAAAAGGCATCCTACAACAACGGTTGTCGTGTTGCGTTTCGTCTTGTCTCTCTTAACGCATTTCATTCACGAGAGAGTAGATGTGTTTTGTAAGTTTATAAACAAACAGCCGAGTCCCTTGGGAAAGAACTTCAAGGATGCTTAAGTAAGAAGTTAGATGTAAAGAGGCCATAAGCGTTTCCAAGCAATAATGGCGGAAATATGTTATTATATTCTTGCCGCTCATTCCATGCGGACTTTATTTGTATTAAGGAAATGTGCTTTAAAGTGGAGCTTTCAGTTGCCTGAAGATGCTCGACGTCGGGCAAAACAAAGAATTTCTCAGATTACTTAGCGAAATTAAATTTCATTTGTATAGAAATGTTAGTGAAGAAGATAAACAAAATTGAACAAGATGAATAATGATGAAGTGAAAAAACTCGTTGCGTTGGAGTAAAAGCAATTAGGCGAGCCGCAAGACAATGAGCAACAACCGACAAGCAATAAGCAACAAATTGTTGTGCAATCTTGCGTTGTTGCGCTGTTGCCCATGTTGCGGTCAGCCCGACAAATACCATTTTGCGCATCCCGATGTTGCAATGTAAGTGGCTCATTTAGAACTTGTGTCACGTTTCATCGGTCCAGTTTGAGCAAAACAAATGAGCCAACCAAAGACGGAAAGCAACGAATGAATGAAGCAATGAAAGTATGAAATATTGGGACTTTTGTTTGTGTTTTGGTTTTTGTTTCCATGCGAAACAACAATTGTCATTTGACGAGTTGTTTTGACTTCATTCCGGAGTCTGTCTTCATTGCTGACGTGTCTGATTGTAATTTCTATTTTCTTGAAGGTAATTACGCCTGGAAAGGAGACGAGTCCATTAGGGGGCGGGAAAAAGAAGTGAATGAGTTTTTTAAAGGAAATCTGGCAGCACAACGAACGTACGCTCAATCGAGGCAAGTTAATGAAATGGTACAATGAGTTTTTCGACGTTCACGTCCACGTCCACGTCGGCATCGGAGTCCAATTCCAATTCGATTTCCACTTCGATTTCCCCTTCCATTTCCATTACCGTTTCCAATTAACCACTTATTCGCTAATTGAGTTAATGATCTTTTTATTGATAAAAGGCGAAAGCTGAATACTGCCAGGCAGTGAAAATGTGAATGAAAATGAAAACGAGATCGACCATATTATATTTTGACTAAATTCGATTAGATTCTATAAGCTTTCTTTCGTGATTTTGCTCATTCTGATGAACTGAAAAAAATTTGGATTTTTGTATACCTACTCAAAGCCCTAGCATGAGAATGATGTGAATTGAATTCATTAAATGCTGCGGAAATAACTGTCAAAATGTTTATAACTCTTAGAGTGATTTATGGAAATTATAAAAAGATGCTCTCGAGTTTATGGTATTGGCAATCGAAAATAAATATATGTACAGTCTGTCAAGAATAAGTTTACACATCGAAAATATATTAAATTTTTTCGATTTAAATTGCCAAAACTAGTCCTTTTTATTAATGTTTGACTTATTTATATATGGGGCAAAACACGTCAAGTGCGGAGTGGATATTGAGGGAAATATGCTAGGTAAGCGTCTTCAAAGCTGTATTTGGACCACTAATCATGGTCCGTCCATTCTGATTTATGCATCATTTTAAAGGGGAAGAACTAAGCTTTAATTCAAAATTAAAAAATAAAAATAAAAATATGACGTCTCTCCTAGAAAATCAAGAAATAAAACTAAAATGCCAAATTTTCCTCATTTACCGTTATCGAAAAATTTTTTAAGTATTGTTTTCGAAAAGTTCAGAAAATTTTTTTTAAGAAACATTCGAGAAAGTTTTGAAGCGAGGCGATTTTAGCCCTATTGTAATTCAATGAAATATGTTCTTCGAAGCAAAAATCTAAACTTTGACACCCTGTATCTCGGCAACCTGTGATTAAAATTTACTCTTTTTTTGCACATTTAACGTACTCTTACATCTTAACAACTGTACCAAGTTTCATCCAAATCGGGGAGAAAAAATTTTGCCGGTGGTACACTTGACGTGTTTTGCCCCATATATGACCAAATTCGACCTCTGTTAGAACTTCAAAGTAAATCCGACTTTGAAGAATATTTTTGGTCGAAAATAAGTAAAAAAAAAATGCCCTCTTAAATGTCGTAATAGTGATCTAACTTCGATTTCCAAATTAGGTAAGTTTGTTAGGGCATATGGACCAACTTTTTGCCTTTATTTCGACTGTAAAGTCCGTTCGACTTTTACGGCGATATTAGCTAAAAACAATTACTTGTTTTGCAGCCTTTCCTAAGCTATAAGTCGAGTTGCCTTGATTTTTCGACTTTTAGGTCGAAATGCTGAAATGGAGGAAGACGTGCGAAGAAAAGAGACGGTTGTGTGTTAAAAGTCAAAGTGAAAAAACCGTGTGCTCCCAGCCAGTGCTAATAGGGCGATTTGAACCCAGCAAGCAAATTTCGGAGCGCTCCGAATAATATTATATGTCTGAAAAAAAACCTAATTTAAGAGCGTTTTATGGGTAAACACATAAAATGAAGCGTTTTCGAAACATTTTCAGTCCTCTTTAAGCACGGGCTCAGAAAAAGCACTTTTGTCTTAGCGTTTTCAGAGTTGCGAATTCTGCTGTGATCAAAAGTTCTGGGGAAAATAACGGGATGCCGAAAAATGCGATATGCAAGACAATTCAAATTTTCAGTTGTGCTCTTCAGCTGTTACATTTCGATGAGATAACCGGAAAAAAATGAGTGTATAAATGTCAAACCGCAAGGAGTCCATTAAGATAATGAACGCGCTCATAGCAGAGAAACGACGCCGCAGCCAGTCCTTGTCATCGGATTTTAGTCAATTCGGAGAACAGGAATAAATCAGCATGCTCGAATTACAGGAGTTATTTTTAGGAATATTATATTACAGAATGTAGGTTTTAGTTTATACTTTTTATAGTTTTGTTTATTTTAAGTTCATTTTTAATTACAGAATGTAATAGCCTTAAGCCCAAAATCCCCCATTGCGAGAGCGCGATGCGAGAGCGCGAGACGAGACGCACACAAATTTCAATACATTCAATCATATGGTTCAAGCTCTAATGTATCGCACTGCGAGACCTCGTAGCGAGAAAATTTTGAAAAATTGAATATTTCTCATTGCGAGGCAATTTGACAGGTTAATGATGTAGCTTTTTTTTTGAGTACTCGCTATTAAGTACTCGTTTAAACTAATAAAACAAAAACTGTTCACTGCTCTGTGAAAAAGAGCTTTAAGAAAATTTCGCGAGCTTCGGTTCATTTAGAAAATTTTTGGAAAATTTTTTGAAAATTTTGAATTAAAATTTAAGCTCAAGTGAAAGCGTATAATTTTTATGAGTACTCGGTACTCGTTAGATTGGTACTTGGTTCAAATATTGCATTACTAGAAGCGAAATTATGCTTTCATCTGCGTGACGCAAAACTATCATTGGAGAGTGAAATGCGTCACGCAAAACATTTTCGTGACGTCGCGCACTCTCGCATCGGGCTCTCGCAATGTTGGATTTTGGGTTTTATTCATAGAAATAAAACGTTGTTTAAATCTTTTTTACGATGACTTTACTAACAAAAATATATGAAATTAAAATGATTTTTAGCTAAAATCCATTTTAGCATTTCTATGAATAAGGCAGTAAACTATTTAGGTACTTTTGTTTTTACTTTTTTCGTTTTGTTAAATATTGAATATAAGTACATATATGTTTTTAAAAAATTTAATAATTTCGTTTCTTTCTAAAGTACACAGATAAGTGCACAGTTTAGTGCACTTTTGCAATTAAATCTGCACTTCAATATCTGTGTTAAAAGAACCTTTTAGGAGGCGATTCAGTGCATCACTAGGAGGGTGAAAGCACTTTTATTTGTGTCCGAAAAGAGTCAGATTAGGCTCATAAAATATCCACATAAAGTGCGACCTTTTTCATAGAAAAAACCGCTCATTTTAGACTCTTTTTTGTGCACATTATGCCGAATTTAGGTTAATTTGGTAATTTCGACGTCCGTTCGACTACTTTTCGACCTAATTTGGTCGAAGTGCCTTCTCAATACCTTAACTTTGAAATCGAAATGCCCAATATGTCATATTATTACCGCCCGTAATTATGCCCTATTTAGGTTAGGTCAAGAAAATATTCTACCCTAAAATAGGGATGAAATTACCAATTTTCGCCCTACTTTGCTAGTTGGGATGTTGTGCATGGACTGTACCTTTTCGATTACGATGGCAGTAGAGATGAGGAATTTAAGGAGTCTGGACATAGAAAAAGTTTTTAGCTGTTGAGTACTATTTGGATTCGCTGGTCTATCATGTTTTTCTAGCCTCAAATGGCGTGATGCATTGCAATTAATTAAAATAGTTTTCTTTGATTTTGGCTTCAAACGATAATTAATGCTGCAATGATGTTTTACGAAGAGAAATAGTCTTTCGGATGATTCCAAATTCAATAATCACTTACGTTTTAAGATGAACAAGAAATGGCTTTTAATTTCGATTTATTATCGTCGAATGATAAATTATCATGAGATAAAATCGGACAGCTTTATCAGCGATCGTTGAAAATTAAATGCTTGAGTTTCAGTCACCGGACCAGACCAGACTAGACTAAGCAAAACCACACTCACGATCCTTTGAGCTTTCATGTCGACCATAAACACACACAATTTGTTGTGCAACCCCGCGATGCATTGAAAGAAGTTGTATAAACACACCGGTTGCTGTGCGACTTCATTCGACCTATTCATGGATTGCTCCTTTTCTATCGTCTTACTAAAGTTAACTGGCATAGGCTAATGGGAACTGAATAATAAGAAGAATTGAATTTATTGAATGAAAATAATTTAATCCAAGGAATGTTGCAATTGCCAATTCGGACATAGTCGGCTGCACAACAAATTAAAGTTTACCCTACGTGGGCTATGTAATAACCGCTTTGAATAATGTCAACTTGCATCGTAACATAGATCTCTTAATTTGGCAACAAATTAATGCTCCATCACATTTCGAATGGCTAAACAGCCTGCAGATTGTCTCCTTCTGAATTATGCAGGTGGTGTGTGGGCTGTCAATCTCGCATACGATTTTGGAAATCTGATGCGATACATTATAGGTAGATATATGTTTACATGTATAAGTATGTATACATTTGTTTTGTGTCTCGTCTCCTTCTTGCGTAGAGTGCTTTCGTTGCGCAGCGGCATGATGAGCGGCGTGTGCTTGAGCTCCGACTTGATTATGCCATGATAATAAGTAGTAAATAAACCAATTTGCGGCGACTCTCAGTGCAAATATCACGCGGGACCCACTTGAACCGATTCTCCTCGCATCGCGACTCGCCGTGAGTCGTTGCATTAGTTGGCTTTTGGTTTGATGGTAATCTGCGTTTTTAATTGGCAGAAAATCGCTTTATGACATTGCAAGTGGGCAGCTCCTACAAAGTGTGGTGTGTCCGGAGCATAAATTGACAGCCCAACAAGTATGCTCAACCGTTGACAAAAGCAGTGACATGCATTGCGTGTAATAGTCTCTAATCTGATGACAAACAAAAGCAACACGAATCAACATGAACGATTGGTATTAGTCGAAGTTCTCTGCGCGCTACACACATAAATTGTGTACGTATTTTTATTAAAAGACTTAGAGAGAGAGCGAGTTACAACACTGAGCGAACTTAACCATGATTTTTTTAAAAGGGCGAATTGTTATTCACAGTCCTTTTGATTTTCGAGCAGAACAAAAATTTCAAAAGAAAAATGGTTGGGTCAACAACATTTTTGGTTCATTTGAAAGGAAAAATGTTTAACAACATTTCTTTTCGTTCGGTATAATTCTCATTTGTTTTATAAAATAGTACATATAAGATATTCATTCATCTTAGAACTTTTCAAGCATTGCGAAAGCAGTCACGACAACGGAGTGACAAAATCGGATGAAGTCCATCCGATGGCTATTTTTTGGGCATATGTTCAGCAGAGGGCTCTGTGGTCATTTGCTTTGAACGTTGAATGAATTTGTTATGACATTTCTTCTTGTATAGGTATTTTAGAAATTTTTATTTTATTTTAAAAATTATCTTGTCATTCCAATTATGTCCGTGGTTAAATCCACAATTTAAATTTAAATCCAATTTTGAAAATTATAATTTCAATTCAACCTGAAATATTGATTCAAAAGGAAAATTTTTATTTTTTCCAACAAGAAAAATTGTTAAATTAAAAATATTCCTTGTTGAAGCCGTTTTGTATGTTTTGCCTTTTGATTTAACCAGTTTTCTGGTTGATTTTTTTCTCTGTGAAGGAGAAAGAGAGGTTGGGACAAGGGGAGTGAGAGATCGAGAGAGATAGAGAGAGATTGCGAGATATGAAGAGAGATGGATGGATGGTTGGATTTTCAATACAACAAGGAAAGAAAGATTATTCTATTAAGTGTGTCTTATGAATTGAATATGAAATTAATAATAAACGAAATATCGACTTCATTTAAAAATATTTTGCGATTCATAAATCCCAAAAGCATCTCATCCATGGAAATTAAAAAAACGTTTCTTTATAAAAATATTTTTTTCTCATGGCGGAACGTGAAATCATAAATATTATACTAACTAACGAAATGTTAAAAAAATTTAAAAAAAAAATTTTTTTTTTTTTTAATAACGGAAAAACTGTCCGATAGAAAATTTTTTTTTTGCCATTTTCGTAATCAGTGGAAAATTTTACTATAGAATTCATATCTTTGGTTCGTGGACATTTTTGGTGTCGACTAGTGTTACTCAAGTACTCCAAATATTTGCTTACTTGAACTCTTCTTGTAAGTCTTTTTGATTTACATAATTAATGCGAACAAGACAGTTATTCATTTGTTTTGCTTTCAACGCGTTTTTCGTTTACACATACTACCAAATATTTGTGCTCACCGCAACGCTATCCCCAAATGAGGGTGAGAGAGCGAATGTAATTGCGCTCCCCGAAAATGTTTTGTATGGTGACCCAAATGCATTTGCGCAGCCCTTTATTAAATAAACAGGATAAACATATTAAATTAATAATTGTTTCTGATTATTTTAATGATGTGTACCTTATTTCAAATAATAGTAGCAATGTTATTGAATTAATATGCAAATAACATTAAACTAACATAATCGATTCTCACATTGAACTAATGGTATCGATGCTATTAAAAATTAATGCTATCGTACATACTTTAAAATTAATAGTACGTTTTATTAATAATCAATGGAAAAATACTATTAAACCTATCGTATTTCTTATTAAACTAATAATGTGTGTCCTATTTATAATAATAATTTCAAAACTATTGTTATAATAACCCGAAAACCATTGATTTCATTAGATAACTATTGTTTTAATAGTAAAATAATAGTATAATAATATATATATAAACTAAATAAATATATATAATAATATAATATATAATTTATATAATAAAATAATATATATAATATAAAAAATATTAAATTCTCTGAGTGTGGAGAGAGATGGAGAGAGAGGGATGGAGATAGACGGCGCTTTTCTCCATTAGCATATTAAAATGCCTACTGTAGCGTTTCAGCTGAAGTTTGCACCATCATTTTGTGAGTTTTATTTGGAAACATGTCGCAGTCTAAATGATTTTCGCTAATGACGCTAATCTTTTGCTATGCAAGCAGTCTGGAAATAATGCAGATGGCCGCCCCGCGATTATGTCGTCTATTGAGCGCCGCTTCCATCATCGTCTTGCTCTGCACTTTGATATTATGTTGTAGCAATTGTGAATTCCGACAAGGCTTGCACTACCTGAAATAAGCTTCTTTCGGTTTTGACAGAATCGCCAGCTAAGTGATCGCCTGAAGTAGTTGTGTCCAAGTGGAAATGCGTGCCTTGGCGACCATTGACTGTAGGGCGCTTGAGCTGCTTTTGTTGGATCACATTTGATTACATGCCCCTTCGTTCGTTGTTAGTTTTTTAAATTTAAAATTTTTAATATCTGTTATATTTTTTATATTATATCTTTATTTTGTGTGTGTGTGTTGCTCTGTTCGACTCCTTCGACTACGTCAAATAGTGAGCACTCGAGTACACGCAAAAGTGGCTAGTGGCGACGCCAATATGCTCGCATAATAATGACGATTTTATCTCGGAGGTTGAGTTCGGTTCAAACGCGCTGCACATTCGTTCGTCCATCCGTCCGTCCGTCCGTCCATCCGTATGTCCGTTTGTGTGTCCGTAAATTTCGTTTGTGTCGGAATGATACAATCAACCACTTTGTTTTGTTATTCCGCTTTTCTTATGTTCTTCCTTTTGTTCAGTTTGTTTTTTTCTATGATTTTTGTTCGATTTTTTTTCCTCTTTTTTGAATATATTTCTGTGCTGCTTTGTTCGGAGACTGTTTTCCATTAGGGTAGAGGTTGACTTTAGTTGTGCGAAGAGAAAGCAATCAGAGTGATAAGGATTGGCACGGCACGGCTGCGAGCACATGACATGACATGTGTAGTTTTGAAGATGTACTTAAATCGGCTGTGGATGGGCAAACTTAAGAATTCGGGAAGTTCAAAGACAATGCTCGATAAGAAAACAAATTTGGGGCAAAACTAAGCTCATGTGATCCATTGTATTTAAGGGCATTTTCATCATTTCGAATGGCACTAGTTGCCATTTCTCCGCTTCGTTCCTTTCCCTTTTCGTCTCATCCTTTTTTGAAAATTGTGCTGAATGGAATTTTTAAGTGGTTTCATTCATTTCCTGTTTTACTTAAAGCCACTTAGACCAATGTCTGCTAATAAATTGAGCCACTTGCTATGTATGAAAATGTTTTGTTTTGTTTTGTGTTTCTTCTAATTTTTTATACCCGACACACTCTGTGTCGAGGGTATATTGCGTTTGTTGGGTTGTGTGTAACACCCAGAACCAGTCGAGATAGACCATACAAAATGTATATAGAAATGATCAGCGTCACCAGGAGATTCGATTTAGACATGTCCGTCCGTCTGTCTGTCTGTCCGTCTGTCTGTCCGTCTGTCTGTATACAGTTATCTTATCGAAGGAGTTGAGCTATCTTGACAAAATTTGGTATGCGTGCTCACGGGGACATGAGTAAGAACAAGTTCGAGAATGGACCCGATCGGACCATTTTTAGGGGTACCTCCAGTACTAGGGTCTGTTACGAAAATCACAAAATCTGCTCTAAAATCGAAGTTTTTCAAGATATTTTGATGAAACTTGGTATTTGAACATGTTTAAAGGCAAGTAATATGATTTCAAAAAATTTGAAAAGTGGGCGTGGCATAAGGGCGTTTTTCGAAAATTGTCTCCTTCACCCGAAATACAAATGGGACTTGAACGAAAGTTGGCAAGTATGCTTCCTTGATAGCTAGTAACGTCCTCCCCAAAAATTTTTTCGATATAACCATTATTAAGGGTACCTCTAGTAATAGGGTCTGTCACAAAAATCCCAAAAATGCCTCAAAAGCGGATTTTATTGAAATATTTCAATGAAACTTAGAATTTAAGCGTATATATAAGGGTCCGATTAGAATTTCAAAAAAATTGAAAAATTGGGCGTGGCAAATGGGCGGTTTTTATAAAGAAATTAAACAAAAGTCGGTATATGGGCCCAATATGTCCTTAGACACCTCTTGATATTAAAAATTATTCGAACATAAGTGTCTGTGTCGGGTATTCTATTGCCAGGCTCGCCTGACTATAACACCCTTACTTGTTTTTTTTACAGAAATATAATCATTTTCTTTAGATATTGCTGCGGTCTGAAACAACATTCTTATCGATGCTGGTTTATTTTTATTGAAGTCATTGGCCACTGAAGTTGGGGGCTTTTTTGCTTTTAACGAGAGAAACGCATGAAAAAAAGGATTTTTTAAGAGTCATTGTGTGTCTACACAAAGAAAAAAAACGCTGTAAGAACAAAAAATTTCGTTTCGTTTTTAACAAAAAAGTATTCAATTCAAATGCAAAAATATTGAATCAACAATTTCATATTTGTATCAAGCACTTTACCACCTTTTTTATTTACAGTGGCGCTTTCAACGAGACAACGAAAAAAATCTTGAGTTGAAAAGTATTTGAACTAAATTAAAACCATTTCGGCCAATAACTTTACATTCAAAAATTGACACATTATTAAAACGAAAACGAAATACTTGAACTGAGAACGATGAATTGTTGAAAAAATTTTATGAAACATACAAGAAACGGTTGAAACCATAGACATAACAGTTATATAAAATTAGTGAAAAAATGTGACTATAACTATTTAAGTTTGTATTAAAAAAAATTAATTTTAAGATAACAGATAACAAACAATGAAAATGTATTTCATTAAGTTCGTTGTATGCATATGCATACAGAGCGTTGTTTTTGCAATTAAACTGTGAAAGTATATGAGCTAAACTTCTCTTTTCTTCGATAGCGAATCAATAGATTCCTATTTTTGTTGCATTTTTTTTGTGGTCCCTTATTCGGCATTTAATTCTTCTAAAACAGTTATTGAAGAAAAAAATTTGTTCCGTTGCTCATAATTTTAATCGTTTGTTTAATATTTTTTACGTTGCCTTATAGCAATTATGAATGAGAAGAATTTTTTCCCGTTGCTTATAAAATTTTTTTTTCAAAAAATTGTTTTACGTTGCCTAATAACCAACGCGATCAGCAGCGCTATTAATGATATCAGTAGAATGGTATCACCAGTATACCACTATACATACTTATATTTTTTGTCTTAACGAAATAAATTAATAACTATTTATTGAAAATAAAAGCTTATAAGAAACGGAAAAGTTTTATTCTCATTCAAAATCGTTTTGAAGCAACGTTAAAAATATTTATTGAACTATTAAAATTATGAGCAATGGAAAATATTTTTTCTCACTCATAATTGTTATAAGGGAACTTTAAAAATATTTATCAAAAAATCGACGTTTTGAGCAAGGAAAAACATCGTTTTAAAGGCAATTTTTTCGATTCTAAAAAAAAAAAAATTTATAGTTATTTAGGATCTCTGGTTGAAACAAAAGCAAAGTATTTGATATGAGAAAGTAACTGTTAATGTTCAAAACTTTTTTATTCGTCTTGAAGATTTTCCTAGGTTTCAAATTCTTTTGTTTTTGCTGCTCTCTGCCTTAAGTCTACATTCTGATTAATCGCCCATCAATGTTTCGATAGCTCAGTGGTTTAAGCTGTGACTTGACATTCGAGAGGTTTGGGGTTGTCTCACTGCTGGCGGCGAGAATTTTTCTAAACTTTTTACATTTTTTGAATTACGGTTTTTTTTAATGTTTAGTTGTTTATGAAGACAAAATGTTCCCTTAAATTTTTAAGGTTCTATTTATTTTTTTTAATGGTTCATTTTCAAGTACTTATAAAAATTTTGGTGTGAAAAAATTCGTTAAGCTCAACTGAGCATTTTGACCAACATATTAAATTCGTTCGTTTAGCGTGATGGTTAAGACGTTCGCCCAGTGAACTTGGAGGTCAGCGGTTCTCGAGGCTCGGCCGAGACGAGAAAATTTAAATAGAAGTAAGTAAAGGAAAATTTATCATAAAAACAATAAATAAATAAATAATATAACATAATAATAAATAAATAAAAAAGTCAAAAAACACAAAATAAAATGTTCGAAGTTCTTTATGAAACGATTAGCGACAGGGGACCTAGTCGAGAAAAAGTTAAATTCCATTATTATTGTGCGTTACCAAAAAGTGAAGTTTCCGAAAAAAGGTATAATAACCTTTGCAGAGAGAATGAAATATAATATACATATCGTTGGCTTAAAGTGTAAACCTGCTAAGTCCACTTTTAACCGATTCCGACTTTTCGATGTCATTCGAAAGAAAAAAGGACACTGCATCGTCAGGCAAAAAAATCTTTTTTAATTTCAAATTCTCAATACGGAGAAATTGGTGATGAGTAAAACTACTAAGTCCAACTGTGGTCAAAGTTCACAGCTATCACCAACAAGTGACTCCAAGTAGAGTTTGTATGGTGCACAGAATCAAATTTAGAAGAGACTTCATATAGGAACAAAATAAACCATCCATATTTTGGGTCTCCTTCCCTACTTTGAAGTCTTGAAAAAAAAGTGTTTTTTGTTTACCCTGTAAAGTTTTGAAATTGTTAGTTAGCAGGTTTACACTTTAAGCCGACGATATATTTATGTAAAATGACTTCCTGATGCGGCCGAGATATACTTTTTTAGGCGACACTTATTTCCGACGATATCATGAAAAAACAATTAACTATTAAATTCAGAAGCTACACAGATATAAACATGTATTCAAACAAAACAAAAATGTGGTGCTGCCAGACTGAAAGTTTTCAGAATAACTCCGATTAGTAGGTTTTTGCAAATATATAAGGGCATTTTAGGTAACTTATAATTTTTTTGCGCTATCAAAGTATCCGTCAATTCGTACATAATTAAAGCTTTTTGAAATCATCGTCTGTACTCCGGGGGCTGCGGATGTAATATCGGTGTGAAAAATATCGATACTTTAAAACATCTTTATTTATGAAAATTCGCATTTTCGAGACTATCTCATTTGCGATGGAAAACCCTTTACACGTATGCTTTTTCAGTTCCAGCATATTCTGCTTAGCTGACTTCGCACTTTAAGGGCTCAACGCTGTTAAAGTAAATTAAAAGGAAGTAACGAGCTCATTCTTTTGAAAAAAGGAAATCAGAGTTGAAATTTCGATGACAGGTCGAGTCCGATTACTTGTAATAAGCGTATACGTTCAAGTAGCGAAAGTAAGTCAAAGTACTTATTTGTTTTTATACCCAGCGTAAGCAGGGTATATTAGTTTTGTGCGAATCTTGTAACAGCCAATCTCCCCTTTTTAGTGGTTAGCTTTACGTTGGCGCGAACTTCTCTACAGGTCGACGGTTTCGTTTCGACCGTCGTAACGCTAACGCAGTTTCTCGGGCCTGCTCGTGAGATGCGGGTTTCACATTAGATATAGTCGCTTCCACATCCGTGTCCGTGTCAGTGATGAGGTTTTCATGTTCAGACGAGTTGGTTGGCGGCTGTTCATATACTTCAAGTGCTGAAGCCCAAGGGCGATCAACGTCCTCAGAACTGTCTTGAGCTTCATAACGCTGCCAAAGTTGATTTATATGCGACCTGGTTATCTTACCATTTCTAAGTCACACGTTGTACATTACAGCGCCTCGATGCTCGGTGATTTCACCTGGTTCCCATTTACAATGATTTACCCCCTGTGGAACTCTGGCGTAAATTTTGGCAAACTTCTGCAGTTTTCTTTCCTTCACGCCGTGTTTCTTGTCGAACTGTTCTTTCATCATTGTTGCGGCGAATGAAATACTTTTCTCTTTGATACTTAGCGGCTTAAATTGGTCTAATGTCGTTCGCATCTTCCTGCCAAGCATTATTTCAGCCGGCGTTTTATGTTCTGGAAAAATCGACGTTGATCGATATGTTTGCAAAAATATTTTGTGTAGGATCATAGTGAGCTAAGAGCAGATCTGATGCCAAAATTTGTTACAGATCTTCGAAGCATTGTTTGCGTTTGACTGTCCATTCCCATGGTACATTTGCCATTTGAAATTCGGGTGTAGGAGGCAATTTTTTAAAAACGCCCTTCGGTACTGGAGGTATCCCCAAAAATGGTCCCATCGGGTCCATTCTCGAACTTGTTCTTACTCATGTGCTTGTGAGTACGCATATCCAATTTCATCAAGATAGCTCAACTCCTTAGATAAGAAAACTGTATACAAACAGACGGACAGACAGACGGACATGGCTAAATCGAATCTCCTGGTGACGCTGATCATTTCTATATATATTTTGTATAGTCTATCTCAACTGGTTCTGGGTGTTACACACAACCACACAAACGCAATATACCCTCGACACAGAGTGTGTCGGGTATAAAAATGTTGTCTTATGGCCGTCTTGTATACATATATTTTTCGATTAATAAAAACAATTGTTTTTTGCCAAAAACCTTGCTGCGAATCATATTTACTAACATTTATAAATACCATAATGAACTTCGTTCTTCTCTGGTGTTCTATGACCTGGGATGGCATAATTACACGTTTTTGATAAAAATATGTAATTTACGTAAAAAACGTAAAATTTACATAATTTACGTAAGAAATGTAATAAATGTATGAAACTTAAAAAGAACCAAATATACAACTCTTTTTATTCACAACTGCTGATTTGTTAATGTATTCACTTAGGGATGATCGATATTCACCGAAAATGCGTAAACATCGGTGTTATCGATGGTTTTGAGGACTAAACATCGAAATTTTTCTTCCATCGATGATCCTTTCTCATTGGGGATACGTTCACAATGACATCAGAAATAGGCTTTCGGTTGAGACATCGAAGAAACTCGTCAATATTTATTTCACTCTGCGATCGGCCGATGTCATATCCGACGATGATGACAAATGATGTTACCAAATTGTGCTTCGAGCCCGTCTCTTTTAACTGTCACCTCGATTAACCATCACATGTATAGCATTTTACTTTTCTTAATAAAAATACTTCCTGATCTCGTGTCTCATTGACGTTAAATAAATAAAAGCTGTGTTGGATTAAAATTTTTATTTCTGTGTTTTTACCAGAGCTCGAAAATAAGTGTTATTTTGAATTTCATGAGATTATATTCTTGAAAATAAATCTCAATTGGCGATTTCAACGAAACGGATGGATCGATTTTTATCATATGTACATATGTCCTTGGACAGCTTTTACAATTTTGTAACACACATTATTTTCAAGAATATAATAAATTCAAAATAACACTTATTTTCGAGCTCTGGTTTTTACACTTATATTTCATATTCATTAAAAAAGCACATTTTTTACAAAATTGATGTAAAAAACTAAATTTTTTTCATGTAATTTAACAGGTTGGCTGATAAGTCCCCGGTCTGACACATAGATGGCGTCGCTAGTATTAAATGCATATTATTTTTATATAGTGGCAACCTTCAAATGATTCGTGTCAAAATTTGACGTCTGTAAGTCAATTAGTTTGTGAGATAGAGCGTCTTTTGTGAAGCAACTTTTGTTATTGTGAAAAAAATGGAAAAAAAGGAATTTCGTGATTTGATAAAATACTGTTTTCTGAAGGGAAAAAATACAGTGGAAGCAAAAAGTTGGCTTGATAATGAGTTTCCGGACTCTGTCCCAGGAAAATCAACAATAATTGATTGGTATGCAAAATTCAAGCGTGGTGAAATGAGCACGGAGGACGGTGAACGCAGTGGACGCCCGAAAGAGGTGGTTACCGACGAAAACATCAAAAAAATTCACAAAATGATTTTGAATGACCGTAAAATGAAGTTGATCGAGATAGCAGAGGCCTTAAAGATATCAAAGGAACGTGTTGGTCATATCATTCATCAATATTTGGATATGAAAAAGCTCTGTGCAAAATGGGTGCCGCGCGAGCTCACATTTGACCAAAAACAACAACGTGTTGATGATTCTGAGCGGTGTTTGCAGCTGTTAACTCGCAATACACCCGAGTTTTTGCGTCGATATGTGACAATGGATGAAACATGGCTCTATCACTACACTCCTGAGTCCAATCGACAGTCGGCTGAGTGGACAGCGATCGCCGAAGCGTGGAAAGACTCAAAAGTCCGCTGGCAAAGTAATGGCCTCTGTTTTTTGGGATGGGCATGGAATAATTTTTATCGATTATCTTGAGAAGGGAAAAACCATCAACAGTGACTATTATATGTCGTTATTGGAGCGTTTGAAGGTCGAAATCGCGGCAAAACGGCCCCATATGAAGAATAAAAAAGTGTTGTTCAACCAAGACAACGCACCGTGCCACAAGTCATTGAGAACGATGGCAAAAATTCATGAATTAGGCTTCGAATTGCTTCCCCACCCACCGTATTCTCCAGATCTGGCCCCCAGCGACTTTTTCTTGTTCTCAGACCTCAAAAGGATGCTCGCAGGGAAAAAATTTGGCTGCAATGAAGAGGTGATCGCCGAAACTGAGGCCTATTTTGAGGCAAAACCGAAGGAGTAATACCAAAATGGTATCAAAAAATTGGAAGGTCGTTATAATCGTTGTATCGCTCTTGAAGGGAACTATGTTGAATAATAAAAACGAATTTTGACAAAAACAAGTAAGGGTGTTATAGTCAGGCGAGCCTGACAATAGAATACCCGACACAGACACACGTGTTCAAATAATTTTTAATATCAAGAAGTGTTAAGGCCATATGGGGGCCCAATACACCGACTTTTGTTATATTTCTTTATGAAAACTGCCCCTCTGCCACGCCCACTTTTCCAATTTTTTGGAATACTAATCGGAGGCTTAGATATACGCTCAAATCCTAAGTTTCATTGAAATATTTGGAAAAAGTCCGATTTTGAGGCAGTTTTGAGATTTTTGTGACAGACCCTAGTACTGGAGGTATCCTTAATAATGGACCGATCCAGGAAATTTTTTGGGAGAATGTTTATGGCTACAAAAGAAACATAATAGCCAACTTTCGTTCAAGTCCCATTTGAAGTTCGGGTTTAGGGGACCATTTTCGAAAAACGCCCTTCTGCCACGCCCACTTTTAAAATTTTTGGAAATCGTATTACTTGCCTTGAAACATGTTCAAATATCAAATTTCATCAAAATATGTTGAAAAACTTCGAGTTTAGAGCAGTTTTTGTGATTTTCGTAACAGACCCTAGTACTGGAGGTACCCCTAAAAATGGTCCGATCGGGTCCATTCTCGAACTTGTTCTTACTCATGTCCCCGTGAGCACGCATACCAAATTTTGTCAAGATAGCTCAACTCCTTCGATAAGATAACTGTATACAGACAGACAGACAGACGGACAGACAGACAGACAGACAGACGGACAGACGGACATGTCTAAATCGAATCTCCTGGTGACGCTGATCATTTCTATATACATTTTGTATGGTCTATCTCGACTGGTTCTGGGTGTTACACACAACCCAACAAACGCAATATACCCTCGACACAGAGTGTGTCGGGTATAAAAACGTGTTTTTCTTTGTTAGACCGGGGACTTATCAGCCAACCTGTTACGTAAAGTTTTATACGTAAATTACGTGTAAAAACGTATCAAAATTTTTACATGCCTATGACACAACTCAACTTGTTTTTCTCAGTTTTGTATTTATTTCAACAACGTTAACTATAAAACCAATATCGGAAGATGTTATTTAACAACAGTTTCCATTTTTGATTCAAATTAACTACGAAAAATTTCAAAAATTCAAATACCCCTGCGTTGTTGTTACAAATGCCTTAAGTTGTTGGTTTCGATTTAACATATAAAAGTATTTGAAGCAAATTGTAAAATATTTGGATTTACAGTGTTTTTCGCTGTGTGTACTGCTTTAAGGAAGACCGAAAGGGGAAGCAGTTAAGGAAATTAATGTCTGTCTGGGAATTTTCGGAGTTCGAATTTGTTATTATTCTTTTTTTTGTGCTGCTTTGGGTTTTATGCGTGCCTTCGTCTCGGTTTGAAGAGCTTACAAGTTTTCTCGAAGCTATTAATTTTTAGGCCGAAAGCTAAATTAAAATCTTTTAACGGAAAAATTCGATTTATTCGATTTTTTTTTAAAGTATCTTTTTAATCCAAATGAAGGTCCTGCTCCCTGATAACCCATCGGTGAACCCAATAAAATTGGATTTATTTGGTACTTCCTTAAGCCATTGAACCATTTTAATTTTTTATAAATTTGTTTTCATCAAATAATGTCAAATGACTTTCAAATTGCAGAGTCTTTTAAAAGGCAATGGTAATGTGCTTCTTCAAATATCCAATTATATCTACCACTTTAACACGAAAATATGCCGCAACCTTTTCATTTTCTCATCATACCTATTGAAATTCCCTATGCCTACCTACAAGCTGCGTAGGCATTTGTGGTTTTCAGGCCGAGGAAGATGCGTTAAACTCTTTCCTCTCCGAAATGCGAAGAATAACAAGGCAAGAACAAAAAAGAAAATCACAATAAAATATACATAGTTTAGAAATTCCCATAACACCCCTGCCGAAATATTTTCCTGTATACGCGCCTGCCTACAACTCTCTTCTCTGAATGGACACTTGGCTGCATTCACAGTCAATTGACCATGATTACTTATATTTCTTGAAAGGAAACAAATCAAAGAAAAAAAATCTCTTCAATAGAATTAACTGGATAGTGAAGGAGAGGGAGAGAGCGTGAATGGGACTAAGTTAGCAATAGACAGTTTACCTAGTTCATTTCGCTTGAATTGAACACTTAACTGGCATTTGAAGCCAACAAACCTTTCAATTTTGACTCCTTGAGAGCGCCTCCTGCCGTTTATGATGAAGTTTATTTTAACAAAAAGACTGTCATGTCTATTGACACGCCACACAGTGTCGCGACTCCATATATGTCTTGGCCAAAAATAGAAGGAGTTGCCCCAGAGGAACGAAATTTGGCCGGGACGTTTCTTTCGATGATATTAAGAGAATTTAAACGAATTGCAAGAATCTGGCCAACCCACAACTCACCCCTCATATACCGAAATTTTCTATAATCGCCATTATTGAACCTAGGGACTTGAAATTCAGAAATTCAGGTTATCTTTCATCTCCATTAAAGAAAATGAGTTATAATTTTCTGGGTGCCACGCCTACTATTTGTACAACACCCACTCAAAGTTAGAAAAAAACTCACTCATACACACAGAAAAATATGACCACATAAAACCCTTATTGAGCGATTTTATAGAGAAATCTGCTTAAATGATGTGAATAATATGCTTTTTCCATTGAGAAAACTCTTTGAATGCATAGAGAAAATTTTATTGAAACATTTTAATAGATATCCTCATATATTTCATGTGAATATCTTATTTTTTCTGTTGAAGAATATGGAAAATTTCTTGATATAGCCAAATAATAAGGTGACCATATCAATCAAACTATGTGACATTCTTATAAAAATGACGTTTTGATAAGATATCCTTATTGGAAGAAAATCGCTTTAAGAAGAAGCCTCTTTAATATTAAAAGCAAGACTTATTGATTTAAAAAAGTATATGAATTCCGTATTCATTCCATAGTTTAACAAGTAAGAAAGCTTAAGTCGGTCAAGCCCGACTTTGCAATACCCAGCGTCCCGACATTATAAGCGCACTATTTTTTGCTTCTACATTTGTGGGCGTGGCAGTGAGCGGGCCACATAAATTATTTCCCTACACCTTTCATTCGGCTTGGGCAACTTATTTTGCGAATTTGAAGCTTCTACGCCTTTTACTTCGGAAGTTACGAAAATTCTCCATTTGTGGGCGTGGCAGTGGGCGGGCTACATAAACTTTTGTTCCTTAACCTTTCATTTGCCTTGGTCAACCTATGTTGCGAATTTGAAGCTTCTACGCCTTTTACTTCACAAGTTACGATAAGCCCTTATTTGTGGGCGTGGCTCGACGAGGACGGCGTCCATTTTTTTCTAGGATATGTTCCCTTTCGTTGTTTACCAGTACACCAAATATCAATAGAATATGTTCATTGGTTCGCAAGTTACAAGCATTTTACTGAAAACACAATAAATTCATTTGTGGGCGTGGCAGTGGGCGGATGTTTCCCATTTTTACTTAGGATCATACTCGGATCCCGATACACATGTGTGCTTAATTTCGACTTCATTGGTTCAGCCGTTTCGGAGGAGATCCGACCACGGACGGACGGACAGACGGACATGTATAAATCGGTTCAGTTTTTGATCCTGATCATTTCTATATATATTTGTCTATATCTCTGGAGCTTAATTCTCCCTGTTACAAGATTCGCACAAAACTAATATATGTGGCCCGCTTACGCTGGGTATAAAAAGACAAACCAGTTTTTTTGCACTTACATTGATATAATCAATCTAGCAAGATGAAATCATATATCGCCTACCGTATTTGGACCTTATTTGGTCGAGGTGCCTTCTCAATGCCCTAACTTTGAAGTCGAAATGCCCTTTTATGCCCTATTATTACCGCCAATCGACTTCCATTCTATTCCCCACGTTCGAGGAATCTACATCGTACGGACGTTATTATGCCCTATTTAGGTTAGGTCAAGAAAATATTCTACCCTAAAATAGGGATGAAATTATCAGTTTTCGCCCTATTTTGCTAGTTGGGTTATTTTCCTTTTGCACTATATAGCCACATATTAAAGGGCTCTTTACAGCAATAGAGAACACTATACTAAAATCGTTATAACTCACGGAGTTGCAGGTAGTTAGTTGCAAGTTATATTGCACTCAATGGTTTCAAATGTCAAAAATTGATATATAAATCATTGAGTTTCAACCATATTCAACGAAAATCTTAAATATTGGCGATTTAATGAAGTTTCGTTAAAAAAATATCGAACAAAGTTTTAAAAGCGCAACTTTAAAAGCACCGTGCTCTTTAACGGCTTAACATACAAAGTATTTTTTTTTTAATTTCTCTTAGTACAAGTATTGCCTATTAATACATGTTAAAATTTTTTAATAATTCAAAACTTCGTTTTTGGTATTTTTGGCCGCACTGCGACACTGTGCGCCATCATTTCTATTATTTTTCTTTTGATTATTATTTTGATTGTGAAGCTTCTGCTATTGTGGTTACTCCGCACTGAGCCCGAGTTAACATGAAATATCTCGGTTACCTGACAATACAACAAGTTTATACCCCACACACTCTGTGTCGAGGGTATATTGCGTTTGTGTGGTTGTGTGTAACACCCAGAACCAGTCGAGATAGACCATAAAAAATATAAATGGAAATTATCAGCGTCACCAGGAGATTCGATTTAAACATGTCCGTCCGTCTGTCCGTCTGTCTGTATACAGTTTTCTTATCGAAGGAGTTGAGCTATCTTGACAAAATTTGGTATGCGCGCTCACGGGGACATAAGTAAGAACAAGTACGAGAATGGATCGGATAATTTTTAAGGGTACCTCCAGTACTAGGGTCTGTTACGAAAATCACAAAAACTGCTCTGAAATCTAAAATTTTCAAGATATTTTGATGAAACTTGACGTTTGAACATACATACATATTTAAAGCCAACTTATTTAATTTCCTAAAATTGGAAAAGCCAGGCTCGCCTGACTATAACACCCTTACTTATTTTTATCCGTGTTTGTTCTCTGTTTATTTAGTGTGTAGCCAAAGAAAGAAAATAATTTCCGTCCTGATGCGTTGATTTCCCTTTCATGCTACTATTATTGTTTTTTATTGTTTTGCTTTATTTCATTCCCAACACGACAACACTGATTCTTCATTCACAGGCAGTGGGTAGCCATGGCAATAGCACTCTTGGTCCCACATAGTATAGCTGCCAGGCGGGCTTGTTGAAAGTGCGATTTTCTGCTATTGATTCGCATCCGTTTGCCTTCTAACTTGAGTTGTTATTGAGAAGTTTGCGGATTTATTATACCCGACACACTCTGTGTCGAGGGTATATTGCGTTTGTTGGGTTGTGTGTAACACCCAGAACCAGTCGAGATAGACCATACAAAATGTATATAGAAATGATCAGCGTCACCAGGAGATTCGATTTAGACATGTCCGTCTGTCTGTCCGTCTGTCTGTCTGTCCGTCTGTCTGTCCGTCTGTCTGTATACAGTTATCTTATCGAAGGAGTTGAGCTATCTTGACAAAATTTGGTATGCGTGCTCACGGGGACATGAGTAAGAACCCGTTTCGAGAATGGACCCGATCGGACCATTTTTAGGGGTACCTCCAGTACTAGGGTCTGTTATGAAAATCACAAAAACTTCTCTAAAACCTGAGTTTTTCAAGATATTTTGATGAAACTTGGTATTTGAACATGTTTAAAGGCAAGTAATATGATTTCAAAAAATTTGAAAAGTGGGCGTGGCATAAGGGCGTTTTTCGAAAATTGTCTCCTACACCCGAAATACAAATGGGACTTGAACGAAAGTTGGCACGTATGCTTCCGTGATAGCCAGTAACGTCCTCCCCAAAATTTTTTTTGATAGAACCATTATTAAGGGTACCTCTAGTACTAGCCCAAGTAGCAAAATAGGTCGAAAATTGGTAAATTCTTACCTATATTAGGTCAGAATATTTACTTGACCTAACCTAAATAGGTCGAAATTACGTCGATTCGACGTCGAGTCGACGTAAGTGGGGAATAGATTGGAAGTCGATTGGCGGTAATAATAGGTCATAATAGTGCATTTCGACTTCAAAGTCAGGGCGAAAAGAAGTCCGTTTACCTAATATTAGTCGAAAAGAAGTCGCAATGACCAATTTTCGACCTAATTGGACTTATGAGTAAAACGAAAGAGAACGTAAAAGGAAACGAAAAAAGTGAGAGAGAGAGTAACAGAGAAATATATAAATACATAATATCTTACTCAGTCATTCGTATTACTCGAAAGCAGAAATGAACGAGAGATTTTCTTCTTCGTGTGTCTTAAGAAATAAATAATAAATAAAATATGGACTTCATTAAAAATTATTTTGCGCTTAATAATTCCCAAAAACATATGCCCGCTGAGATTTTTCGTGAAAGTGTTCCTTCTACTTCTTCATTTTTAAGGGGCTTTCTCATTGATGAAAATTAAATGAATATTGCTTGAAAAAAATTGTTTTTCTTAAAGAAAAAACATATGCAGAAGAATAATTCTCAATTTGCCATTTGAAAAACATGGCGGAGCTCGACCTATTTTAACCTATTTCGACTTTAAAGTCAAACCGACTATGAAGTCCGAAAATCAAGTCCGCTCGACTTTGAAGTCGAAGCTTGCAACAAAATAAGTCAACTTTTGACCCTATTTCGCCCTATAAGTCAAACGGACTTTAAAGTCGAATTTTAGTCGAAAAATTGGTCGGTTTGCCTTGAAAAATTACCTATTTTGGAAGTCAAAGTCAAGTCAATATTAAGTCACAAAATAGGACATTTTAACCTCTTTTCGACCACAAATCGACTTGTTAGTCGAAACGACTTTGAAGTCATGAAATAGGTCGAAAAAAGGTAATTTGGACCTTCGAAACGGACTTTAAAGTTAGGTCATATTTAACGCCGGAAAATAGATCAGGAATAGGGTAATTTCAACCTAAATAGGTCGATTCAACTTACTGCTGGTCGAATCGCCCTATTGTGCTTGTTGGGAGGGTCTGTCACAAAAATCCCAAAAATGCCTCAAAAGCGGACTTTATCGAAATATTTCAATGAAACTTAGAATTTAAGCGTATATATAAGGGTCCGATTAGAATCCCAAAAAAATGGAAAAATTGGGCGTGGCAAATGGGCGGTTTTTATAAAGAAATTTAACAAAAGTCGGTATATGGGCCCAATATGTCCTTAAACACCTCTTGATATTAAAAATTATTCGAACATAAGTGTCTGTGTCGGGTATTCTATTGTCAGGCTCGCCTGACTATAACACCCTTACTTGTTTTTTGATTAAGTCCTAAACTGCGACGTTGAGGACATTATTTTTATTTCCACGGTTCTTATCACTGGCATCCTCACCAACAACGTTGCTCATATGGACTGGAATTATTATTATATTATATTATCGATAATGCCTTGTACCTCCACCAGAGCTGTAAAAGAATGACTCATTTTTACTTTTAAATTCACAATGAGTTTAAAAAAACTGAATTCATTCCACTCACAAGAAATATGAGCTGAATTAAAATTCAAATTTCCTTACGGTGAATGAAAACAACTTGAATTCATTCTGCTAAGAAAAATTTTTGGTGAATTCAAATTTGAATCGATGCGTACTGAATTAAAAAACTTGGAATTCATTCTGCTCAGGAAAGAAGTGAATTGAATTTTTATTTGAATTCATTCATTGTGATTTACAAATTTTGAATTTATTCACCTGAAAAAAAAAACTCTAGATTTCAATTTGGAATTCATTCACAGTGAATAAAAAAGTTTTGAATTCAATTCAGAAGATGAAATCAAATATACATTGAATGCGTTTGTATTTAAATTTTAAATAAATCTTATTGATCTTCGAATTCAATTCAGTAAAACAAATAAAATATTCATTTTAAACAGATATTGGTCTTATCCTTAACCAAGGAAATTTTATCATTAATAATGGATATTTTTAGAACGTCGAACAAAGTTCTTCACGATCGGAGGAAAATCTCTTCTATTCCAAAGAAGACGATTTGTCCTTTTTGCCCGTTTCTGGCTCACGAAAACGGCCATTAATTGAGCCAGGATTAAACCAAGAAAAAAAATCGTCGTTTTTATTAACAAATTATTTTAGAATATTGCACTCGTGTGACTCTTTAGTAATTAGAGCATTTATATATACAGGGTGTTCCATACTCAATAGATCAAAAAAAGAAGGTGATAGGGGGGGTGGGGGTCCAGACGGACCAAAAATCGTATGGCAAGGGGGGCCTCGCAAATGCACCCCTGAGGAATTACATGCAAAAACAATGTTTTGGTTTTTTCACTGGTGCTCCTCACTTACAGGACGTAAATTCATAATCACATACACTGAAAAAATTATGCATCGTTGTTTCTACGATAGGAAGACGTAGAAAAATATAATAGAAGCTACGTAAAATACAATAAGTTCTACTGTAAATATAATAGTTTCTACTGTGGAAGAAATATGCCCATCATAGATTTTACGATTTAAATATCATAGAATCTACGATGGAAATGTCATAGAATCTACGTATAATACAATAATTTCTATTGTAAATTCAATAGTTTCTACTGTGGAAGAATTTTGTCCATCATAGATTTTACAATTAAAATATCATAGAATCTACGTAAAATACAATAAGTTTTACTGTAAATATAATAGTTTCTACTGTGGAAGAATTTTGTCCGTCATAGATTTAACGATTTAAATATCATAGAATCTACGATGGAAATATCATAGAATCTACGTAAAATACAATAAGTTCTACTGTCAATCTAATAGTTTCTAATGTTTCCCACTTACATTCATATAACAAAACTAGCAAGCTCAAGTCATATCTCGCGATGGCGTAGTTGAAGTGTGCTCGACTTGTAATCTGGAAGGTCCGAGTTCGAATCCTGTTGCAGGCAAAAAAATTTGTGGAAAAAAGGAGAATAAAGCCGGGAAGTCGCATACACCGTTTTCGGCCACGAAAACTAAAACGAAAACTGAAAATCGTTGTTGTTCGTCACTGTTTCGTTCCTGAGTTAGTTTTCGTTTCGTTAGAAGCGTAGCGACATAAATCAGAAACCGAAACAACCGATTTTTAGCTGTCATATCATATTGAAGTGAAATATAGAGCCTCGAAATTTATTGATATAAAATCAAAGAATGGAAAATTATAGCGCTGAAGAGATATTTGAAGCAAATCGTCGAATTGCAGCCTATAATTTAGCGCAACAGGAGTTTGAAGAAGAAGTTATAGTGGTTTTATTACTAAAAGCAAATAAAAAAAGGAAAAAAGTTCACGAAATGTATACACAGCGGTTCAGAGAAGGCTCACACACCCTTCTCATTGATCGATATCTGATGGATGACGATACGAAATTTAAGGCATATTTTCGTCTGAGTCCTCATCTTTTTGCGTCTGTGCTGGAAATTATTAAATGTGATCTGGAAGGGACACCTACAACTTGGAATAGAAAACCTATGACACCAAAACAAAAACTTTGCATAACTTTGAGGTAGCGAATTTGCTTTAGGACAATTCCACGTAAAACGGCCCTACACGGAGAAAAAATTTTATAATTTTGTTGAATGAAATATGGTCGAAATCGTGTTCATTCAGTTCGTTTATGTTGTTAAACGTTTGTAAGATTAACATCCTTGGGAATCGCATCCTTTTTTTTTAAATAATAAATTATTAATTTTTGAAAACAATTTGACAAACATGGTCACACCCGTCACAGTGGAATTGCCCTTTATTTAACGATTTAACATATTTTGTAATTGTATTGCAAATTGAGTATCAGTTGCATTCTTATTGGCAATTTAGGTATTTGAATCGGTGGCTTGTTGAGCTAGAGCAATTTCTTCTTCGCCAACAAGCTGCGACATTTTCAGTTTCAATTTTGCAACTGAAAGGGTCGGAAATGTGCGCATCGTACTAGCAAGAGATTCAAAAAAATGATGCAAATTGTCTTTCGATGCTGGACTGGGTGGCAGAAAATCCACTGGATTCGGTTTGCGTTTTGATAGAAGATCGTACAAAAGTTCAGTTGGATCGGCAGATGTTGCTCGTCTCTTGCTTCGACGATGCTGTGGAGTTTCGCTTCTGTAGCGATCACTGCCAGTTGTTGCCATGCTACCAGAGCAACCATCTGTTCCAGTTGTGGTCATGCGACCTGAGGCACTATATGTGCATTCGTTCATATCGACTTCAGACTGTATGTCTTCATTATGTTGAAACATCAAATCCAATTCGGATTGCGTTGTCAGATCACATTCGTTTTGTGTGAATAAATCATCTAATGCTTCATTGGATGTTGATGCCTGATTGGATGGCATATTGGACACAGTGCTTCGCTTCAGGATGGAAGAATCCAACAAAAACATCATTGAGTCATCTCGCTTCGTAGTGGTCGCTGGCTTTCCAGTTGACTTTTTTGTTTGGTTACGAACAAAATAATCGCGCATATGTGCCCATTTTTTTTTCACATCATCAACTACAAAAATGCAAAATAATAAATGATTTTATATTTTGAATAATTATTATTTTAGATATCTTGCTACTGGTGAAACATATGCATCGTTGGCATTTCAATTCAGGGTTCACAGAACAACAATTGGTAAAATTATCCCAAAATGCCTCCAATCTATTGTGAAACACCTTATGCATACAGCAATGCCAGAACCAAACACTGAATCTCTGACACAGAGCATTGCTGAATTTTCGTCCAAATGGAACTATCCAAATTGTAGTGGTGCGATCGATGGCAAACATGTGCGAATCAAATGTCCACCAAAGGCCGGCTCTGCATTTTTTAATTACAAAGATTTTCATTCGATTGTACTTTTGGCTATTGTCGATGCAAATTACAGATTTATAGCTGTGGACGTCGGTTCATACGGCCGAGAAGGCGATGCGGGTATAGTTTATGTCATACGAAATCAACAATATGTGGATCGAACTATAATTTCTTAAAATCACTAATTTTAGGGATTTATTTGAAAAGCGTAATGGGTCAAAAAATCAACAATGAACAATTCAACATTCCACCACCAATGGCTCTACCGTACACCGACATTTTTTTGCCAAATATAATTCTTGGTGACGAAGCATTTGCCTTGCACAAAAACCTAATGAAGCCATATCCACGACAACAATCCCTCCATGACAGGTCTTAGGCTATCTACAATTACCGGCATTCACGTACTAGAACAACCGAAAATTCGTTTGGAATTATGGCTTCATATTTTCGTGTTTTTCATACACCAATTGGGATCGCTACACTGACAACAATCGACAATCTGGTTGTTGCTGCATGTGTATTGCACAATATGATGCGGTCTGAAAAGATAAATTCTCCGGTCGAGACTATATTCGGAAATATCGAAGATGCTAACATAATGCCAAAAAATAATTTCATATCAATTGCGGGTACATTAGGTGGTCGACCAAACAACAATGCTTCAACGATTCGCGACAAATTGAAGGACTATTTCAATGGTATTGGAGCAGTTGAGTGGCAGAACCGAATAATATAAAAAACATTTGCATTCTACAGAATGTTTCACCATGCAAAATTTCAAGACCACTAAATTGAGATAAACTAACCTTCTGCATTCAATTCGTTTGCCAGTTGCAGCCACAAACGGTTTTTTGATTCGCTGTTACGAAATTGCGCATGGCGGACATTGAACAACATTTCATGGCTTTTCACGAAGTCTATTATCCTTTCCTCGTGCAACAATGAAAATTTTATTTTCATTTTTCATAAAAACAACAACAAAATTAAATTGAAATAAAATAAAGAAACTGACTGTCAAAATATACATATTTCGTTGCTATAGCTCCGAAAGAACCTACTTGAAGTTGTTTTCGTTCCGTCGTCAAACGGCGATTTTTTCGTTGCTAATCGGCGCTGTTTCGATTCTGAATTTCGCCGCTACTTTCTGTACCAGAAATTTTTTCGGAGCTAATGTATGGAATTTCGTTTTCGTCGCCGAAAACGGTGTATGCGACTTCCCGGCTTAATTAAACTGGCAAGTAAATTTCAAGGAAAAAATACGGAACAGAAAGTAAGTTGCGCGAACCAAATAAAAATAGTTGATTTCATCGCGCCTTCCAAAACGTCACGCACAAGCTCTTTCAAGAAATTCATATAAATTATTTTTTATTTTGTAAGCATTAAAGGATTGTTAAAATCTTTTATTTCTCAGTTTTTTCAATAATATAAATGTTAAATTATCTGCTTTTCCAAAAAAAAAAAAAAAAAAAAAAAAAAAAAAAAAAAAAAAAACGACGCTCGCTGCAGCAGGGATCGAACCCGCCGACCTTGTTTTCAAGATTCGATACCGTAGTTCCTATGATTTGATATCGTAGTTCCTACAATATAATATCGTAGTTCCTATTATATTATATCGTAGTTCCCATTATATAAAATCGTAGTTCCTAAGATGGATACCGTTGAATCTACGTTATATATCGTTGAAATCAATGACATTCCTCATCGTAGAAACTACTGCAAAGCGGTCGTAGAATCTATTATATCTTGCAATTGGACCTATTTCAATTGCTTATTGGATATATTTAGGATATGATATTTTGGATATAATAGATTCTACGTCGGATATCATAGATTCTACGACGGAATTTTTGGAGTGTATGATATGAAAAGCTTGGCGGGTTTCCGTTAACACTGCATACTACGATTTTAAATAATTCAACTCCGTTTTCTCTGACACTACCATCTAAGCCTAAAATAGTGTAATTTTGGCTTTTAAAGTGATTTAATTCAAAAGAAATACGATCGAGCCTCTTTTTTTTACTGTTTTCGAAAACTTTGAGTTTTTCTCTTCAATTTGATGCCATGGTTGCTAAAAAAAAAGTTTCATAATCAATGCAAAACTAAGGTTTGAAATTAATTATTTTGTATTTTTGACTCCCAGAAAAGTTATTTTAATCAAATTTATTGACCACACTTTTAGGCAACATGAGAAAAAGAAAAATCTAAGAAATTTAAAAATTTCTGAATAGTGTTTTAGTTTTACATATCCGTCTAAAAGAGTACTCACCAATTTAGTCGAATTCTTTCCGCGCCTCTAGCTCCTTACGAGTGCAAGATGAACCCCCCTTTCCATACAATTTTTTGCTTGTATGGGTTCCCCCTATCACCTCCATTTTTTTGATCCATTGAGTATGGAACACCCTGTATATACATGTATGAGGTGTCCAGAGAAAAAATATATCGCACCCTTTCTACTAAATCGGCACAATTCAAAATTTCGCATTTCTCGAAAATCATTCAATCTCTCTGGAAACTAAGGAGACATAATATTTTTTCTAAATTTATATTATTCTCAATCGAATGCTGCATCAGTCAATACAAGCGTTAATTTTGTAGGTGTTCGATTTCTTACAGAAAAATGCAATCGAACATAAAAAAATTGATTTAAAAAATTTTGAATTGTGCCGATTTATTAGCAAGGGTGCGATATGGAAAGAATCCAGAATCCAAAACCATACTTGCATTTGAGTTTTGGACAACCTGCATATATTTAAATAATATATGGTCCGTCCGTCATTTTTACAGCCAAGCGCATCGAAAAGAAAAGCTCCAGAAAAAAATAAGATATCCACGAAATGCCTTATTTGTGACAAGGTGGTGACAGAAACTGTTAATGTATCGTCAAATTTTCTTCGAAATTTGAGAAATTGTCATAAAGAAAAGTACAAAGAGTACGAAGCGCTAAAACGGGAAGCCAAACTAACTCCAAGGAAACAAGACCACTTTAACAAACTTGTGTTGACCTTTATCGCGACAAATATGCTGCCGGTGTCTATAGTGGAATCCGAATCATTTAGAAATCTAATAAGAAAAGAACAATCATCGGCCACTGATTTGCCCTCAGAATCTCAATTCCTGGCATATTTGGCGGATAAGTCAAAATCATTAGTTATGCTCAACAAATATCCGCTAATTAAATAAGGTTTTTTAAAGAACAATGCCCCATTGCCGTCGTCAGCTGCCGTTGAAAGATTGTTCTCCTTTGCAACAATGTTAAACGCGCCAAAACGCTGGTCTCTTTCCGACGAAAACTTTGAAAAATTGCTGCTGCTTAAAGTCAACAATGCTGTATAATCTTGCGGAATAAAACGTTGTTTCAATTAATTTTTTATTTTCATTCTGGCTCACCTAATATTCACAGTATTTTTGTATTTTTTAATAATAAATGAATTGAATTCAAATCTTTTTAATTCACTGTGAATGAATTCCAAATTGAAATCTAGAGTTTTTTTTGAGGTGAATAAATTCAAAATTTGAAAATCACAATGAATGAATTCAAATAAAAATTCAATTCATTTCTTTCCTGAGCAGAATGAATTCCAAGTTTTTTAATTCAGTACGCATCGATTCAAATTTGAATTCACCAAAAATTTTTCTTAGCAGAATGAATTCAAGTTGTTTTCATTCACCGTAAGGAAATTTGAATTTTAATTCAGCTCATATTTCTTGTGAGTGGAATGAATTCAGTCTTTTTAAACTCATTGTGAATTTAAAAGTAAAAATGAGTCATTCTTTTACAGCTCTGTCCCTGTTTAAATCAGATACGGATTCTGTAGTTGTTTTATATTTTTTCTTTGAAGCGATTTGACCATGCAATGATGGCTGTATTTTGGGATATTTAAAGAAATTAACGCACGGTATTTAAAATTACATTTGAGCTAAAAACAGTATTTTGGGGGAAAAAGCAGTACACAGTTTTTGAGGTCGAAAAACAGTACAGATACGAGCTTTACTCATACTGCGACTGAGCGTTTATGTTATTCGACAATTACGCTCTTAAATTCAATCAACAATCAAGGCAACATGATTTCTACCACTTCCAAATAGCATGTATAAACTTCCCCCACCCCATTCAATGAAACTAATCTTAAATATTCTGCGATGGGAAAACATTAAACAAAACAAAGAAGATCGATAGAAATAAAGGAAAACAAGCCAATCAAAACATGTGGCACCAACAGAACAAAGTGCTTCAGCACGAAAAAACGAAGCAAAACCAAACGCAACGAAAATGCAAGGAAATTTTTACGTACAATAACTTTCTAAAAAAAATCTTTTTTAAACCATGGAAAAACATGTCAGATAAGCGACTGTAATGCTGTTTATGATAAAGCGACATTCGACGAATTAAGGCAATCTTTCCCGCTGATTGGAAGGTTTCAATGGCTCTGGAGGTTTTCCAGTTTTTAATTTTCATTCACATTTTTCTTCTCATGTTTTCAAAGAAAACTCTTAAATCATGTACATTTCATGTTTAAAATATATCTGACCAAAGGCATTTAGACACGGTGGTTTCTTTGTTTTTGACTGGAGAATGTATATAAATATATATATATATATATTATATATTAATACATATATATTATGAATTTAATTCTTTCAATTCAGCTTATGTTGACGATGTCGACCCTTCATGCGTCCTGATTAAGCTCGACGTATGTACAAGGGCCACGCAAGTAGGCACCTTATGAGTTCGCTGTGGTTGCGGTTACAGTTGCGGCGGAAGGCGATTTTCTTGGCGTCCTGCCCGTTGGATTATCAAGCGCTTCGCTCGAGGCAAACGGAATTTTTAACAATTATATATAAATTGCATTATGATTATGCGAGCTCCCAAGATATTATTTTATGCCTTCCTTCCTTCCTTTCCTCCGGCCGCCCGCCCGCCCGTTCATCGGCAACAACAAGCACCACCCACCAAGCCATACGCCCATCTCGACGTGGTGCACGTACTGTTGAGATTTTCCTACAACATCGCACTGAAATGAAGTCAGCGCACGCAATTTCTTTGACGCGCTTTTCATTTGAGGGCTTCTTCGAGCAGAAGCAGCAGCAGCAGCGGGCCCATCAAATTCCTTTAATTGACCAAACACACTCGCAAAAAACAAGCCAAACGAAACGAAACAAAACACCACGAGACGAAGCGGAACGGAACGAAAGTGTGCCAGCCGAAAAGACATGAAGACGACCGCTTCGGGCATTTGCCCAAACGTAAAATGTTCATGAAAAATTCTCTTGGATGCCTGCCATACCGTTTGGGGCATGTCAGAATGCCGCGCATTCGAATTGCGAAAAAACACAAAATAGCTGAAGACTTGTCAAAAAAAAAATTTTTTTTACACATTAACGCAACATGATGGCTCGTATGCATAAAAATGAGATGGATCTGACTTCAATCATTCTAGCTTAAGCTTTAAATACCTCATTTGAAACTCATAGGTCAATTATTCAACTCGCAGAGCAAACTAAGCAGTTGCTCAAAAACTCGAGCAAAAGATCTGATCTCATCTTTATGCATACGAGCCAATGTGTGCCATGGCGTTGATGTTCATTATAGAGTACATTGGCTTCTTGCGTTTGGCGGGCCCGCTTCACACGAATAAACATCAACATTCATTATCATTGAATAATTGGAAAGGGGTTATTAGTCCATGCATTCTACGGTCAATCATCATCGCCACCACCGCCATCAGAGTGGGCCATTGCACGATTACGACGACCACGACTATTATCATGGTGATGACGATGATGACGTCTGGCGGGCAGATGAGCGGACAGATGACATGCTGGCTAGACACGCGATGCGCAAATAAATTCAAGTCTTTCGCATTAGGTTTCGCCAATTACCCGCAAGCCGACAAAACGTGCTTAAAAAGGCGAATTGATGTTGCAGCATTTTCACTGATGCTCCGCCATTCGGGTATGCATGAAAAGGCCACAAGCTCAAATCGACGAACTGTCCATGGTTGGTCGAAGAAAAATCATGGCTTAAGTATACGCCGCATTCTGTGCCAGCCATCATTGGATGTTCCTGCGATCCAGCGATGCTCAACCAAGTGAAATTCGATGACTGCAGTGAGATTGAAGGGTTCAGACGGCCGACTGAAGTTAAATGCATGTGTGGAACTCTAGCGAGGTGCGAAACACATGCTGGCATGTCTCTTGATTGACAGCTGCGTAAACAAGTGTCCTGCTGTGGCAACAAGTGCGACCTGCAGCCGTAGTATACGAGGGCGGTTCAATAAGTACCCGTGTTTGACGACAGATGGCGTCCCTGAGGGAAGTTGGTGTTGTCATCGTGTGCTGACATCTTTCAAACGGCTGCAAAACAAATTTCAGACTGCTGGATAGGTTAGTTTGGAAGCCATTCGAGTAATACGTGTTTCGTAATTTTCGCTAAGATGTAAAAAGAGCAGTATCGTTCGGTAATTCGCTTTTTGTTGTTTTGGATGGGAAAAAATGCGAGGAAATAAAAATAAAGTTGGATGCAGTTTATGGGGACACTTCGCCATCTATGACAACAGTTAGATATTGGTTCAACGAATTTAAACGTGCATGAACATCCGTTTTTTATGAGGAGCGACCAGGACGCCCGGCAGACGTGGTTACCGAGGAAATCATTCAAAAAATTCCACGACATGATTCTCGCTGATCGATGAACGAAAGTGCGCGAAGTTGCAGAGGCTGTAGTTAAGTCGACCGGAACGGCAATTCATATTTAACATGATAGGTTGGCGATGAAAACATTGTCGGCCCGATGGGTGCCGATATTGCTCACCGTGGACAACAAGCGGATACACCTGTTAACTTCGAAGCAGTGTCTGGAGCAATTTAAGCGAGATTCGAAGGAGTTTTTGCGTCGAGCTGTAACCGTTGATGAAACCTGGATCCATCATTCTACACCAAGAGCAAAGGAACAATCAAAACAACGGATTTCTCGCGGTGAATCTGTTTCAAAGAAGGCGAAGACGGTCTAATCGGCCGGAGAGGTCATGGCAACGATTTTTTGGGTTGCGAACGGCGTCATCCTGATGGATTTTTTAGAAAAAGGAAGAAAAATCACTGGAAAATATTACAGAGAGTTATTATACCGCTTCGACAAAAAATTTAAGGAGACACGGCCGCATTTGGCGAAAAATAAGGTGCTGTTTCAACACGATAACGCACCAGCACATTCATCTGGAGTTGTCCCCACCAAACTGCACGAATTCCGTTATGAATTGCTAGCGCACCCTCCCTATTCACCCGATCTGGCTCTCTGCGTTGTTTTCTTGTTACCTAACATGAAGAAATGGCTCGGGGGAAAAAAATTTGGCTCAAATGCGGAAGTCATCGCCGAGACAGAGGCGTATTTTGGAGAGTTCGACAAATCCTATTTTTTTGGAGGGGTTAAAAAAATGGCAGCAACGTTGGGAGAAGTGCATCTTTATAAAAGGGGACTATGTTGAAAAATAAGAAAAAAAAATTTTTTGGAAAAATTGTGTCTTCATTTCTAACACGGGTACTTATTGAACCGCCCTCGTATAGCCGCACAATGCCGATGGTGGTGAAAAAAATAAACGAAGTTATGCAACGCTTTGTACTGCTTGAGTTTTCATTTCAAATCAAACAGCAGGACTTCCATGTGGAAAACAGCGACCAAAAGCCAAAAACGAAAGAGAAAACATATATATATGTAAACAAAATTTCACCACGTTTAAAATTATTTTGGCTTTTACTTACGTGCTTTATAATATGTAGTTATATGAAGTTATTTACCTTGTATTTTCCAAGTTAAAATTTCAAGTTTCATTTCCTTTAACCTCGATGGGCCGGAGCAATACTCATTATCGCGAGTCGAGAAGATATTTTAAACCAATTTAATCAATTTTTCAGCCTTATCAAAAGAATTTCGAGATTTATGTATATCTACCATGAACGTTGCATGGATCAATAATAAAGTTATTTGGCATCTCGCGCTGAGCTATGAAAATGTTGTCGGCTATCCTAGATTTTAATATATTTCATAGCGAACTCAGTTCTATCAGTCAAGCCCTTTCATTTGAGCAAATCGTGGCAAAATATTGAAAATGTCATTCTATTGCGGCGCCCATCTTGGATTTACAATGGCATTGAATTTATTTCATTGTATCATCATCGTCATCAGAACTAAACCCGAGCAGAACACAAGAATACTTTGCAACCAAAATCAGTTGCTGAATAGTCGTAAAAGGAGTTTCATGAAACCAATCCAGTTACCGAGATGTCAAAACAAAGGTTTTCTGTAACTTCTTTTTTAAGGAGTCACACATAACTATATTTATCGGTTACAAATTATATGGATTGAAACTGCGAATCACCGTCGAGTTTCGATTGAGTTCAATGCAACCGAATCAGATTTTTGTTACTGAGCGCGTTCAAGAAACTGCTCTGTGGCAAGTAAGAGTAGGCACAAAAGGGTTTCATTCAATACTTAAAGCGACTAAAAAAAAACTTGTCATTGTAGCCATGCGTGAGTCTGTATTATAGCTATCAAGTTATTTCATACTGATTTTAGTACATTTGTGTGACCAATAGTATGTTGTTAGTTTATTTGGCGAATTATAGCAGCAAACACGTGTCTATTAAATTTTTTTTAACATGGATTCGATTCAAATAAGCCAAAAATTAAGGCTTGAACGAGATCATAGAAAAGGGTCAAGAAAAACAAATTTTTGCGGGTTCTTCTACAACAATAGTGCAGTTTAAATTAGCTGCTTGGTACCCATGTAGCTACTCAGTGCTTAAAAATCAGTGTTGTCCACATAATATTATGTAAAAAGTTTAAAATGATGCATATTCTAATTTATTTCGTGCACACCAAAGCATTTACCTGAATTTTGGCGCCATTGTTTGCATATCGCACCCCGGCAACTAAGGAGACACAACTCAAAATTTGTAATTTTTCAGAAAATACTAACAAATGTATTTGAGCTAATGAAACATATTTGTAAAATAAAACGCTTATTTGCGAAGAAGAGAATTGATTTTAACACTTTTTAGAAAAATAATTGTCTTTGAGTTATGTTCCTATTGATAAATTTTTTTACCAAATTATTTCTGTATTATTTTTGGTGATGACTCTTTGATGATTTAAAGTTGAACAAAAGAACCGAAGTTTATCATTAAAAGGGCACAGCATAAAATTTAACTCAAATCATATAATCAAAAAAGCACTAACTCAAAATGAGTCCCTTTGTCAATGCCAACAAGTGATCAAATCATTGCAGCAAAAAAGACATAATGGTGTTTTATTGCTATTTACAATAACAATAATGGAGTATTACTTATTGTATAGGTAGACATGTGACTTATGAAAAAGATTCAAAATTTTGAGTTGTGCCACTTTAGTTGACGGGGTGCGATATGTTCCAGCACAAAACAAACAAACAAAAAATATACTTCACACCATTCATTTTTTGGCTAGCACAATGGCTAGTTATCATAGACTGGCATAATGGCATGTCACAAATATCGGAGGCGACCTACTGGCACGAGAAACATTACCCTCCTTCTGTCGCAGTCCGGCAACAAAATATTCGGGTTTTGACCCTAGGGTTCTTACAAGGATATAACGAACATATCACTTTTATAATAAAAGTATTCGCAAAAGCGGGGGAAAATCTAAAAATGCAAATATTAATATAAGGAATAATATTGGCGATTAAATATTAAATTTTTTTACGATTGCACAAAACCTTGATGTGATAACAGTTTTTATTAAGGTCTTAAATTTCTAAATTGCTAAATTCCCCCAAAAAGGGAAGATTGCCTCATATGGGCAGCACTTTTTTTTGTGGAACCGATGAGAATAGTAAGTAACCGATTTAGTCGTAGTTCTACTTCAATCGCACTAGTATAGTCACTGAACAGTAGCTATAAGGTTGCGAATCATTCCTATGCAACCTTAACGGTTTCTATAGTGTTTGAAAATAGCCGTTGGCAACTGATTTGGTCACAATGGGGTTTCAAATACGTATTCAAGAACTTTAAAGTAATCTGCCATTTTTTTATATGATTGATTATTTTATGAGAGGTTATAATTTATAAAACTAAAAAGTTCTTCAACATGATTCAAAATTAGGTTTAAGCAAAAAAGTGGATTTAAAACGCATAATGTATGGTATGCATTTATCATAAAATACAAAAAATTACATTTCTAAGGCTAAAATAAGGATTTGAAAATATTATATTTATAACATTAATTATAAAATAAGCATATTTCTTGAGGGGCGTCATTTTTGAAGGGGAGGCATGCATTATTCCACCATAAAACTGGAAGCGTTTGTAAAATTTGGTTTTGGAAATAAGCTGAACTGATGCTCAAAGTCTATTTATTATTTATTCAATTCAATATGAAAGATTTTTTCTTGTCAGTTTTAAAATTTGGTGGCAACAAATTCTTAGCAACAAAAATTTATTACAAATCAGTGGCAACATTTCAAATAGTACGTTACTGAGCGCTTATATTGTGTGATTTCTGCTCGTTTCTGAGATTTTTTCTGTGACTAGTTTGTAACTGAGTAGTTTCTGTTGAGTTTCGTGTGACTAACACAGTAGTGGGGCTCATGCAGCTTCGCAAATTGTGGGAAATGAGAAATTTGTCACACAACTGTCAAAATTTATATGAAAATTTACGATGGGAAAAGTTGCGAAGGCATTTGCGAAGCTGCATAAGTACCACTAGTAACAAGAAAATTGTCACACAATTTTGCGCTGTTTCGATCACTTTTAAGTTAAAATTTAAGTCCGCATGACCTATTTTTAGCAACGAGCTCAGCCACACAAGAGTCAAGGTGACTTTTTTGTGACTAATTTTTCTTGTCGGGAAGGTGTGTACTAAGTTTCAGATGAATCAGTCAACAGGAAGGGGTTCAAATTTCAGTTACTAGATTTGATGAAATATATGAAAATGGCAGACTAGCGGCAGCCATATTGGTTTTAGCATCGAACAGAATTTATTTAATTGTATTGTCATCAGAATTAAAGGTGTGTACCAAATTTCAGATCAATCCGCCAACAGGAAAGGAGTCAAATTTCAATTATAAGATATGACCCCCAAAAATAAACTAACAGGGCAAACTAAATAAAACCTTTTAAAAAAACTTTTTTGAAAGTTTCATAAAATCCCTTCATAGAACTTTGCGATTCACAATCGACTGACATACGATGAGCAGCACACCTAACCACGTGTTTTAGTTCGTAGTTATTTATATGCAAATTAAGAGTGACACTCTCATTCTTTTCAGAAAAGTTCAAAAGGAAACCCTTTTACCAAAATTCGTAATCGATGGCAAGGACAGAAAATAACCAGAGAATATATGAAAAGGTAAACAGTCTCTTTAAATTTTTTTTCGAAAGCCGATAAAAGTTAATACAATGTGATAAATTTTAATAGCTTAAGACAATGTTTATAAAATCAAAACAAAAAATAAGTATATCACTAGTTAGAGAGCTTGGAAATCTAGCCACTTTCTATTAGACAAACTTCTTAAAAACGCAACTGATCCGTAGAGACATGGAAATAAGAGTGAACTCAACTGGTCTTTGCAGGAAGGAAGTGGATAAAAAGGAGGACATTTCTCCACAAAATATCTGAGAAATTTCCTCAAAGAAGAGGAATTCGCGCTTATTTTCATTTATCCTCCATGGGGCAAAGGGAATATGATCATTTCAAATGATGCCTCGCGGCTTTTTCTTTTTATACCCGACACACTCAAACAGGTCCTTCTGTTGCCTGTTTGTCCGTCTGTCCGTCTTTCTGTCCGTCCTTATACAGTCTTCTAATCGAAATTCGGTGTGTGTGTCCACAGGGACATGAGTAAGAAGAATTTCGAGAATGGACCGAATCGGACCATTTTTAAAGGGACCTCCAGCACTAGGGTCTGTGATAAAAACCACAAAACAAAGCATACTATATATATGTAGAGGAAGGGCGGGTAATGTGGTATACCTAATAGTTTTTTGCCGCCAACAACTACAATTTTTATCTGATTAAAATACTGTTGAACTATTGATATAATATGAATGTTAGGCACACACTACGTTAACTGTTTAAGCGTTGGGGCTCCTTGTTTTTGACATATTTATCAATATATAAAAAAACTCGAATATCGGCAATTGCAAAATTTGGAGGGTAATGTGGTACACCAGGTCTGGTAATGTGGTATAGTATACGACAACACCTGTAAATAATTTTTTTTTTCTAATAAATAAGTTGTGGTTTATGTTTTATTTATTTATTTATGTTTTTAGAAAGATAAAAGATTATTCGCAAGAATTGCAAAGAAAAATGGCACTGCGATTTGGAATACATTTTTCATGAGTCCAAACGAGCTCGCATTGCAGACATGTGACCCATGCTATAATAACTGCATCGTCCTCATAGGCTTTATCGCCATAATTACACACAGCTTCTTTTGTTGGTGGAAAATCCGAAAATTCGTGTTGATTCAAAGAAATACTGATTTTCAAGAAAGTATTAATTTTTTTTTAACTACGATTTATACCCTGCTTTAAGAAAATAGTTTCTTGTTATATAAATGTAAGCTTCATAAAGTTTAAAAAATTTTTTAAATTAAAAAATTCAGTTTTTAGTTGAGCTCAAAAAAAACACACTTCCACACAGTTTCTTCCCAACTGATTTATAGCATGACTTGCAAAAATAAAAAACTGTCTTGCTTTCATAGTTCTATTAAAACCTGAAGCTATTAAGCGTAGTTCCGTTAACCCTGTGTGTTTAGTTAAAGAGAAAAGCTACTATACCACATTACCCGCCTATACCACATTACCCGCCCTTACTCTATATAAATAAACATCCTCTCCAAAAATTGTCTTCATCGGTCCATTACCAATAGCACTTCCAGTACTGGCGGCTGTCACCGAAATTGCGAAAATCGCTAGACATTGCAAAGAAATTTGAAATTTGAGCTTATATTTATGCATCTATTTAAAATATATTTTCACTATAGTGAACTATTGACCTGACTATAACACCCTTGCTTGTGTTTTCTTTTTTTTCTTTTCACCCCGAGTCCAAAAGTCCTCTCTGCGGGCACGTGCGGGCACCAGCGAATATACTCCCATGATGTTCGCCTTTCATCGACACTGTTAATAAATTTTTTTTTATTTTTGACTTTGCAGGTGCCAAATCATTGTGCTAGTGTGAATGCAATTCTCGAGAGGTGTGTGCTCGGTGGGTAAGGTCCCATTAGATAATTGGATCATCCAAAGAGTAATCTTAGATCGCTCATTTGCGAGTAATGGATTACTAGACAATGCTTAAATATCATATATTTTTTAACATAGGATGTCCCGGCGGAGGAGTAAACCTTTTGACCTCGGAAAGGAGATCAAGTGGAGTAGTCTTTTCTAATTCAAGAAAGAGCATAAGCGGAGTAATATATTGCTCTCGTCTTAGTCCAAATGAATGGATAAGTCATTAAATAACATAGGTTGCTCTCCTATTACTCCAAATGAATGATTAAGCGATTATAAAAATTGAAATAAAACCTCGATTGCTCGCTTTTTACTCCAAATGGATGAATAAGTCATTACTCTTCTTTTGCTCGGTTAAGGTATTAATCCATAATTATCTGCTGGGGTCTTTATGGTTTGAGCACAATTTTTTCATACACATACACGAGGTCTTCATCTGAAATATTTTTAGCACAAAATTGAACTAGTAATTCTTTCATTGTGTTCTTCTTTTTATTTTTCCCTAATGAATATCAACTAAATTTCAAAAAAAAAAAATCAACCCAAACTGACTCAATTTTCTAATTGACTTCATTTCAATAAGTCCTTCTTTTTGTAAGATGACATTTTTAAACAAAATTAACATAAAAAATGGTTTTTTGCTGCTTCTCTTCTGTGCTTTATTCAGCAAAAATCTGCAATTACGATCTTAGTAGACCACATTAGCGGAAAAGGGAAATAAATTTTTGTAAACTTGAATAGGAGGAGAAAACAAAAAATAAATAAAAAACATGGAAAATGAAAAAGGTTATCATAAAAATTTTATTGCCTAGGAGAAAGGTTTCCGCTTCAGATTTTGACCTGACTCTACCTTTTCGATGTACGAAATTCTCATAAAGCCTTCGCGAACACACAGAGCCATATCGAAGATATTTCTCAGAACTGTGCTCTCAAGATGAACTGCAATTATGCGAATGACATGAGATATTGCAGCAATTATAATCATTTTCCCTAATTAGCAAGTTATCATGGCTGGGAATGCGTTTGAGAATGGGAACAAGAATGGTGACGGCTATGGGAGAGGGAGGGCGAAGGTTACTCGTTACTTCTTGAGTATTTCTCGCAATTTATGTTTTATTTTTTCCTCCATCTTTTCTCAAAATTTCCTCTCGACGCACGATACAAGTATGTTGCATGGAAACCGTCCTGACGATTCCTCGAAATGGTGAGGCAAATTTGTCTTCATTTCATTGAGGGACCGTAAATTTAACATCATTACTTCCTTTTCATTTGGGAGATTTTTTTATTGCTCTCATTAATGGGAGGTGGGGTGCTGTGGGTGCTGCTTTCAATTCAATTAATAAAACCTGCATTAAATGTTCATTCAAATAGATACACAAGTGCGAATAACAGTAAGTGCACAAATATTAGAAGCACTTCGATGTTTCGACGCTTCTTTCACTATTATTATTATTATTGTTATTATTTTTTTATTATTTTTATTAGGGCTCGGATAATATGCACTTAAAATGACTAAAAACGTTAAAAACTATGAAAAAATTATGGTAAAGTCTTCAAGTTCATTCCTCTGAAAAATGACCGAGAGGTCGTCGCTGTATGATTTAAAACTCATTGAAAAATTCTTTACTTTGGGGGAGAGTCTTCGTTATCATTGCCATTTAAAATTCAATCCAAAAAAATTTGTAGAACATTTTCCAAATGCATTAATAACATATTAACACTAAGGCCCATTTGCTAAAATTTCGGTTGAACTTTTGCTGCTCTTAAAATTTCAAAACTCTCATACAAGTTGTTTGTTTCTAGGAGCGAAAACTTAATCGTAACTGAAGCGAACGGGCCTTAAATGGGCGATTCCATGAGAAAGTGAACCTGGGTGTCTTAAAAATAAATAAATAAAATTTGAATTCTCTCTAAAAAAAAATCCAAAGGGTAAAATATCTGAGAACCTTATTCTGCAAAAAAATATCGTCACATCGTTGTTTTTCCATACTTCTTTTTAAGAAGAACAATGTAACTTTTTTGAACGAAATTTTTCTTTCAATCATGTCAACATTGACCAAACCATTTTCGCAATTTGCGAATACTAAAAACATGCTTTGAAGTGTCAAATTAATTCGATGGTGTGTCTCCTTTTCAATAGTGGGACTCATGCAGCTTCGCAAATTGTGGGAAATGAGAAATTTGTCACACAACTGTCAAAATTTATATGAAAATTTACGATGGGAAAAGTTGCGAAGGCATTTGCGAAGCTGCATGAGTACCACTAATAAGATTGATTTTATCCAAAAAACGGTAAGCATAACAAAAACATATAAATATTTTCGAAGCATGATTTTTCAGGTCCCACCCGTGACTGACTTTTAGGTTATGTCTGAAACTTCCTATTTTTTGTGGTAATATTACTGAGTACATTTTCCTATAAATTGTTTTCCTGTTCGGTGTTTTGTTCACAGATTGTATCAAAATGTAGTTGTGTCTCACCCGTGACTGTCACGGGTGGGACCAAAATTGACACGCATTAGGTGCTTTTTCAATCTTCCGAAAGACAAAAGGTGGAATTTGACACTTTCACTTCCTAAGATTCAATCTCATCATTATTTCAAAGTTGCCAGTAAAGAAAATTTAATAACATCCCTTGCATATCGCTCGAAACCTGTCACATGTAGGGCCGTTCAACTAAGTGCAGCACAAATATATACTGACACAGATAGAAGTGATTGAAATATACTGTGAGCCTCTAGCTTCTATTTATAAAAAATAAGAAGTTCATAACTTTGTAATAAATAAAATTGTTTATTACAAATAAAATTGCTAATTTAAAAAAAAATCGTACTTGTCCCACCCGTGGCATTACATTTTCCCACCTGTGACATTACATTTTTAATTTTTTTGTTAGAAGAAAAAGGATGGTTTTGCTTAATTCTTTACAGATTTAATAGCTTAGAATTTTTCTGTAAGAAAATAAGCTATTATAATAGAAATGTCAAATACATTCGCAAACTTTCCTTTCAAAGAAGTTCCTTTTAGAACTTAGGCTCAAAATTTGTCCCGCCCGTGACAGAACGAAATTTCTCATCTATGTATACTAATATTATAAAGCTGAAGAGTTTGTTTGTTTGAACGCGCTAATCTCAGGAACTACTGGTTCGGATTGAAACATTTTTTTTGTGTTGGATAGTGCATTTATCGAGGAAGGCTTTAGGCTATATAACGTCCCTCTCAAAAGGGGGGAGGGGTAAAAAGGGGGTTCAAAGGTTATATGAGCACTTTTTTGTGTGTAGGTATATCGTATTCAAACTTTAGGAATTAGATCCTCTCTAAAATTGATTGGATGTGTATTTCATTTAATTTAAAAAAACAATTTTTTTTTATGAAACTTGGTATGTAGACTCATCTGATGACGTAAGGGCGCACAAAGAATGTTTTTTTTTTTTTCAAAAATCCCCTTCCAAAGGGGGTCAATAGGGGGTTCAAAGGTTATTTGGGCAACTTTTTTGTGTGTAGATCTATCGTATTCAAACTTTAGGATTTCGATCCTCTCTAAAATTGATTGGATATGTGTATTTAAAAAAAAAATTTTTTTTTTTGAAATCGTCCCCCTTGAGGGTGAAAAGGCGGGTTTGCGATTTTTTCCGAAATGGTTCATGTGGGCGCGTTTTTAAAAAGCAAGAACTATGAAACTTGGTATGTAGACTCATCTGATGACGTAAGGGCGCACAAAGAATGTTTTTATTTGTAAAAACCCCCTTCCAAAGGGGGTTAAAAGGTTATATGAGCAACTTTTTTGTGTGTAGGTCTATCGTATTCAAACTTTAGGAACTCAATTCTCTTTAAAATTGATTGGATGTGTATTTTAATTTATTTTTTTTTTAATCTCCTCCTTGAGGGTGAAAAGGCGGGCTTGCGATTTTTCCCGAAATGGTTCGTGTGGGCGCGTTTTTTAAAAACAAGAAGTGTGAAACTAGGTATGTAGACTCATCTGATGACGTAAAGGCGCACAAAGAATGTTTTTATTTTCTGCAAAAATCCTCTTCCAAGGGGGGTCAAAAAAGGGTTCAAAGGTTATATGATTTTGCTCAATACGTATTTGTACAATTTCATTTGCCTATCCCTGTTTGTTTGTATGAGCGTTACACATTTTCTAACAATTTCTTATTCACATTTCTACAATTATCATTAACTTTATGCGGATTTTAATATAAGACCAGACTACATTTCCGTTGCAATTAAGTTTCTATTTCCTGCGTTATTTCGCGTTGTCAAGATCGGGTTGCGGAGAAAACCGGTATGTTCTTCTGCCACAAGAAAATATAATTAAAAATATAGTTTACTCAGAAATTCTTTGAAATATACTCGCCGATCCCGCAAATTTCATCCTACCGCAGAATCAAGTTATCGCTCCCTGTCTCTCCGTTTTTCTCCTTCTCCTAACACAAAAATAATGTTTCAATTCGAACCAGTAGCTCCTCAGGGCGCTTCCGAACAAACAAGCAAACAAACTTTTCAGTATAGATTCTTAAAAAAACTTCTTAATCGCGATCGTAATAATTAACAGAAATTGTCGCGGGCAACAGCTAGTTTATTTCAAAAACTAATAAAATTTTTGAATTTTTTTATTAACTGGATCATATTATAGAATATTCTTGTTCCTATTATAGAAGACTTGCCTATAAATTCGATACATATTACACAAAATATGAAGAAGAAATTGAAATGTTTAAGTTGATCTGTCCCTAATTATGTATTATTATATTTTAATATCTAGCAGTAGATATTGGTATACAATATTCATTTATTCATATAAGTGTTATTATTACTATTATTATTAAAAAACTCAGCAGCATATTAAAAAAAGCAGAGTCGTAGGCTTTTATAGAAGCATACGCGACACGAATCCTGGAGACCAAGAAGAAGGAGCCAAATAGATATCATGGGGCCAATCCAGAGCCCACAGAGAACACATTAACATTAAACAGGTGTTACGAATGGCGGAAGAAAGATGAATCAATACTATGTAGGCACGGAGACCCCATGGCCCCGCCTTTCCCGAGTCGCGGTGCTAGCCGACTACCCCAGTCGAATCATATAGACTGGTAAATAAATGCATGAAAGCGAGACCCGGCCGCAGGGCTAGTGAGATTAATACAAATCAACGCATCGCACTCACATATCTTCATAACGCGAATAAGCCTTCATTTAAACAAGTAAGGGTGTTATAGTCAGACGAGCCTGACAATAAAATACCCGACACATACACCCATGTTCAAATAATTTGTAATATCAAAAGGTGTTTAAGGCTATAAGGTGCCCCATATACCGACTTTTGCTAAATTTGATGAAAACCGCCCTTTGCCACGCCCACTTTTCCAATTTTTTGGAATTCTAATCGGAGGCTTAGATATACGCTCTAATCCTAAGTTTCATTGAATCATTTCGAAAAAGTCAGATTTTCGGGCAGTTTTGAGATATTTGTGACAGACCCTAGTACTGCAGGTACCCTTAATAATGTACCTATCAAAAAAATTTGATGTTATAGGCTACAAAGGAAGCATAAGTGCCAAATATCGTTCAAGTGCCATTTGAATGTCGGGTGTAGGAGACAATTTTCGAAAAACGCTCTTCTGCCACGCCCACTTTTCCAATTTTTTGAAATCATTTTACTTGTTTTTAAACAAGCTCAAATATCAAATTTCATGAAAATATCTTGAAAAACTTCGATTTAAGAGCAGTTTTTGTGATTTCCGTAACATACCCTAGTACCTCTAAAAATGGTCTGATCGGGTTCATTCTCGAACTTGTTCTTACTCATGTGCCTGTAAGTTTGCATACCAAATTTCGTCAAGATAGCTCAACTCCTTTGATAAGAAAACTGTATACAAACAGACGGACAGACGGACAGACAGACAGACAGACAGACGGACATGTCTAAATCGAATCTCCTTTTCTATGGTCTATCTTGACTGATTCTGGGTGTTACACACAATCACACAAACGCAATATAAAGAGTGTGTCGGGTATAAAAAGACACATAGGTAATAAAATAAATCTGTATATATCGTTGAGTTGCTTTTTTTTTTTTTTTTTTTTTGGTCCTACGAACTGCTTGTACCCGATTGTCTGTCAATTGTGGGCGATCAAATTGCGTAGATAAAGTGCTAAAATTTTATTAAAATATCATAAATGTCAATTTCAATTTCAATTTCAAATCACCGGCGAAATATGAATAAAAAATACTTAAATTTGATTTCTTTTTATTCTATAATTTAATAAAATACCAATAGAAATGAACATTTACTCAGCTTAATTGGAAATTGATTTTACTTTGCGAACTCATTTTACATGAAACGAACAAGAATGATAAGAAGGAGAATATGACTTGGAACACTTCGGCGACCTTAGAGACGATCTGCAGTTAACAAAATTGAAAAGTGAGACTTGAGTTCGCCGAACGTCGAAATCTTTTGACATTTGTATGAGTTGCGAACTGGGCTCGTATAATCCAAGTACCTAATAATTTACTGAGCTCGAATTGAGCTGCACGGAATCCAAGTCAACAAAAGTTTCTTGAGATTTCCGCTTGAAAGTGAATCGCATTGGAAAATCGTTGGCAATGCTAAGGCCCAATACTTGGCAAGCGATTAGCAAGGATATTGAATTTCTCCAAATTCGGCTTTCATGCAGCGGGATTTTCTATTTAGTCCAATATTCAGGCATGCTCTACAAATCGAATCCGAATAAAAAAAATTCGGAATAGCTTAAATTTCGATTGAAATCATATTGATTTCGAATTTTTTTATTCGGATTCGATTTGTAGAGCATGCCTAATTATCTCAATCAGGATGTAAGCTGATCTGATCTGAAGTCACACGAAAATAATCGTAGGAAATTAGGACGAAAGGAACTACTTTCGTCTTGTGTTCGGAGAATGAGGTGGAAAATATGGCAGTTATTGTGCTATTGCGAGAGAGAGAGGGAGAGAGAGAGCCATTGGCAATGAACAGACGCAGACTATTAAATCATTCGAATGCAGTAAATTAAATTTAAAAAAAAGTCCATAAAATTGTCTTCCCGTAAGCTGCGAGATTTCGAATGCAAATCCACGGAAAAACAAATTTTATAATACCTTTAAACATGACTTCTATGATAAATCACATGCCGGCCGTCTCACGTGTCCAAGTACCAGCCTACGGGCTTTCGTAGGCACCGGCCTGCCTCTGCCTTTGCTTTTGCGCCCCTGCAATCGCGATGCGCTGGCATCTTAACAATGATTTGATAAATAGTGATTTGTATTTACTCAAGTCTTTGGGCGCTGCATTCGTGCTGCTAGTGACGGATTTACGAGAAAGACTGTGCTCTGCGCTCAGATAGTGCGATAAGCAAGCAATGAGCGTCCATACGAGAGACAGAACTCGGCGCTTATACGTACCCTTCCAGTCGCCCACTGCTGTTCGCCCTCTCGCACTCCACCCGTACGTTACCCAACGAACGCTTACTCATCGCAAGTGAGAGCCCTAATGCAGATGGGGGCGCTGGTGAGGCATGTGCCGTCTGTCTTCAAGTGCATCGAATAAAAATTGCTGCAATCAGTTTTGAATGACTTTGATTTCAAATGCAAATATTTTCTACTTAAACGAATCAGAGAATGTCAACAACTTCTGACGAAAGTGCGGTGCGGCAAGGCGCTGGGGAAGCGAACGTTTCAAACACTCTAGCTCATACCATACTCACGTATGCTTGCATCGAATCGCTTCGATTTTTGTTGAAACTTTTCGACATCTTCTGTCTCTATCTCAATCTTGCTCCCGCTCTCTCTCTCTCTCTCTCTCTCTCTCTCTCTCTCTCTCTCTCTCTCTCTCTCTCTCTCTCTCTCTCTCTCTCTCTCTTTCACCCTGCACACCCTTTAATGTAAAGGTCGGTGTCGACTTCAATCAAAAAATTTTTTTGGAGACTTGTACCTTTATTTCGTTTTGACGTCACGTAGTGTAGAATCGAAAAAATTAGAGATGCAAGACTATCGATACTGAGAGCGTCGATAGTTTCGACGGTTTTTGAAACGCTCTGAAAAACTTTTTCCCTCTTATATATAAATGGAAAATATTTCATATCGCCAAGTATTCGCGATTGTTTTAATTAGAGATGAGTAATATTGACTAACTGATGCTCACTAATCACCCATGGGGACTTAGAACCATCGATGGTTAAGAAAAATAAAAATTGTTGATTATATCGGTCGTACCATCGATAGTTTTTCAGCAACAATAAATAACAAACAAAATTTTTGAAAATGGATTCATGCGTCAGTCATTTCTTCTGGAAAAAAGATTTCCAGTCGATTTTCATTGAATCTATTGAGTTTCAGTGCAAGAATTATAAAAACATTCAACCTTCCCAAATGCTTTCGATGCGCTCAACAAATTTCGAACGAAATAGATGTCAGTTCCTTTATTTCGCTTCGTCAGTGCTACCTCTAACGACAAATAATGCTTTTCGAAGTCTCCAAAGTGTCGAGGGTATATTGCGTTTATGTGGTTGTGTGTAACACCCAGAACCAGTCGAGATAGACCATACAAAATATATATAGAAATGATCAGCGTCATCAGGAGATTCGATTTGGACATGTCCGTCTGTCTGTATACAGTTATCTTATCGAAGGAGTTGAGCTATCTCGACAAAATTTGGTGTGCGTGCTCACGGGAACATGAGTAAGAACAAGTTCGAGAATCGACCCGATCGGACCATTTTTAGGGGTACCTCCAGTACTAGGGTCTGTTACGAAAACAACAAAAACTGCTCTAAAATCGGAGTTTTTCAAGATATTTCGATGAAAGTTGATATTTGAACATGTTTAAAGGCAATTAATATGAATTAAAACAAGTAAGAAAGCTAAAAACGGTCAAGCCCGACTTTGAAATACCCAGCGTCCCGACATTATGAGCGCACTATGTTTTGCTTCTCTATTTGTGGGCGTGGCAGTGGGAGGGCCACATAAATTATTTCCCTACACCTTTCATTCGCCTTGGTGAACCTATGTTGCGAATTTGAAGCTTCTACGCCTTTTACTGCGGAAGTTACGAAAATTGTCCATTTGTGGGCGTGGCAGTGGGCGGGCCACATAACATTTGTTCCTACACCTTTCATTTGCCTTGGTCAACCTATGTTGCAAATTTGAAGCTTCTACGCCTTTTACTTCACAAGTTACGATAAGCCCTTATTTGTGAGCTTATTTGTGGGCGTGGCTCAAGAAGGTCGGCGTCCATTTTTTCCAGGATATGTCCCTTTTCGTAGTTTACCAGTACACCAAATATCAATGGAATGTGTTGAGTGGTTCGCAAGTTACAAGCATTTTACTGAAAACATTAAATTAATTTTTGGGCGTGGCAGTGGGCGGATGTCTCCCATTTTTACTTAGGATCATACTCGGACCCCCATATACATGTGTGCCAAATTTCGACTTCATTGGTTCAGCCGTTTCGGAGGAGATCCGACCACGGACAGACGGACAGACGGTAATGTCTAAATCGATTCAGTTTTTGATCCTGACCATTTCTATATATTATATATCTCCGGAGCTTAATTCTCCCTGTTACAAGATTTGCACAAAACTAATATACCCCGCTTACGCTGGGTATAAAAATTGGAAAAGTGGGCGTGGCAAAGGGGCAGTTTTCATAAAGAAATTAACAAAAGTCGGTATATGGGGCCCCTTGTGACCTTAAACACTTCTTGATATTAAAAATTATTTGAAGATGTGTGTCTGTGTCGGGTATTCTATTGTCAGGCTCGCCTGACTATAACACCCTTACTTGTTTATACGTGCGTTGCTTATGGAAACGAAAATTTTGATTGAAGTGGACACTTAGCTTTAGAGATAAAGAAAATGCTTTTGAATAGATTCATGATTGGCAAAAGGGATTGTAGAAAGAGTTGCATTCGCGTGGGCTTGAGTCCACCAATGGCATCGCAAGTGTTGGAGGTGCTGTTTGCATAGTTAAGGTCCAAAGAATGGCTCACAAAAGTAGGCCTATTGAGAATAATTACGGGACCGGGGGTTTTTTTATTTCATTGGTGTTGAAACTACAGGGGCCCGGGAGAAATCTCCTCTTTCCCCCCTTCCATTCAAGACAGGGCTCTACTAAATAAATCATTAGCATGAAATTTATTTGTCCTCGAATGTGTGCACCTCAAATGCGTGCTATAATTTTTAAAGAATTTGTTTTTATGGGAAAAATAATTTTTTTTTATTTTCAAAGCTATGAAATCAGAATCATTGATTGATATGCAGCGAACTAAAATCTCCCTAAATAATGATTGAGGTCAAGCTTCGCTCAGCCTTAAGTCCATTCCAACTTAATCTTTTTTAGGGCATCTGTCGTGTACTTCTTTTTCGAGCGGTTCCATGCAGTAATATGGACTGACCCAAGTGTAGCCTTCGGTCAGTCCTTCATGTTACCAATACTAGTCCCCTCATAATTCCACTTCCAATGTATTCAACTCACCTTTTTAACATGGGTCTGTCCTTGGGGAGGGACTAGTCCGTAAAGCGGCTGATCATAGGCCAGTTTTTTTGGGTCAATTGTCGTAATTTCTTCTGGTTTTAGGATAGTCAAATGAGGAAAATAAACAACAAATTTCTTATATTTATTCTAAGTTGATGAAAGTGTCATTTATAGACTACCCTTAAACCAAACGCCTTTATTACCGACCGCCGGCTGGCCGATTTCAATGGATCGAACTGCCATAATATAACCGGTAGGATTTGGACCGGTCAAAGGCCAGTCCTTCTTAGAAAACTGACCGGCTCATTACTGCAGGGTTCTTTGGGGGCTTCTTTAGATGACATGTGCATGTATGTATGTGTGTCGTTATATTTTAAACTGCAATAACTATCGGTTTTATTCACGAATATTATTGATGGCGTGGCATAGAACACTGGGAACTGCTTTTTTTTAAAATATATAGAAATTTCATATCATTGTCTGACATTCAGCCGGATATTCTGAGGACTTTCTATCATCGGACTACCATGAGGGTAATCATGAGAATTATAATCAGGACCACCATAATGTCTAAAATGCGGAGCATCATGATAACCGCAGTGAGGTCTTTGATGAGATCATCAATAGGACATTCATGAAGATGAAGATTAGAACTACTAGGACAACCATCATGGCATAAATGAAAGACAACAATGGGAATTACCATGAAGACCATATTAAGGACTTAAAAAATTAGAAGGGCTGTCATAACGACCAGAAAAAATAATTTTCGGTGGGAAGAGTAAACAGAAAGTAAGAAACAAATTTCTACAAATTCGATCAACTGTGTGAGGAAGATCAAAGGAATGGTCTGCCGAAATCGAGATAACAATTCAATATTATTGATCGAACGATCGAATTTCTCCAATGGGCTTTTGAAAATCAAGTCAAAGAAAAAAAAAATCAGGGAAAACGATTCCACCTATGGATTGTGTTGGCTTCCATTAATCGGACCAAGGTTTTATTTAGTTATTATTAAATTCTCAGTCAGTTGATTGATTGAACGTAATTTAACAAAAGTTATTAATTAGCTTTACCGCTGGTCTGTTCAATGAATAATTTTCAGAGTGTTGGACAAGTTAATGAAAAAATTGACCCGACTTGACTTGACATACATAAGGAAATTTTAGTTAATTTATATTCAATGCAGATTTTTTGAGAAGGTAGATAGCAAACTACCTTTACACCTGGCGCAGTATCCGTGCCAGCCTTTTTTTATAATTTAGAAGGAAGAAGTTAGACAGAACTTCTGATAATTGTCGGGTTTACAAAAGAAAATGAAACGTATGACCAGACCCGTCGAGAGAAATTGTGTATCCACATTCTTTTTTAAATAAGTAGTTTTGTTATTAACGGGTACCTTTCCGTAGCCGGAGGCCATTGCCGGAAAACAAATATGCGGGACGCGCAGCGAATGCCCCCTGTGGAAAGTAAGCTATTCCGATATTATAGGTGCGATTTCAAGGCGAGAATGTTACATAAACTGAGCAAACGGGGTACGAAAGTGGTTTTTGCAAATGAGACAGATTTTATGCCTGTTTAAAATCTTTTTCGAATTTTTTTCAGACCATAAACTCCATACGGAACGGTTTTCCCAAAGGCCCAAGAGCAATGTTGCGTCTCGTGGCTTCGCTTCGATTGCTCAAATCGAATCAAATGGCAGAAATCAAATTGCACGTCAACTTCAGGGCAGAGGGAGAAAACAATTTGTAAAAATTTGTCGGCAACAATGGAACCAACGAACTTAACAAACAAACAAACAAACAAAAAACCAACAAAAGGAAAAGATGAAAAAAAATTTTCATTACATTAAATTCCGCAACGAAGGGAATTCCTTCGATTATTGACGTCTGAATCTAATAAATTCCCAAAGTGTCAAGGTCTGCAATTGGGATTCAATGAAAATGGATACCATAAGATTCACTCCGGACACTTGATTTAAAATGAAATCAGCAGCCTGGGAGCGTCTTTTCTGGTTAATAGTTCGGTTAATTTAAGCCTTTGTGTGAAGCTCACAATTCATACGGAACTGCTTGAGTGAACTCGAATAGAATTAATGGAATTTATCGCAATTTAGTGGCTTCAATTTGAAGCGATTTTCCTTTCTGCGTTTCAATTATTTCTTTTCGGGTTTGCTGTTTGAAAAAATTGTTTTCTTGTTCTCACCAGAAATGACGTCTCTTTGATGCTGAAAGGCATCAAATGTCAATCAAATCGATTGAAGAAGAAATAAAAGAAGCATAAAGCAGATGAAGATGCTTTGGTTGCGGCTGCTGCTGCTTCTTGGGTTGCGGTGTTGTTTCGGCGCGAGAAGCCGACAATGAACATTGTATGTTTTTCTTAAAGGGAGGCTCTGGCTGTGTCATCCCTTGAGATTTGTGTAATGAATTAAGAATGAAGTTTGAAAATTGGGCACTGAATCTGTTAAAACTAAAAGCAGCTCTTTTACATAAACATATCAGTTTCTTTTGAAGCTGCAAAATGAGTCAAATTCACCCTTCAGGTGTTAAGGAACTAAAGAAGTTAAAGTGCTTAATTTAGTGTGAAATGAAAAAAGAGTTTCGAGGAGTAGCAAAAAAAAAAGCATGACTGGCGCATTTACACTTTTGCCACCGAAATAGCTTCAATGCGCTCAACGCAGAAGGTCGAATGAGCGAGAAGAAAAAAAAAGTTCCTCTTTCCATTTCTTTGAGGGCTTTGAGTTATATTTGTTTTCTCCTCCTTGAAGCCTTTGATCTCACAACCAGAAGCAGCATGAAAGTGCTGCTGGTGTTGTTGAAATTTGCTTTCGGCAGCTTTTGGGGTGGGGGTTTTCGAAATGTTGCGCTACAAATTAGGAAGCGATATCCAAAACCTTAACCTGACTCGAAAAGACTTGACTTGATCTAGCTTGGCTCACTCACCGTTAATTGATTCCTTATTAGCGGAAATTTTTGCGCTCGAGCCTCGTGCAGCAGTCGGTCTCCGATAATTAATTAAGGTCTTTTTTATTTCTAGTGTGGCGTGGAATTTCGTTGGAGAATTCTACTTTGCAGTAAGGTACAACATCACGATTGGAGTGAGTTCTTTTTGTTTTATTTTTATTTATTTATTTCTTTTTTTGTTTTTTTTTTTTTTTGTATGTTATTTTTGCTGTTTTTCTTTAGAGCTTGTCATTTGCTAAGCATAGTCGTCAGCTCTCTGTTTGCTAAGAGATTAAAACGGCATTCTCGTTTGGCATTTGGCTAGCGAACTGGGCATTTATTGATAAGGCATGCTTAAACAATCACTTTTACCATTAGTATTTGAAGACAAATGAAGACAGTGCCTTCTCCATTCACTCGACACAATTCAATTGAGCGCGCGTTTTTGTTTTTTATTTTATTGCATTATTTTTTCTTTGTTTTTGTTTCTAGTTTTTGATTTACTTAATTGTTTATTTGCACGTTTCTTAATTGATGATAACTTGACTCTTACCCCGCGAAAGGTCTTAAGTTTCGCAATTTGATAAAAAAATTAAAAATTTTAAGAAAATGGAATATTACTTTACTATCAATAGTTGGAGTGATTTGTGTTTGTCCGCGTTTAGTTTAATTGAAAATATTTTCAAATATTTTAGTCACCCAAAGGCTCTTTTCCTATGCTTAAATTAAGGAGAATGTATTTAAAAAAATTATATTTTACTCTTTATTTGGTTAGTGCGACGGTTAATTTTTTCTGTGGTTGTGCTTATTTTTATTTTTTTTTTCCATCAAAATTGGGAGGATTTTTCCAAATTTTCCAATTTTTATTCAAATAAAATTTTGAATTCTAACGTATAAACACTTTCTTCGCGCTTTTTGCCGCCTTTCCGCACGCGAACAGGTTGAAATGCTTTTCCACACTAACGGTTACAGCATGTTCTGACGGCATGACGGGGCAAAAGAAAACCGATTAAGTCAAATTAATCTGCTTCGAGAGAAAGCACGTCCAATTACGGATTTTTCTGTACTTTTTCATATGAAAATAATTAAATTTGTGAATTATTTCCTCAAAAATAAAACGTCACTGCGTGGTTAACATTTGTTTACAGTGAAATCCACATTAATCCCTCATTTTACGCTTAATTCGATTTAATCAGTTCTTTCTCCGACATTCTTCTTTTTTTGTGGTGCTCCCTCAGTTCAGACACAATCTGATTTGTCTAAGACGCAAGCTTTTGTTGTAGATATCTAGCTCAGGCGCACACTGGTTTGGCTAAGACGCAAGCGTTTGTTGTATGTTCTAGTTCAGACACATACCGGTAAAAATTATCGGTCTTAATAGAGGGAAAGGTGGCAATCAGTGTTGCCACTTTGCGGATAATTATACGAAATCCGTATCTTTTCGCTTGCTTCTGTATCTTCAATGTATAATTTGTTTTTCGAACAATTTATTTATAATTAAGGCGAATTGCTATTTTTCAAAAATTTGCTGCACATAAAACCGCATCGTCATGCTACTAATAAATTGATACGTTTTAGCCAGGCAAACATTTTCTATCGCGGAACAGTGTTCCGCGACTCGCCACGGCGATGTTTAGCTCGCACGCAACCGTTGCTTTGTTATCGCGGAATAGAGAAGCTTGTTAGGCAGTTGTCCGGTAGCCCGACACTGTTTTGGAAGAGCAATTGGCGATACATTAAAAACATCGCGGAATAGTCCCATAGACGATGTTTCAGCAAAGAATAATATAGCGCAACCTTTGCTTGGAAGATGTTTAAGCAATGTGTTCTTTATATATTGCTCAAACATCTTCCCCAGCAAAGATTTTCTATCGCAGGAACAGTGTTCCGCGACTCGCCACGGCGATGTTTAGCTCGCACGCAACCGTTGCTTTGTTATCGCCGAATAGAGAAGCTTGTTAGGCAGTTGTCCGGTAGCCCGACACTGTTTTGGAAGAGCAATTGGCGATACATTAAAAACATCGCGGAATAGTCCCATAGACGATGTTTCAGCAAATGTGTTCCTTATATATTGCTGAAACATCTTCTAGGCCAATTATATATATATTTTTTTTTTTTATTTAAATTTTATTATAATTTTACGCATAAAAAATTAGAGTAATTTAGTTAATAATGAAAAACTTATTCTATTGTTTTTTGTTTAAGATCTCGCTTTTTAATGCGGCTCTTGGCATGTATTAAATGTTGCTGCAGAATTGAAGAAAATTTTTTTTCATCCGAAGTGGAAAATTTTTGGAAACAGGCACCTGTATTTAAAAAAATTATATTAACTTCAAATTATATTTAAAAAGGTTAACAAAAATTGTGCCTTTAACTATTTGGAGGAAAAAAATACACCTTTATCCTTTGTATCCTTTAGAATGTATACACTCGTCGATCCAAATCCTTACAGAACTAACTATCAAAATTTATTTTTGATCTAATAACAAAATCAAGAACTACTTGATTGAATAAAGCAAAAGCTACAATAACACAAGGTTTATATTAGAAAAACATTGTATAAACCTGTTCCAAAAGTAACTTCGGCAATGCTCGTCTGGAAGATGAATACGCAATGTATTGCGGATTGCTCGCGTAACGTTCGTCAAAGCAATATATTTTTTTTACATATTCTTTGTTGGTAGAGTTGAGAAAACATCGCCTTTTGTTCTTCTAGAAAAGGTCGCGTAAACATATTCTTGGCGAACGTTCGCTAAAGCATAGGCTAAATGTTTGCTGGGAGGTGAGCCAGCTTGCTGGTGTGTTTATCGGCCCTATTTTTATTGACTGACTGTTACAATATATGTAGCAAGGTGTCAAAAAACCTGTTTTGGAAAAAATTTAATTTTTTTGTTATATTCCATTGGATCACATATTTAGTATAAACTTTTGTTTTGGAACTTTTTTTTAAGCGATAAAACTCGCGAAATGGGCGTTTCCAATTTCGCCCCATGACACAGTGGGATCGCATAATACATTTGAGTGTAAAATTTATACGGAGTGTTCGCAGAGTGATGAAACTTGGCACTGAACCTTATCCCAATAATATTAAGATATAGTATATATGAAGTTTCATCAAAATCGGTCAAGCCCACCACCCACACCCCATACAGATCGAAATAAATTTTCAATGTAAAATTTTTTTCTTTGGTCAGAATGTCTTTAAATTTTGCACAGAGCTTACAATTAACGCAAGGAAAACGCTCTGAAGTTTTCATAAAAATTTGATTTCGTTAGAGCACACATTTTGTATAAACTTTTGTTTCGAAATGAATTTTTCATATGAAAATTTTTTACCCTAAGAATATACTCTAAATTTCTTTCTTATTTTATTGCAAGATTGTATGAACTTCATTGAAAATGTTAACATATTTTACTTCAGTACAGCCAAATTTGCTTAGCAAATTTTGTGGATCAAGTGGTTTTTGAAAGTTAATTTTATAACAAAATTAACAGTATAAACGATTTCCAAAGCAAAGTGTTTTTAAGGAGTGGCATCGTGCTCTGAAAACGCCAAAAAAAACGAGATTTTTTTGTATGGGGAAATTCGTTTTTGGTTGATAGTTTCCATGATATAAGTGCTTTTTGCTTGGTAGATTTTGAAGGGTAATTTGAAGGTCTCTGCGAAATGGGTACTAACTATAAAATCGGGTTTGTTTTAGGGTGTGGCAAACGATTTCCGAAATCAGCATTTCCGAATTCCTTATTGATATATTTATACCCGACACACTCTGTGTCGAGGGTATATTGCGTTTGTTGGGTTGTGTGTAACACCCAGAACCAGTCGAGATAGACCATACAAAATGTATATAGAAATGATCAGCGTCACCAGGAGATTCGATTTAGACATGTCCGTCTGTCTGTATACAGTTATCTTATCGAAGGAGTTGAGCTATCTTGACAAAATTTGGTATGCGTGCTCACGGGGACATGAGTAAGAACGAGTTCGAGAATGGACCCGATCGGACCATTTTTAGGGGTACCTCCAGTACTAGGGTCTGTTATGAAAATCACAAAAACTGCTCTAAAACCTGAGTTTTTCAAGATATTTTGATGAAACTTGGTATTTGAACATGTTTAAAGGCAAGTAATATGATTTCAAAAAATTTGAAAAGTGGGCGTGGCATAAGGGCGTTTTTCCAAAATTGTCTCTTACACCCGAAATACAAATGGGACGAAAGTTGGCACGTATGCTTCCTTGATAGCCAGTAACGTCCTCCCAAAAAAATTTTTCGATAGAACCATTATTAAGGGTACCTCTAGTACTAGGGTCTGTCACAAAAATCTCAAAAATGCCTCAAAAGCGGACTTTATTGAAATATTTCAATGAAACTTCGAATTTAAGCGTATATATAAGGGTCCGATTAGAATCCCAAAAAAATTGAAAAATTGGGCGTGGCAAATGGGCGGTTTTTATAAAGAAATTAAACAAAAGTCGGTATATGGGCCCAATATGTCCTTAAACACCTCTTGATATTAAAAATTATTCGAACATAAGTGTCTGTGTCGGGTATTCTATTGTCAGGCTCGCCTGACTATAACAACCTTACTTGTTAATAATTATATATATTTTTTTGAGACTTATCAATCACACGAAAAAACATCAACATAACCCCCCTTAACGAAACATAAATGAATTAAATTTTCCTGAAAAAGCTACATATATAGCCCCATATTTTCTAATACATATGGGAAAAAAATGACACCTTGCTAAATATATGAGGCAAAATTTGATTTTCCGCATCAGTAGAAGAATTAAACCGATTAAGCGTGCGCGTGTGCTCAAAATTTTTCATTCATTGAACTAAATTGCAAAAATAAAAGTAAGTATGAATAACAAAGATATAAAAAAAAACAAGTAAGGGTGTATAGTCAGGAGAGCCTGACAATAGAATACCCGACACAGACACAAAATTTTTAATATCAACAGGTGTTTAAGGGCATAAGGAGCCCCATATACCGACTTTTGTTAAATTTATAAATGAAAACCGCCCTTTTGCCACGCCCAATTTTAAAATTTTTTTGGAATTCTAATCGGATCCTTATATATATGCTCAACTTCTAAGATTCATTGAAATATTTCAATAAAGTCCGCTTTTGAGGCATTTTTGGGATTTTTGTGACAGACCCTAGTACTAGAGGTACCCTTAATAATGGTCCGATCGAAAAAAATTTTGGGGAGGATCTTTGTGGCTACATACGAGGCATAAGTGCCGAATTTCGTTCAAGTCCCATTTGAATTTCGGGTGTAGGAGAGAATTTTCAAAAAACGCCCTTCTGCCACGCCCACTTTTCCAATTTTTTGATATCGTATTACTTGCCTTTAAACATGTTCAAATATCAAATTTCATCAAAATATCTTGAAGGACTTCGATTTTAGAGCAGTTTTTGTGATTTTCGTAACAGACCCTAGTACTGGAGGTACCCCTAAAAATGGTCCGATCGGCTCCATTCTCGAACGTGTTCTTACTCATGTCCTCGTTAGGACGCATACCAAATTTCTTCAAGATAGCTCAACTCCTTCGATAAGATAACTGTATACAAACAGACAGACAGACGGACAGACACACAGACCGACAGACGGACGGACATGTCTAAATCGAATCTCCTGGTGACGCTGATCATTTCTATATACATTTTGTATAGTCTATCTCGACTGGTTCTGGGTGTTACACACAACCCAACAAACGCAATATACCCTCGACACAGAGTGTGTCGGGTATAAAAAGGAAAATGCGACACTATTTAAGTGAAGCAAAACATATCAATACGAAAAAAATTGTTTTTATTATATATTATATTTAACTACTTTAAAAGAATGAATATTTAAGTTTCATTAAATTTTTGTTTAAAAGACTGCATTCCAAAGTTTTTAACTCTTATTTATTTTTAGTTATTAAAACGACGGCAAAATTTTAACGAAAAAATATCGGTTTATATGTAAGGGATGTCTTCAACGTCAAATGTTAAAAATGTACTGTGCAATTTTAAAAATGGACACAACCCAATAAACACAAAAACGATAACGTGTTCGAATCGAATTCGTAGAGCGCGAATCGCATTAAGCGAATTCGAATCAGATTCGATTCGAATTCGCGGAAGGCAATTTTCGCGATATCGCGCTTTTATCGTATTTTGCGTTCCATTCGAATTCGATTCGAAGACAAAACGCGATAAGAATTCGAACCGTTTGCAACGAGCTCGCCTCGAGCTCGCTTTTTTATCGCGGATTTTAGAATACACGAGCTCGCGCTTTTATCGTATAATATTTTGCGTTCGATTCGAAGACAAAACGCGATAAGAATTCAAACCGTTTGGAACGAGCTCGCCTCGAGCTCGCTTTTTTATCGCGGATTTAATAAAATGCGAGCTCGCTTTTTTATCGTGGAATTCATAAGAGTCTTACCGACTACGGCACCCTGAAAGGGATTTTGAAGTTTTGTTGATATTTTGAAAAGTCCTCGAGGGCTCCCTGAAAAATGGCCCCAATGCAAAATGGCCCCAAACTGAAAATGAAAAAAGGCCCCAAAATTTGGGGTCATTTTGCATTATGAAAAATTACCCCAAATCAAAAATAAAATTTGTCCCCAAAATAAAATGAAAAAGGCCCCAAAAACAAAAAGAGGTGTTTTAATCGATATGAAAAATGGCCCCAAACTAGAAAATAAAACGGCCGTTATAGAATTTAAAAAATTAAAAATGAGGTGTTCAAATCACAGCCAGTGGATTCAAAAGTGTGGTTACCAGCATTAGAACCGTTTTTATTTTTTTTTTGTTTTTACCGAAAATAGTCTTATAATAAGACTATTATTAGAATCATACATTAAATATAAAAATTAAATAATTTTTTTTTACTAATCGAATATAATCGAAAATTCGACAAAAAGGCGAATCGAATATGATTAAAAATTCGAATATAACGCGAAAGCAAAACGATAGCAAAACGATAGCAAAATACGAATCGCGCGTGATGCGTAAACGATAAAAAATGCGATAAAAATATGAATCGCGTAAAAAGGTGACTCCCTCACGAATTCTAATTCGATTCGAGCTCGCCGCGAACACTCGCCGCGAAGAGTTTGTACGTCAAAACGAATTCGATTCGAATTCGATTCGAACTCGTTGTGCTTATTGGGTAATAGTAGTTTTAGAGCAGACCTGCACACAGTCGGCAGAGCTACACATACAAGCAAACAAAAAGCTTTGTTATTTTTGTGTATGTATTAGTGAACATTCAGAATTCCGAAAGACTGAAATCGCCGCACGCGTCGCTGCTAAACGAAAGCTTTCATTCATACACGCTACACGTGTCAGAGCTTTTACCCGCGGGTAAAAGCTGTGCAGGTCTGTTTTAGAGACAGCGGAATATATGTGACTATCTGAGCCATTTGTAAAATCCCTGCAGGAAATTGATATAGTTCAGAAGTAGTCTTCTACTACTCCCTAAATCAACAGTACTACTCGCTCGTAATTTCCCCGCCAATGCATTGAACTGTCAACTTTTACTCTGAGGTGTCATTCGAAAATCGACAGTCGCGTTTGAACTAGTGCAGAAGTAGAGTGTTAGGGGTGAATTGATCTTTTTGGATATAGTTAATTACTAGTGAATCAATAGTCACTTGGACGTCATGTATCGATAGCTCGATAGCTCTCTATCGATACTTTGTTCAAGAATTAAAATTGTTGGCGCATTTTGAGAAAAATAAAATAATAAAAATTTTTGTAATTGTTTTTTTTCTCCTTTTTTTTGCTTTTTGTTTTTTTTTTTTTTGTTCTTTATGTATATGCTTTTTGTCTTTTAAATTCTGTTAACTATTTTGACTCGGCTGAGGTTCGAACTCACAATATCTCGTTCTTTGAGCAAACGCTTTAACGCATTGACCTAACCAAGCCAATTTCAACTCACTGATCGAAATGCTTACTTGAGTTGCTCAGGCAGAAAAACTTTTTAAATTTAAAATGCTGACAAAAATCAAATTTTCTATACATAAATTGTATTTTGTCAGCCTTTTAAATTTAAAAAAATTTTCCTGAATAGGGAGGTTAACTTGGTAAATAACAAAAAAAAAAAAAAATAACATCCGAATAAAAAAAAATAATTTTCGTTAAATTTATTAAAAGATTTGTCTTGCCCCGTGCCGGACTTGAACCGGAAACCTTTGAGTTGTTGCGCGGAAGTCTTAACAATGCACTTTAGCATCTAATCCACAAGATAAAAATGCTTACTTGACGTATTCATTCTAAAACAAGTGTTTTGCATTGTTGTTTTAAGAATTTTTCTGGGTGTGTGAACTTTTAATTGACTTTTGAACTAGTAGTATACTGGTGGCATTTGCACTAGTCAAACTCTACTCGCTCATAGTCGATTAACTGTACCCATTTGCACTACAGACTTTTTCTCTGGTGGAGCTCTACTCGCTGTGCGACAAATATCGACATACTTCCTATAGGGATGGTTTATATTCAGGGCTGGGCGCAAACATAAGCAAACATGTAGTAGTGCAACAACTTCATAACCCAGAAACCATTATAGGAGCGCTCCTAAAAAAGGACTCTTAAAAGAATCCAAGTCGGGAGCCTTTTCTGAGCGCTCCTAGGAATGACTACTTTAGGAGTATAAAAAGAGTATGAAAAATAGTTTCTCAAACACCAAACACCTTAAACACTCATAAAACGGAGCATTTTTTGATAATTCTGAATAATAGAAAAATACTCAAGTAGCACGTGCATCTCACTTCGCTACAACTCCCTTTATTAGTAGAATAACGGAAGTTTTGTTTTGCTAGTTTTGCGGCTGAGTTTTTTTGCCACACGTAATAACTCCGAAAATCTACTCAAATATGTGTAATTTGGGAGCGCTCTTATTTTTGACTCCGTTATGACTCCTAAAAATATTTAGTTTATGAGTTTACAGGAGCATGCACGATTTTTTCACGACAAACACTCGCAATTCTGATTCGCACTCAAAAACATAACGGTTTTTAACAAATTTGTTTTATAGCGAAAAAGGAGATTTTGTTCATTGCAAAGCGTGATCTCGTGGTGAGTGATAGAGTATAAAGTAATATAAATATAATTTCTTTAATAAGTATGATTTCCTAAATAAAACATTTAAACATTTAAATTAAACCTATTCTTTTTTTTAGCTGACTTTGATGCCTGATTTTCAATAGCGCAGGAATTCCTGGCATAAGCCTTTACCTTTTCTGAAATAAATTAATCTATAAAAATTTGTGAAAGAAATTAGGAGCTCTTTATGAGTACAAAAAATGTGTCAGAAAATGATCTTTTCTGAAAGAAATATAAGCTCTTAAAGAGTCCACAAAATCTGTCAGAAAAGCATATTTTCTGAGAGAAATTAAGAGCTCTTTCTGATGAACCACTTTCGAAGGAAAACACCCTCTTTTCTGAGGGTTTTGGGATCGATTAAGATGATTTTATGCACTCTTTATGAGCGTGAAGGCTCCGAAAAAGGAGTCAGAAAAGTTTCTTTTTTGACTCTTATGGTTTGCTGGGAAAATACAAATTCGCTCTTCATTTTACGAAGACCAGCGACATAGGTCTTACCATGTAGGACTGTAGGTCTAACTGTCGACGTCGAAAAGTCTCTGCCGCGATGGGGAAATACACCATTAGGCAGGTATAGGAAATTCAACAAATTGGGGAAATTCACCAAAAAGCTACCAACAAAAACCTTAAGCAGGAATAAAAAATTCAACAAATTTGAGAAATTCACCAGAAAGCTACCAACAACAATACGGGTAGGCACAAAGTGGCACAATGATGCCACTTGCAAGAAAATTATCAAAGAATCTCGGCGTCGGCTCGGGTTTTTATATAGCTTTAAAAGATATAATTGAAGCTTTAATAAATATATTACGATACACTTTTGCTTAATGTGCGCGAATGTTTTCATTTTGTAATAAATTGACATTCATTTTTGACTACGGCTACGAATTTGATTGTACATAGAATTTAGTATTTTTGCAGAAACAGTGTGATCAAAAAGTTATGTGCACAAGGTAGGACTAAAAGAACAATTTCTATTTCTCCTTAATATTGAAAATCCTTGATTAGTTTTATGTTTTTCAAGTTTTTCATGGCATTTTATGAGTTTGGTAGATATTTTATATGTAATGTACTCGAAAATCGCCCAAAATTAAAAATAAAAGTGGCAATGCATTTCACCACAGCAGAGCTAAAGATTTCGAAGCTGGCTTAATCCTTAAAAAGAGAAAAACATGCAAATATTTAATATAAAAACAGGTAAGGGTGTTATAGTCAGGCGAGCCTGACAATAAAATACCCGACACAGACACACATGTTTAAATAATATTTGAACCACGTCTAAAAAACAGTACCACTAAGAAAGAATATTCAAGAGGTTCTTAAGGCCATTAGCGGCCCCATTAGGGGTTAAATATCTTAATGAAAACCATCCCTTTTCCACGCCCACTTTTCCATTTTTTTTGAAATTCTAATCGGAGGCTTAAATATATACTCGAATTCTAAGCTTGATTGAAATATTTCGAAAAATTCCGATTTTGAGGCAGTTTTGGGATTTTTGTGATAGACCCTAGTACTGGAGATACCCTTAATAATGGACCGATCAAGAAAATTTTTTGGACGGATGTTTATGGCTACAAAGGAAGCATACGTGGGCCAAAATTCTTTTTAATGCCTTCACTTCTGTCCCTGTCAATGAAAATCAGTTTTTCTGAAGGAGCAAAACATATTAATAAAAAATTAATTTTAACAAAAAATTTATGAATAACGAAATAAAATACTCTAGTCGAATTGAAAAAAATCAATGATTAACAAAACTAAATTTTTTTCCTTCGCAAATTACGGTAACATTGTTGTCTTATCTTGTCTTGTCTTGCCAAACAAGACAACAATGTTACTGTAATTTGCTAGTAAACAAGATGGAAGTTTGGTAATATTCGATTTTTTCCAATTGGACTAGAGTATTTTAGTTCGTTATTCATAAATTTTAAGGTAAAATTTATTTGTTATTTATTTGATTTGCTCTTTTACGAACACTGATTTTCGTTGACAGAGACAGAAATTTAGGCATTAAAAAGAATTTTGGCCCACGTGCCAAATTTCGTACAAGTCCCATTTGAATTTCGGATGTAGGGGACAAATTTCGAAAAAATGCCCTTCTGCCACGCCCACTTTTAAAATTTTTGGAAATCGAATTACATACTTGCCTTCAAACATGTTCAACAATCAAATTTCATCAAAATATGTTGAAAAACTTTGATTTTAGAGTAGTCTTTGTGATTTTCGTAATAGATCCTAGTACTGAAGGTACCCCTAAAAATGGTCCGATCGGGTCCATTCTCGAACTTGTTCTTACTCATGTCGCCGTGAGCACGTCTTCCAAATTTTGTCAAGACAGCTCAACTTCTTCGATAAGATAACTGTATACAGACAGACAGACGGGCAGTTCTAAATCAGTGATTGCCACCGGAATGCCCGCGGGCAACGCACTAGTGTAAGTGCGCTTATGCGTGTGAAGCCGAAGCTGAAAAACGAACATCAGTCTGTTGTCAAATGTCGAGCGAGCAGGTTTGCGTCGCATGCTTTCTTGAAGTTTTAGATTTCCTTCTTAAAAATTTTCGTCATTTCGATCAAATCAGTCATATGAAAACTGTCGAACGGGAGGGGTGTATTCGCTTGCCTTTTATTTTATGCTTACACCCTGAAAAATGCATAGCAACAATAAAATATTGATTTTAATGCGTAAATTTTTTATATGGAAGAACGTAGCTATAAAGAAATATTAAAACATTTTTATAATACTGCATTCTTCCGAGTATTTGGAGCTATTTGTCAAAAAAAAAAAAATATTATAGTTTTGAAGTTTCTTGAATTTTTCAAAAGTAGAAGTATGTGTATATTTTCGAAAGTGAAAAAATTTCTAATATAATGTCTTAATTCTGTTAGTTCCCTGGAAATCAGTAAAAAATTTCGATTTATATTATCTCACTGAAATATGTGGTTCGTATTTTTTATTTGACTGGAGACTTTCGCGCAGTGCATGCACATCGTTACATTAAAATACGAAGCAGAAGTATCGTTGTGTGGGTTTGGCAATCACTGGTCTAAATCGAATCTACTGGTGACACTGATCTTTGTTGTTGTTTCTCACACACAGCGTCTGTGTTAACGAGAGAATTCAATCAGAACGTTTGGCAGCGGCAATGAACGAAGTAACATACATGTGAAGATTGAGAGAAATTGTTCTAGTGGTCGTGCTGACAAGCACTGATTTAGGCGAATTGATTTTCGGAATATTTTTACGAAAGATTATACCTCCAGTGCCATACACTGCGCAGATTGAAGCATACGAAATTTTAAATTTATCCATCTGTCTTTTTCAAGACAATGTTTTTTCGAATATTTTTCATTAATAGTATTAGTTTTGTTAATAATAGTTTTTGGCGTATAACGCATTTTAAGGCTTAAGACCTCTTTATACCCGACACACTCTGTGTCGAGGGTATATTGCGTTTGTGTGGTTGTGTGTAACACCCAGAACCAGTTGAGATAGACTATACAAAATATATATAGAAATGATCAGCGTCGCCAGGAGATTCAAGTTAGCCATGTCCGTCTGTCTGTCCGTCTGTTTGTATACAGTTTTCTTATCGAAGGAGTTGAGCTATATTGATGAAATTTGATATGCGTACTCACAAGCACATGAGTAAGAACAAGTTCGAGTATGGACCCGATCGGACAATTTTTAGGGGTACCTCCAGTACTAGGGTATGTTACGAAAGTCACAAAAACTGCTCTTAAATCGAAGTTTTTCAAGATATTTTGATGAAATTTGGCATTTGAACATATTTTAGGCCAATTAATGTGATTTACAAAAATTAGAAAAATGGGCGTGGCAGAAGGGCGTTTTTCGAAAATTTTCTCCTACACCCGAAATTCAAATGGGACTTGAACGAAATTTGGCACGTATGCTTCTTTTGTAGCCTTAAACATTCTTCAAAAAATTTACTTGATCGGTTCATTATTAAGGGTACCTCCAGTACTAGGGTCTGTCACAAAAATCTCAAAACTGCCCCAAAATCGGATTTGAGATATTCCACTGAAGCTTAGAATTCGAGCGTATATTAAGGCCTCCGATTAGAAAACAAAAAAATTGGATAATTGGGCGTGGTAAAAGGGTGGTTTTCATAAAGAAATTCAACAAAAGTCGGTATATGGGGCCCCTAATGGCCTTAAACACCTCTTGATATAAGAAATTATTTGAACACGTGTGTCTGTGTCGGGTATTCTATTGTCAGGCTCGCCTGACTATAACACCCTTACTTGTTAATGTAATACTTTTTAAGTTTTTTATGGTAGTTTATGCAATTCTGTACCCTTTTCATTCAGAAGAGATCCAAAAATTTATAGTTTATGCATTCTATTTATCATGATATGTAATAAGTACTTGAGCCACTAATTATGTATGAGAAAATTGTGTCTAATTATTTTTGATTTTATAAAAATAACATATTTTGCTGAAAAATAAAATGAGTTCTTATGAAAAACCATTGATTAACAGTTATATATAGCTGATTTTTTACAAAAATTTTAGCTCATGTTACAAGATTATAAATTATTTGTTAGACCGGAACCGGAATTTTCAGGGGGCGTGCTACGTTTTTGATATTTCCATAAAAATGCATGCACAGGGAGCCTACTTCAATTCAACACACACGTTTTTTGCCAAGTGCCATCTATAGCTCGTTGCGAGTGCGCTCTTTATATCTGCACACGCGAGCAACAAATTTTCGCTCTCATTCCCAATAAGCACAATGAATTCGATTCGAATTCGAGAAGATATCGTTTTCTCTGATAAACCTTTCGAGACGAGTGTTCGAAATGAACTCGCCGCGAATTCGATTTCGTGAGAGAGTCACATTTTTTCTCGAATCGCCTTTTGTTCGAGATTTTCTTCGTTTTCGAATCGCCTACGATTCGAGAAATTCATCGTTTTCAATTCGCCTACTACTCGATATTTTGTTCGTTTTACATTCGCCAAAGATTCGAGAAATTCATCGTTTTCGAATCGTCTACTACTCGATATTTTGTTCGTTTTTGATTCGCCTACGACTCGAAAAAATCATCGTTTTCGAATCTCTTCTGAATTGGTTTGGTCGTTATAAAAAGATTCTTCGTATAATGAAAAGGCCATACATATAAAAAGAATGCAATTTTACTTTTTATTCTTTTGCATACATTCATTGTACGTATTCATATATATATAGGTTATCAAAAGAAAAAAAAAACCTACTTCAATATTCTCATAATACAAAAAAAAAAAATTCAATATTCTCATACAGCCCGATTCTAAATGAGTATTCCCCGGGAATTTTTTCTCTTCTCCCTTTCCTCCTATTCTGAACTAACTTCGAAAGGGAGAAAAAACTCCCCGCGGAAAAAGTAGGCATCACGAATGCAAATGACAGGGAGAATATTTTGACATTTCCCCAAAAAATTTTCCCGCGCGAAACTGCAGGGAGTGAATGCCGAAATGTAAGTTTTCCAATAATTTTATTACTTTCTACACCAAATTTACGGAATATTTTCGTTTCAGGTCGAAAACCACGAAAAAACAGCAGCTTGAATTGCTATTAAGTCTTATGGAATCTAACCTAGATATCGCGCGGGGCTTTCATAAAGGCAGCAAGGAAGACCTTGCCCGTTTTTGGCGGAATATCGAATTACAACTCAATTCATTGGGACCACCAGTCAAAAATGTGACTGAGTGGAAAAAGGTAAATAAATTGAAATTTTGTGTTTGACAATGCAATAACTAAAACTTCAATCTAATAGGTTTGGTCGGACCAAAAGAAATATGTACGGCAGAAGGCTGCGCAAAATTTAAAGATGCAGAAAGGAACTGGCGGAGGACCGAACACTCAGCGCATTTTATCAGCTTTTGAAGAAGCTTTATATGACTTAATTGGAATGAAGGAGTCCGTGGAAGGAGTGCCCGCAAAAAGCTATGGACTGTGTGCTGCGCCTGCTTCTACTGAACAAAGTTCGGCTATTGGGGTTTCCCCTAAGGAAATTTCTGCCGAAGATTGCTCCATGTATATAGAGGAAATTAATGAAGGTTGTGCCAAAAAATCACCAGTGCCGCCGAAGAAAGGAGTCAGCAGACAAAAGACAGCGAGCAAAAAGTCAATGTCCTACGCTCTTCTTGAGGAAGAGCTTTTTATTCAGAAGGAATAGGCTACTTGACAGTATGCAAAAAAAATTATTTTTTGTTGACTAACCTATTAAATCTGAATTTCTGAATCGAATTCATTTATCAGAAAAATAAAATAATAAGCTATTTGCCTAAAAATCAAAGAGAAAGAAACAAGTTTTTTATAATTTTAACACTTCACCTAAAACGTTTTTGATTGGCTGAACTGAAAGTGACGTCAGCTCTGCTGCTTTGTTTACATTTTGCTGCTTTGTTTACGTTATGCCAGCTGTTGCTTTGACAGATTCATTTTCAGAACCTAAATCAAATTTTCATTGTAAAGTGTAAAGTAAAGTTTCTAAATGGAAGAAAATTTTGAAAAAGCAGACAGCAGAAATCTGCCACTGGTGGATGCAATAATGATTGGGCAGTTTTTCTCCACAAATAAAAATTTTTACGGCGCTGAACTCCGAAATGTTAAGACAGCAATGTAAGTACCTCATATTAGCCTACTTCGAGTACAAACTAACTAAAAAGTTACTTTCCTAGGTCAGGAAGGGAGTCTTATGGAGACGACGCCATTGGCTATGTCCAACTGAAAAGAAAAGTTGGCCTTTGCACATTGAAGTGCAAAATATGCCCAGAGCATAAAGTGCGGACTAAGCCGTATAGAGTCTCATTGGTTATAAATGAAAGCAAAGGCGAGGTGGTTTCTTGTGACTGCTTGGACTGTGCGGCTTCGGAAGGTGGCTGCAAACATTCAGTAGCTTTCTTGATGTGGGCTCATCGAAGAAGCGAGGAACCATCGTGCACTCAAGTAGAGTGCTACTGGAAAAAGTCAAAACTCTCCAGGGTTGGTACAGAAATGAAATTCGTCACTGTGGAGCAAATCAGCAACAGCAGAAATCCCAAATTTGAACCAAATGACGCTCTTTTGAAGGACTATCTGCAGAAGGCAACACAGAAAAAAGTATCGAACTGTGAGCTATTACACTATCTTACGGGTATCAGGTCACAAACTAATGATATTCGAAATTTTTCAATTCATAATTTACTAATGGCATGCAGTGACGAAATAAAAAGTGATGTTGGCCAGGTTTGTCAATTTTTAAGACATAATCTGGATGAAAGCAGCGTAGCTTTAATAAAAGAGCAAACGAAAACCCAATACAAAAGTTCTCTATGGCATGAACTGCGATATGGACGAATTACAGCGTCGAAGGCGCATGAAGTCTGCCACTGCCAAACGCCGAATGGCTTATTGGTAGCTACAATTATGGGAGCAAGAACACCGGACACATCAGCCATGAAAAGAGGGCGAGAGATTGAACAATCTGTCCTCAAATCTGTACAGAGAAAATTGAGGAAAAAAATTAAACCTTGTGGATTGTTCCTTTCGAACGAATACCCAATGGTTGCAGCTACTCCGGACGGTATTTGTTCTGATGGTGTAGTTGAAGTGAAATGTCCAACCAGTGAGATAACTAAATCAAAGTATATAAAAAATGGAAATATAACACCAAAATGCCTTGCACAAGTGATGCTTCAAATGCATTTATCGCAAATGAAGAAAGCGTTTTTTTGTGTAGCTCACCCAGACTTCGAAACCACCAACGAAGTAGATATACAAATTGTCGAATATGATCGCGAGTTTGTATACAAATTGCTACAAAACGTAGCTAAATTTTGGGGAAAAAATGTTTATCCGCTATTAATACGTACCGTTAAGTGCTAATTTTGAATCTTTGCTCTATGATTTTAATAAAATACGGCTCTTTTTATATGTCCAAAAGCTTATATATTGTATTTAAAAACAGTAACCAGTATTACATTGCCAAAAAAAAATTTTTTTAAATTATCTTATAAGCGAGTCCTGCAAGTTAATTGAAGCGCATGCTATTGTAACCACGTCGTCAAGTACGCGTAAAAAGTTTCTATTGACCACACTGTGCTGTTTAAGCATGTGAAACTCCCTAATTCGCCTAATTACTCTCTCTACATGTATTCTTAAACTGGCAATAATTTTTGTTTGTCGCACTTCGTCCTTTGTAAGTTTAGTTCCTGATGCTACACTCGGGGGCCTCAATAATTTTATTCCTTTGTTGTTTAGCAACTGCTCAACATGCTTAAATCCTCTATCAGCCAATATCAGGGTATTAGGCTGTAAATTATTTAAGAATTCACAATTTTCGATTATAATTGTATCACTTGCTCTTCCTCCAAAGCCAGGCGAAATATAATTCACTAAGCCGTTAGGTGTGCAGGATATTAAATATTTTACAGTGTTGCCTTTTTTATATTCTGACCAAGTAAGTGACTGAAACATTGACTTGGATGGCTTCTGAATGTCGATTTCCAAGCAGTCTATAATACAACTTACATCATAGTACTTGTGCCGGAATGAAAGAGGCAGTGTCTTCTTAATAGAATGCTTGTCTAACTTAACAATGAATGGCCTTAATACATTAGCAATCAGTGGAACATTCTTTAAAAATATTTTACTGCTGTAGGAAAGTGAAAGACCAAAATTGTCCGCCAGCTCACAGAATGTTATATTCAACCTAATCTTTTTCAAACACAATAAAATATGCTCAACTGGAATGTTGGTGTGCTTCTGTATAAGCTCGACTATGAAGTATGATTGTTCAGGGATGCCAATGTAAAAGGCTGGTTTTGCGGCAATTAGGCGCAGTGTCATTTGTAGGGACTTCATTTTTTCAACATCTTCATTTGTATCCATTGTTCCCGAGTCAGAAATTTTCGATGAAGAGGTATGCGCAAATGAGGAGTCTTGCTGTTCAGGAGCGTCTGTGGGCAATGAAACAGAGCAGTCTGATATCTCATTTTCATGAAACTCAATCCTCTTTTTGACGAAATCAAATCCAACTTTAATTGCCTTCTTTGGGACAGGAAAATCATCAGCCTTGAAAGGAGATGTAAAACTTGACGTGGTGCCAGATTTATAAGGAGACACAGAAGTGTCTTTTGTGAGCACCATGGTTTGCGACGCCTTGCTTCTGAAGTGCTTTTTTCTGGTGTAAACTTGAGCAGACTTATTTGCTGTTTCAACAGGCTCTGTTGAAGTACTTTTGTCGCATGTTTGCAATAATTCTGAAATAAAAAATCTTTATTGAAGCTTACAAAAAAATAAATAAATAAAATAAACTAAAAATTTCCCACGTTTAACGTAGTGCCTGATTTATAATATTTCAGGAATTACTGCGCGTAACAATATGTATAACAATATACAATTCAAAGCGTAGTTGATTGAAACTGATTCCATATGCTTGGGTGTGTTGAACAGGAATTTATGTCGTTATTGGAAATCAGGCATAAAGGCAATATGTTTGTGTTTTAGTTAATTTCAGATTCTACTTACCCAGCGTCAAAACATTATTTGCTACCAAATTTTCCTCCACAATTGCAGTTGCTTTAACATCTTCATGTTCCTCAGTATGGCTCATGAGTTCTTCTTTTTGTGCTGCATGGCGAGAAGATCCAGCCTGACTGGTGCTTTTTACTGTGCCTTGCTGACAATCGAATTTAAATGGCATTATTCCTTTTTTCATTAACACTTGTTTGCTAAGCCCCATTTGATATTGATAATAATTGGCCATGTCTGTCTGTATCTGAAGTAATCAAACAAACAAATGAATAAAAAAAGTTTGCAGGAATACTCCTTATCTTCTGCCCCTAATTCAAGAAGACATAAGTTTAAGCCTTGCAATATTACCTATTATTATTAAGGAAAAAAATGCTTACTCACATTGAAGTGATCTTCACAGAAGTATAGCACTGTAGTGGCCGCCGTATTCTGGGGACTTCTCCCTGCAAGTTCCAACCACTCTTTCCTTATTTCGGCATCATGTGGAACATAGACAAACACTTTGCTGGGAGCGATTCTTGAATTATTCCTGCATCCCGGTACTGCGCACGATTTAAAGCTCATTATTTCTTTTTGCTTGCAGTGAGTGCGAACAATTTTTTGACACTTCAACACATGCCCAGCAAACATTGAGGTTTGAGAATCATTTTCGAATGATTTTATATAGAATATATTTCTCAAAAACAAACATTTTACATCGATTTGAGAGCTATTTGAGAATGATAGCATTAATATCAAACATTATTTCTTGATTTGAAAATGATTTAAGAATCACATTCGAAATTTAATTTGAAGGAAAAAATTCCCAACCCTTCTATTTTTGCTTACTGGGTTTTAAAACATATGTTTATAGCTTCACAGTTTCTTAAAGAAAGAAGTGACGTCACTTTGAGAAAACTATCGTTTTCGCGGCACATTTAAAAATTGAATTTTTATCTTCGGTTTTCTAATTAAATACGCACCAGAATTTAAAATTTTCAGGTTTTATTGAGTAAACGAATAAATCTAAATAACATAAAATGGTTTTCAAAAACTTGTCAAATAGCCTATTGAGCACAACAATAAAAACAGCAGTAGACGATTTAAAGGAAAACTGCCAAACTTCAAAAAAAATCTATCGTTCAATAGATAGGCTGTGTGAGCTTAATAAAGCTCATTTAAAAAAAATGGAAATGTTAAAAGAGAAAGAAATTGAAGAAATGATGAGGCATAACCTCAATATGGAACAATTGAGGTTGCAAGAAGTTGAAAGCAAAATTGAAAAAAATCGTCGCCTTATTGAGCTTGAGGAGCTCAAATGTAGTGATTACCAATAGGTGATATTTTTGAATTTTTTTTTTATTAGTCTTAAGATGAATTGTTAATTTTTTTTTACTGTTTTTAATGGTCATTGAATGACTTTTTACTTTTATTTTCTTTTTGTTTTATAAATAAAAACTGAAAAAATAAAACATTTCTTTCAAAGATTGAGGCCAATATCTCTTCTCAACCTTTGCGCTGCATTTAGGTACTCTGGAGTTGTCAGAGAATCGATTTCGCTCGGCACGCAAGATTCTTGCGGCATTGGCTCATCATTACCGTCGAAATCTGCTTTAAAAGCTATGCATAAGTTGTGCAATGCACAACAAACATTTATAATTTTAGCCGCCTTCTCTGGGGCGTAATGAAGTTGCCTTGCGCCAAGAAGACACCTCCATCGACCCTTTGCACCCCATTCGTCCCTTCAATTATATTGCGGCATTTCGAGTGGAATTCATTAAACCTCATTTCCACCGAGCCCTCATCTGGAACCCTGTGAGGTGTTAACAGTCACGGTTCCAATGGGTAACCAGCATCTCCTATAGTTTGTACATTGTAGAAAACTTGTCAAATTTGAATTAATACCGAAATTCTTACCTAAAAGCCAGAAATTGGTCTCACCAAGCAAATATTCTTGCTCAAAGTGAGCTCTCAACTTACTGACGTTCCAAATAAAGGAGTCGTGACAAGCACCGGGATGGGATGCATCCACATACCGAATCTTTAATTCATGATCACACATCTGCAAAATTTGAAAGCTGTTTGTACAAAAAAAAACCATATCATTTTTCGAAAACTTACAAGCATCACATTTAAACTGTAGTTCCCTTTTCTATTATAATACAGATGATTGTTGACAGCGGGAGCTATGATTTGCACATGCGTTCCATCAATGCATCCCATTACGCCGGGAATGCCGTGCTTTATGTAAAAGGCTTGCACAATTGAGCGTTTTTCTTCGGCTGTCTTAGCCACCTGAATCCATTTCGGACACAGCTGATTTTCAAAAATGTCGAGTACTTCACCAAGCACCTTGCTGAAACTGGACTGGGCTAGAGAGACATCCCGGTCTTTTCCTACTCCAGTCTGGTAGCCTCCCTCAGCGAAAAAACGCAATACTCCGCAAAGCTTCACGATCGGTGAAACCGCAAATCGCTTTTTGTCCAATTGAGTTTGCGTCGTTAAAACTCCCAACAAATACCGGAACGCGGGCTTGTTAACTCGGTAATATTTTAAAAATCTGATGGAACAACAAGATTTAATAAAAATAAGCAAAATAAGGTTTTTTACTTACAAAGATTCCGGCAACTCTAGCGGATTGGCGCAGTCACGCAATTTTCGCCTCTCCACTCTTGGTGAAGTGTTTTCTTGCTCCTCTTCGATACATAAAGCACGGAACGCAATACTATGCATTTCTTTAGTGTATGTTTATCACAAGTTTCGATTTTATTCCAAAACAGTTTTTTGCTCACATTGAATTTGAAATGTCAAAAGTTGCAAAACAGCTGATTTCGAATTTTCGAATTCCCTTCTCCAATTCTGCTTCTCCCCGTTAGTTTAGAATTGCCGGATTTTTTTCTCGAGAAAATAAAATCAGCCGGGAAAAAAATCCGCGGGAATATTTATGATCGGGCTGATAATGCTTAAAAAAAATACTTCAATATTCCCATAATAATAAAGGCAGGACATTGAAAAATTAAATAAAAATAGAAGAGCGTCAGTTGTTTCTCTTTGTATAACTTTGTTTTTTCTTCATTCGGTCAGAAGCATAATGAAAAATTTTTTTGGAGATTTCCTCTACCAAATTCAGGGAAGTGTCCTTGTATACGATTTGAAATACGCCTGTGAAAAATCAAAGAAAAAAAAAATTATTTTAAGTACATCATTAGGCCCACTATTAAGTGGGGCTGAAAGTAAATTGAAATTGAATTGTAAATGAAATTTACCTCGAATAGCTGTAGTAGATACCAGATATTTAGCCGCTACCTTCTCCGTTTCCTTCAAAGTATTTCCAGTCCAGCATTTATTTTTTGCCAAATTGTCAGTTAAAGATTGCGCCACGATTTTCGTACAAAATCTTGGGGTCCCTTGCCTGCATAACTTGCCATTTGACGGACCTACGTAAAATTAAAGATTTATCCACTAATTAATGATAGTGTAGAAGAATTCCTTACCACTTTTTGGAAAAAATCGTTTTCTCGCAATTTTTCCTCAAAAGTACGAAATGATTCTTCAGTATCATACGGTTCGGTCGGCAAAACTTGCTCCTCTGTGTGAACTGAATTGCTGTTTCTTTTGGTCAGCTCTTTCCTTAAGCTGACAAATTCCTCTGTGAGACGACACATAGCATTAACAGACTTACGCACAGTCTTCTCCAGATGTTGCTGGTTTTCCAATATGGAATCAACCTTGCTATCAGGTAAGGCTGAAATAAAATCATATATATACATAAATAACATGCAATTGATAACACAGGCCGACACAGATTTTGGTGCCGACGGTTTTGAAACTGATTTAGAATATTTGGACTCAGGTGATTTGAAAAATGCCGTCGGTTTTTCTCTATCAGCTCTAGTTAAAGAGATATAGGCAAAATATGTTTTTTTCGACTTTGATATACTTAACTGCCATCAACTCGGTTGCTTATTTTTATACTTCAAATTTTTTTACAGGAGTGAGAAGCGAAAAGACAGGTCTTATAACAAATGTAAATTGTTTTCTTGGTTTGTAAATGTTTATTGGAAATTTTCCAATTCGAAACTGAAAATGTTAGTTTTCCCCCCAAAATTTTCAACTTTGAACCCTTTTTTACCCCATTTTCTTCGTGCAACGCCTCCAAATTGGCATATTTTTGAAAAACACATTTAATTGACAATAAAATGGTGTATAAATATTGATAAGTTCTTAAAAATTGCCGAAGCTATTCAAAGTTTTGAAAAAAAAGAAGAGATTCGATGTAAAGTTTATAAGAAAAACACAAGTTCGCTCTGCAACGTATTTAGTTACATAGTTTTTAGTATTGTACATGAAGATATTGCCTTTTAAGTGATTTTCTTCAAGGAACGTTTTTTGGGAAATCGCGCATAATTCCCCAGCAATAGTCTGCCATCATACGAATGTCCCATCTCTCTTGATAACTTTTCTCCATTGTTTTAATATCCTGGTGGAAGCGTTATCCTTGTTCTTCGCTGAGATCTCCTAGGTTATGTTGAAAGTGATCTATATGACTATGGAGGTAGTGTACTTTATGCTCATGTTGCAGCCTAAATTTTTAAAGTTCAGGAGCATTTCTTCAACTAATTCTTTGTAGTTGTCAGTCTTGTTATTTCCGAGGAAACTTTTTACTACTGCTACAAAAGATTTCCAGGCTAATTTTTCTAATTCAGTCATAGATGCCATAAAAATTATGGAGTCTTTAATTAGCTGAATTAGATTTGGGGCCCATCAAAAATGCCTGCTTTTAGTTTTTCAGTGCTTAATCCAGGAAATTTTTGGCAAACAAATTGAAAACAATGACCATTTGTATGCAGAGCTGATAAATTTAAAAAGCTGCTATCGATGAATCGTTCGCTACTTGCAGAGCAAACTTGTGTTTTTCTTATAAACTTTACATCGAATCTCTTCTTTTTTTTCAAAACTTTGAATAGCTTCGGCAATTTTCAAGAACTTGTCAATATTTATACACCATTTTATTGTCAATTAAATGTGTTTTTCAAAAATATGCCAATTTGGAGGCGTTGCACTGAAGAAAATGGGGTAAAAAAGGGTTCAAAGTTGAAAATTTTGGGGGGAAAACTAACATTTTCAGTTTCGAATTGGAAAATTTCCAATAAACTCTTACAAACCAAGAAAACAATTTACATTTGTTATAAGACCTGTCTTTTCGCTTCTCACTCCTGTAAAAAAATTTGAAGTATAAATATAAGCAACCGAGTTGATGGCAGTTAAGTATATCAAAGTCGAAAAAAACATATTTTGCCTATATCTCTTTAACTAGAGCTGATAGAGAAAAACCGACCACATTTTTGAAATCACCTACGTCCAAATATTCTAAATACGTTTCAAAAACTTGCGCACCAAACAAAAAGTGTATTTTTGTCGGCCTGTGTAATTACTTTATTGAATTGGTTAGCCAGAAATAATGAGGCAATAAAGTAAGCACCACGTTGTGAAATTGTAAAATTTCTGTAACATAACGGTACTATACCTCGAATTCCCTAATTATTTGTATCATTGGTTATGCAATGTTTACTTACCCAACTCCTTCTTGTAAAAACTAATTCTTTTGTTTTCCTTGTTTTCGATCTCCTGATCAGAAGTAGAAGCGCGACGTTTACTCATAACTTTTTTTTTTCAATTTGATATTTCTCTTCTGACGAATTCGAAATAAATGGAAGGAGTGTTGCCAACATCACATTTTTTCTCTAATACTAGTGCTGCGCAAAATCACGTCACTCGATCCTGAACTCAAGTACTTGTATTCGAAAGTCTTGAGTGACGAGTTTTTTGAAATGAGAATTGAAAAATAAACAAAAATTTGTTAGTTTCACCACTTTTTGCCCGGTTATGAACTTAACTCATTGTTATTTTTATTTTTAATATTGCAGATGAAACATAATGACTTCTATATAAATTTCATATGAAAAATAAGTACTTGACTTCGAGTACATCTCAAATACAAAACCCAGCCAATGTTACCACTTGCAAGAATGCATTCCTACCAAATTTGACGATTAAAACCTACTAAGAAGCAAGAAACGCGAGGAGAAGAAAGAAAAGTTTATAATTTGTATTAAGTTTAATTTTTAGACTCATATTAACTCAACCATTAAGATAATTTTTTTTATCTTGCCGAAGTGATACACGCTGAAATCAATTTGCAAATTTGCTTGCAGGCACATCATATTGGACAATAGGGGGACTCATGCAACACTGCGCATGAGCACTTTCATATGATTTTTGAGCAAATTTGCTCATCATCAATCAAAACCATATGAAAGTGCTCAGAAATGTAATTTGCGCAGTGTTGCATGAGTCCCACTAATGTGTGGCGCTGCTTGCCAGCATCATTTCTTGTCAAATTTTTCTAGGGTGAAATTTTTCATTCTTATTGTTTATTTTTTTTTTTTTTTTTTTTTTAATTAACTGCAGTTGCAAAGAACACAAAAATAACTAAAAAATTTCAAATTTCAAAATATTAACAGAAATTTGAGGTACCAAAATAAAGAAAATCGATTGAACAATCCAAAAAAAAGTGTTAAATAATTCGTGTTGATAGGATTATTTTACACCAAAGCGAGAAAGGTAAGAAAGTTTTTCTATATTTTGAATTTTATATTGGTATTATATATATATATATATATATATTATATATATTATATATATATATATTATATTTTCAGGTGTTGGGAAATTTTTATTTTATTTCGTGGCAGCACTGCTCCATTGTAACAGTTAAGGTGGTGTTTTAAGTTGGCAACACTAAATTTCAGATAGGAAAGCAAAATTTTGTTTTTTAAATTTAAAAAAAATGAATCGGAATAAACGGGCTATTTAAAATAAAGTGAAAAATTTGATGTCGTTTTATTTGAACGACAGCAGCGATGAGGAAAGTAAAGAAACAAATACCAAGAAAACAAATGAAGCGTTTGAGTTACAACATAATGTTACTCCCGAAAGTTCTCACTCCCATCAGAGTGAAGACTTTATAAGCTATGAGGTATGCTGATTCAAAATCTGCCACAAATTTAAGTATTATATGTTATGTACATTTTTACAGAACACCCACAAATCAGTGCCAAACGCAGTGGAATATCAAGGTGTCCGCAGTCAAATAGCTAAATGGTCGATAGATGAAAATATAACAAACCGTGCGCTGACTAAGCTTTTAGCTATTTTAAATCCCATTATTCCAGAACTTCCAAAAGATGCGCGTACACTTCGTAGCACTCCAAGAAAAGCACCTAAAGTTGCCGTAGAAGGAGGTCATTACATTCACTACGGCATCAAGGATTGTCTAACTGATTTCATTTTAAATAACAACTACGAGGAACACAAGTTGCAGTTGTTATTTAATATAGATGGGCTGCCGCTCGCTAAAAGCTCAGGCGCACAAGTATGGCCAATTTTAATGAATATTAAGGGAACAGATTCTGTTCTACTAATAGGTATTTTCGAGGGCTATTCTAAGCCCGGGAGTGTATCTCAGTGTGTAACTTAAATCTTTTAAATTTCAAAAGCCTCAATTTTAAAATATTGTTTATTTGGTTTATAGGTATCTCGAAGAAACGATTTCTGAGTTAACTGAATTGCTTTCAAATGGTTTTGAAGTTCGGGGAAAATATTTCGTTATTGAAGTTGGCGCCTTTATATGTGACGCACCAGCTAGAGCAATGATTTTGGGAATTAAAGGTCACAGCGGGTATAGCAGTTGCCATAAATGTACACAACGGGGCGAGCGCTTCGAAAACAGAATTATTTTTCCTTATGAAAATAACGAATTAAGAACGGACGAAAGTTTTAGAAGCAGAGTTCATTTAGAACATCACAACAGTGCTGCAATGATCGCTTTAGAAAATTTTCCGATTGATATAGTAACGCAGTTTCCAATGGATTATATGCATGTTGTATGCTTGGGAACTATGAGGGCATTGCTGAACTGTTGGATAAAACAGCGAAAAATGCCGTATTCCCTAAGTTCTAAAAAAATCAAAATTCTTAATTCTCGGCTTGAAAAAATAAGAAATGATACACCCCATGAATTTGCAAGACGACCCAGAACAACTGTGGAACTTGATAGATGGAAGGCTACCGAAAACAGAAATTTCTTACTCTATACTGGACCTATTGTTTTGGAAAATATCGTAAGCGTCGAAATATACCAGCATTTTACTGACCTCAGCCTTGCTATACGCATTTTACACTCTAAAGGTTTTTCTCGCTATTATCAAGCTAATGATCTTCTCTGCAATTTTGTGGAAAAAATGGCTCCATGAAAAATGGCCCCAATGCAAAATGGCCCCAAACTAAAAATGAAAAATGACCCCAAAACTTGTTGGGATACTCCCGTACTTCCAATAAATAATCGCCGCGGATCAAACAAATTAATTGCGCTTACGATACGACTATCGCGTATGACTCTTTATTACCAACTAACTAAAAAACATGTTTGCTTCATACATGTGTGTGAGTGTGTGTGTGTATAACAGTGTTGCTAAATGAATGAAATGTGTAAGTGTTGCTTTTAGGTATTATAACTCCAACAGTCCTCCTCAACGCTTATACATATTTAAATTACATATTATTTACATAAACAATTAAAACATTAATTTCTTAAAAATAACGAATACTTATTCTTTCAAACCTAAAGAAGTAGTAAGAAATAAATGACTTGTTTTTTGTAAGTTTTTCGTCAAAATGTCAGCTATCATCTCCTTACTGGGGCAATATTTCAAAATTATCTCATTCTTATTGAAAACATCTCTTACATGATGATACTTAATATCAATATGTTTGCTGCGTGCGTGGTACACTGGATTCTTGACCAAACTTATAGCGCTTAAATTATCGCCGTTGATCGTTATGGAATTCACACATTCAATAATGTCAAGTTCTCGCCATAGTTTCCTTAGATAGACCGCCTCTTTAGCCGCTGCCGATAGAGCTGCGTATTCGGCCTCAGTGCTACTCAATGCCACCGACGACTGCTTTTTGCATTCCCAGCTGAATGCCGATCCTCCAAAGAAAAATGCATATCCTGTGTAGGATTTTCTGTCTGTTGCATCTCCGCCCCAATCCGCATCAACATAGCCCTTGATCCATTCGCCAGTATGCCGGTACTGAAGCTTCAGATTAATTGTCTTATTAAGATATCGCAGCAAATGTTTTGCTGCCGCCAGATGTTCGGAATGCGGATTGGAATTTCGCTGCGCTAATTTACACACTGAGTGCAAAATGTCGGGTCTGCTATTCACGGCTATATACATCAATGAACCAATCAAAGACTGATAGCTGCTTTGGTCAACCTTTCGACAATCCTCTTCCGCACAGCTCACTTGGTATCCGGGTTGTAATGGAGTTGACACTGGTCGACACTGCTCCAAGCCATGATCTTGCAAAAGTTGACGTATAAGTTGCATCTGGCTTAGCTTTATAGAACCCGTCGGGTTTGTCCTCTCAATTTCCATACCCAAAAAATGATTGATAGATCCTTTGTCTACGATCTGAAAAATACCAGAAATTTGCTTTTTAATTCGGCCCAACTCACCAAAATCTGAACACGCTATCAGCAAGTCATCTACGTAGACTGCAATGATATTAATTTTTCGACCGCTGTTCATCGTGTAGACGCAAGGTTCGCTTTTACACGGAGTAAAGCCAATATTTTGCAACGCTTCATTGAGTCTTGAGTTCCAAACTCGGCCAGACTGCTTGAGTCCATAGAGCGACTTCTTTAACTTCAACACATGATTTCCGTCTTGCTCGAACATTTTTGGTTGAGCCATGTATATGTCCTCTTCGAGGCTGCCATTCAAATAAGCCGTTGATACGTCGATTTGATGTAAATGAAGCTTGAACTCCGCTGCTATTGCAAAAATCATCCTTATAGTTGCATATCTTACAACAGGTGAAAAGACTTCGTCGTAATTTATGCCATATTTTTGACTGCAGCCTTTTGCTACTAGCCTTGCCTTGAAACGCTCCAATTCGCCTTTCGCATTTCGTTTGATAGAAAATACCCATCTGCAGCCTATGGCTTTTTGTCCTTTTGGTAGCTCTGATAGCTCCCACGTACCGTTCCGCTGTAAAGCATCATACTCGTCTTGCATTGCGCGCTTCCACTCAGGAGCATGTTCGCTGGTCATCGCCTCCTCAACTGATGATGGAGTCTCCACACTTTGAGCACACATGTTGACGTAATTGTACTGCTTTCTCGGCCTGCCAGGTCTTCCAGTTCTCAAAATTCGTGGCCTTCCTGGTCCAATACGCTGTTGGTCGCTACCATTTGGTTCTTCTTCGCTGTTACTCGTGCTGTTAATTTCCTCAGGCTCCGTTTCATCACCAGCATCTTCATATTCTGATTCAGTCTGGTCTTCTTCTTCCTCTATGATCTGCTCTTGCTTGCGAATGTCTTTGTCTGAACTTTTCAATTCCATAAATGAAAATTCCTGTGTGTTTCTATCGCCCATCATAATACTTTCGTCAAATCTCACATCCCTTTTCACAATAACTGCCTTCCTTTCAGCATCATACAGTCGATATGCTTTCGCCTCGGTGTCATAGCCGACCATGATGTATTCCTTTCCTTTTTGTCGCAATTTATTGTGTTGAGTCTTATCAAGCCCAATCGCCAAGCAACCAAACACTTTTAGGTGTTTCACCACCGGTTTCCTGCCAGTCCACATCTCATAAGGAGTGATTTCGCCAAGCGCCTTTGTGGGTGATCTGTTACGAAGATATGTTGCACACGCAATAGCTTCTGCCCAAAAACTTTCATTAAGTTTTGAATGCACTAACATGCATCGCGCCATCTCGACGAGCGTTCGATTCGCTCTCTCTGCAACGCCGTTCTGTTGAGGAGTGTAGGGCGTCGTGAGCTGTCGTTTTATCCCGCATTGTTTCAAAAATGTATTAAATTCTTTATTAATAAATTCACCGCCATTATCTGTCCGCAATGTTTTTATTTTGCAACCGGTTTGCAATTCACTCATAGCTTTAAACTCTTTAAAAGCTTCAAAAACTTTGTCTTTTGATTGCAAAAAATACACAAATATTTGGCGAGATTTATCGTCTATACAAGTTAAGAAATACCGCGAACCACCGTTTGACTTTGTATTAAAAGGTCCGCATACATCAGAATGCACAATCTCTAGCAAGTCTGTCGCCCGATATTCCGAATTTGAAAACGGCAATGCACAAATTTTACTTTTCATACACGTACGGCACGTAATATCTTTTGCACTTGAAATTTCATCAATTCCTTTTACGATATTTTTCGTTGCAAGTCCACTAAGGCTTTGAAAGTTCAAATGACCGTAACGATTGTGCCATTTTACTATATTTTCGGTTCGAGAAAAATTACATGATTGAAGCGAGCCCTTAACGATAAACAAATTTTCGTTCTTATACGCTTTCAAAACAATTGAACTGTTCGAAATATCAGTCATTGTAACACAACCATTTTCAAACGTTGTTTTTAAACCACTTTCGTCAGCTTTTGATATCGAAATAAAATTCATATGCATGTCCGGTACATACAAACAATCAAGCAAATTGAACTCATAATCAGCTGTTTTCACCTTAACAGTTCCAATACCTTCTGCTGTGACGTTGAAGTTTCCTGCTAATTGTACGAGCTCACTGTGTGCCTTTATATTCGTAAACAAATTACGATCTTTGCATATGTGCACAGTTGCTCCGCTGTCGACGCAAAATTCCACTGAATTCGACTGTAACTGAGTAGCGGCTGCGAAAACTGCAAACGATTTCGGATTTCTTTCGTACTCCTTTTTCTCTGCTTTACACTCTGCTGCGAAATGCCCTTTTTTCCCGCATCTGTAGCACTTCAAATTTTTTCGTCTCTTCTTTGTCTCCTCGCTTTGTTCGCCAGCTTCTTTCCCCTTAACGTTGTTGTTGTTGCTGCTTCTAGAGAAACCGTTTCGAAATCCGTTGCCTTTCGAAGAACTCGCCCGCGCCGCATAGGCTTGCACGGCTTCTGTTGAACTGCTATCTGTCTCGTTCACTCTGCGTCGCTGATCCTCTTCTGACAATTTGATTTTCAAAGAATTTAAACTTGGTAGCTCATCTCTAGCTTCCAATGCCACTACCAAATTTTCGTAGCTTTTTGGTAAACTTGCTAGCAACATTATCGTTAGGATTTGTTCATTGAGAACAACACCAATTTCTGCCAATTCATCCACGGTTTTGGAAAAAGAACCGACATACTGCTGCACGCTATCACCTTCACTCATTCGCAAACTCAATAAGCGTTTAAAGAGCGTCACTTTTCTAACGGGACCTCTTGGCTGATGCGAATTCTTCAGAATTTCCCATGCTTCTTTCGCCGAAGTACATCTTTTTATCGCGTTTAAATTATTGCCGCTAACACATAGCATAATACTTGCAATGGCTTTATTGTTTTTAATTTGCCATTCGTCCTCATTATCAGCAACTCTCTCAAAATCACCATTTACCACTGACCATAAGTCTTGGTGCACTAAGACGCTGCGAATTTGAAGGCTCCATATATCGTAGTTTAAAGAGTCCAATTTTTCGATATTAAAATTCATTTTTATTCGCGTTTTATTTACTTAAACAAAAAACGAACTACACAACAGAAACGAAATCTGTACCCATAACCTTTGTTGGGATACTCCCGTACTTCCAATAAATAATCGCCGCGGATCAAACAAATTAATTGCGCTTACGATACGACTATCGCGTATGACTCTTTATTACCAACTAACTAAAAAACATGTTTGCTTCATACATGTGTGTGAGTGTGTGTGTGTATAACAGTGTTGCTAAATGAATGAAATGTGTAAGTGTTGCTTTTAGGTATTATAACTCCAACAAAACTTAATATTGAAAACAACAACACGAATTTTGGGGCGATTTTTCATTTTTTTTGGGGTCTTTTTTCCTTTTTGTTTGGGGTCATTTTGCATTTTTCAAAAATTACATTGAGTTTGGGGCCATTTTTCCTTTTTTGATTTGGGGCCTTTTTTCATAATGCAAAATTACCCCAATTTTGGGGCCATTTTTCCTTTTTTGATTTGGGGTCTTTTTTCATAATGCAAAATTACCCCAATTTTGGGGCCATTTTTCCTTTTTTGATTTGGGGCAATTTTTCATAATGCAAAATTACCCCAAAACTTTATATATTTCCGGGCCCGTTTTCCTTCGTACAAAATTGGGGCTCCAAAAAAAATGGTCCTAATTCAAAACTATCGCCAACTGAAAATTAAAAAAGGCCCCAAAATATTATACTGAATGGGGTTATTTTTCATAATGCAAAATTACCCCAATTTTGGGGCCATTTTTCCTTTTTTGATTTGGGGTCTTTTTTCATAATGCAAAATTACCCCAAATTTAGGGTTATTTTTCCTTTTTTGATTTGGGGTCTTTTTTCATAATGCAAAATTACCCCAATTTTGGGGCCATTTTTCCTTTTTTGATTTGGGGTCTTTTTTCATAATGCAAAATTACCCCAATTTTGGGGCCATTTTTCCTTTTTTGATTTGGGGTCTTTTTTCATAATGCAAAATTACCCCAATTTTAGGGCCATTTTTCCTTTTTTGATTTGGGGTCTTTTTTCATAATGCAAAATTACCCCAATTTTGGGGCTATTTTTCCTTTTTTGATTTGGGGTCTTTTTTCATAATGCAAAATTACCCCAATTTTGGGGCCATTTTTCCTTTTTTGATTTGGGGTCTTTTTTCATAATGCAAAATTACCCCAAATTTAGGGTTATTTTTCCTTTTTTGATTTGGGGTCTTTTTTCATAATGCAAAATTACCCCAAGTTTGGGGCCTTTTTTCCTTTCTTGAATTGGGGTGATTTTTCATAATGCAAAATTACCCCACTTTTGGGGCCATTTTTCAATAAAAAAATTTCAAGTTGTAGTTTGGGGCCATTTTTCATTTGTATTCAAAACGAATCCTGATTCTTGGGGCGGTTTTTCATTTTATGTTGGGGCTATAATTCATAATGCAAAATGACCCCAAAAGTCGGGGCCTCTTTTATTTGGTTATGAATCCATTTCGCGTTCCAGCCCTGTCTTATATTCTTGACTTATCATTTGATTTTGGGGCCAAATTTCATTTTTTAAAGTGGGGCCATTTTGCATAATGAAAAATTACCCCAAAATTGGGGCCATTTTTCATTTCTAGTTTTCCAAATTTCATAGGACCATTTTTATTTTCTAGTTTGGGGTCATTTTTCATTTAGATTAAAAACACCTCTTTTTGATTTTGGGGCCTTTTTTCATTTTATTTTGGGGCCAAATTTCATTTTTGATTTGGGGTCATTTTTCAAAATGCAAAATTGCCCCAAAATTTGGGGCCTTTTTTCATTTTCAGTTTGGGGCCATTTTTCATTGGGGCCATTTTTCATTCCCCCGGAAAAAATACCATTACTTTATAGTAAATCAATTCTGACTTATAATATGCACTGTCTAACCCATTTAACAGAAGATTGTTTAAAGCATGGGCCTATTCATTAATTTAGTGCGTTTAAATTCGAAAATTTTTTGAGCGGTATCAAACGCAAACTTAAGAAAAAATCACAGTTCAGTGCTCAAATCTATAATAGAATGGTAGAGTCAAGTTTGCACCAAGTCCTCAAGGAGGGTAAAGAAATAGATATAGATCGTATTGACGGCATAAGCTTTTCAAAAGTGGGAAATAAAATAAAATGTTTTTCTTTGAACCATCCCAATAATACATATTTTATAAATGGAAATATTTTTATGGTTAAATCAATAACAAATGAAAATGAAACATACTTTATATAATACATGGTCAGGCCATCGAAACGGAAAACATACTTTATAATAATTTTAAAAAATGCGATTCACGAAACATAAAATTTAAGAGTAATGATTCTGTAAAACATGAATTTCAAAATATAACGAAAGCTTATAAAATAAATTTAAATAATAATATATATTTTGTACCATTGCTGCATAAATAAAATATTAAAATATAAATATATATTTAGATGTATTTGAAATGGCGGATGTTTTCTTATGTTATAATATTTCAAAAAGAATATCTAATTTGTTCTTCTTTAGACTAATCTTTTATCTCTCAATTCCAAACGAGTTAGAAAAAGCGAATTCGCGAAAATAATTTTTCTAGAATGTGTCTCGCATTCGAAACGAGTTCATAGGAACGGATTTCGCGGAAATAATTTTTCTCGAATGCGTCTCGAGTTCGAAACGAGTTAGAAAAAGCGAAATCGCGAAACAATTTTTCTCGAATGTGTCTCGATTTCGAAACGAGTTCATAGGAACGGATTTCGCGAAAATAATTTTTCTTTAATGCGTCTCGAATTCGAAACGAGTTAGAAAAAACGAATTCGCGAAAATAATTTTTCTCGAATGTGTCTCGATTTCGAAACGAGTTCATAGAAACGGATTTCGCGAAAATAATTTTTTTCGAATGCGTCTCGAGTTCGAAACGAGTTAGAAAAAACGAATTCGCGAAAATAATTTTTCTCCAATGTGTCTCGATTTCGAAACGAGTTCATAGAAACGGATTTCGCGAAAATAATTTTTTTCGAATGCGTCTCGAGTTCGAAACGAGTTAGAAAAAACGAATTCGCGAAAATAATTTTTCTCGAATTCTTTTTGAACTCGAAACGAATTCATAAAACTACTTTCGAGAATTTATTTTTTCTCGAATTCGTTACGAATTCGTGGCAATATCATCTTCGTTTTTGTGCTTATTGGGTTTGCTCGTTTCGTGCTCGCGTGCCCACCCCTGTTTATATTCCCTTGCGTATCTTTTATGTATAATTCAAAAAATTAAATGTATAATTTTGTTCGAAAAGATACATTTTTTGTATAATTTATGTAAGATTTGGTGGCAACACTGGTGGTAATATGGTCCCCACCAGAGAACGGCACGAGTACACCGCAACCATAAGTACACCGCATAACATGAGCGAGTGCTCATCATTTAAGAAAATTTGGGTATTTCTGCGTATTTGCTCAGAGCTGCTAACAAGTCATCTCCATTTTCTACTGAGCAATGAGCGCAAAACGTCATAATTCGATTCGCGTTTTCGTGTGCTATGATATATCATCTGCGTCGTCTACGATGTATGCTCCGATGACATAACTTCATCGTGTTCGATAGACAAGCTCATGTACTTCTCGACTCTCTACATGATGTTCTACTGTATAAAATGCGAATACGAGCGCAAAAAAACAGTGTCAGTAAATATTCGCAGTAGCAAAATGTAGCCGTAAATATTCTGCGTTTTCAGCTACTCAATCTAGCTATACGATAAATGATACATTCTGCAGACTTTGTCTACTTCCGAGCAATGCTAGACGACGTAATACGTACATTTACTTCGATTCGCCGCTCGTTTAGTGTCAGCATCTATGTCACCGTCGAATAATACTCCGCTGATGTTTAGCGTAGAAGTGCAATGGGAGTAATTTGTATTTCGTAATACATATACAAAAAAATGCAAACAATCCCAGTTAGAAAAATGTCCAGACATTAATAAACACCTATCTTAATAGCTATTTATCAGCTATTAATGAAGAATTCAAGCAAGAGCGAGATCAAAATGTGAAATGAGCGCAATCGGGCATGACTATTTCCGTTCCACCTGGCTGACACTGTTATGCGGAAACATTTCACAACGAAGAGTCGTTCAGCTCATGAAGGAACACGCGAGACATTGTGTCAACCGCCGTACATAATATTCTGCTGGGATGTTTTGCCAAAAGTAAGGTGTGACAGTAAAAAATTTGTATTTCAGTTTAATACATTTTCATTATACGATTAAAAAAGTAACAGTAATCAACATTTTAAAGAAATAACATATCTCTTCCAAAATTAATAAACTAAAACCATTCAATAGCTATTTACCGTTTATAATAATTTGAAAACGCTTCATAACAAAAGCTTCTAATTCAAAGGTCCCAATATTTATAGTGAAGCTGAAGCGCAAGCATAGTCATGTATTTGTTGTGTTTTCGGAATACAAATGCACAACAAACACATAACCACGCTTCAGCTTCAGTTTCACAATAATTGCGACCGAGCATTGTGTCCATGCAAGCGGCCGGCTTCTTGAACATAGTTATCATTCTTTGCTATTTACTATACTTCACTCATCGTCATTTCGCGCAGATCAGTATGTGTCATTGTATATTCTTATACATATTTTATTTATCTTGCTGGCGCGAAATACGAATACGATTGCTGAAAGTGAAAATAAAAATTTACGAAGCAAAGTAAAGCAACACCGCGAACGCATATTCTGAGAATGCTAGAAGCTCAAACGCAGCAATAGCCAATTGAGATGGGTATGGTTAATACTCATGCAAAATAAAATGCGGTGGCGATTACACCGCAAACGTTTTAAGTCGAGTATACTTAGAGCACAAAATAGGGGCTCGCGAAGCTTGGTCCCAGTTGCAATGAGGCGAATGCGCTGAAATAAAATTCACACTAAGTGCGTGAGCTCAATAAAAGTTTCCAACATTGAAAAAGATTTTAAAAGCTTTTTCATCGACATTAGGACAAAGACTTTCAAATATTTTGTTTTTCAATTGTAGCACAAAACAATAATGCAAATCTTGAAATCCACAGCCTTTTGAAATAGTCAATTCTCTTTTCATTAAACTTTCCTTTCCACTGTCTTGATTTAGCTAACTCGCGTAATGACTTCACATGTTTCAAAACGATTCATGTCTTTTAATGACTTCCCACAAAAACCATCAAGTCCAAAGCATTTGGGGTGTAATTAGAGCTTCATTTTAAGGGGATATTTTTTAGTGCTTTTAAAAAAATTTGCGCGATCCGCTTTGAAGTCGTTCGTCAAGACGGCAAACAACCGATCTTAAAAGCATATCATGGCATAAGTGGATAGCAAAAATGCTATCGCTGATCTTACTTAACAGTTTAAAAGGGGTCCGCAGTTGCTCTGGTCCCCACTTTGTTTTTGAGCCTTATGTCAAAAATACAACTTTCTTAGCGTCAAAGTAGTTCGACCATAAGAAGAGATTCCAACATTGAAAAAGATTTTAAAGAGCTTTTTCTCTCAGGCGACCGTCTCGGGTATGAATCGAAATGCGTGTATTTTGTTGTTGTCCAATTGTACGCACGAAAACAAAAAGCGAAATCCGACATCTCGTTCGCCCTTTGTGAGAATAGTCAATTGTACTACTCTTTCACATTGATCTTCGATCCTTTTGTGCGTGTTTTTTGTTCGAGCCTATATCGCCGTACATACCCTGCAGGAAGCCTTTCGCCATATGGCCCCATGTCTATATTGACGTCAATATAGACAAGAAAACTAGTTCCAACGTCAACAGTATTTACGGGCGGTGTCATTATAGAAACTGTACTGTCAAGGGGTATAGTTCATCTTTATTGACCATGTTGGTTTTTCGCCGTAGCCACTTTGAAGCCGGGGCTTTAAAGAACGGCAAAACAACCAATCTTAAGCTGCAATCATTCATGGCATAAGACGGCATAACATAACATAGCATAATCAGCTGATTCTATCTATTCAATACATGTTGTATGCAAGTGGTCAGTGATGGCATAACATAACATAACAGAACAGAAGAAGCTGTAGAAAACAGATTTTTCTTATGCCGTCTTATGTAAGTTCGAGCCAGCTGATTTGAATTTGTGTTGCCAACTCCTTCCCAAAGCTGCCACATTTGCCCTTTTTATGAAAATCTCGAAAAGCCACAATTACTAATGTTGAAATATATTAAAATAGTATTAAGCATATAATTTTTTATGAAAGCAAAATATATTTTATTACTTTTCGGCATGTCCCGAACTGATTTACAAGCGTTTGTTAATTATTTCTTGAGAAATTGTGGAAATAATTTTTACCCCCTTTCCGCAATGTGCGCAAATTACAACATTGCCTCTTCTGTGCTCTTATGTTTTCTTATGTCTTCACTGACTACTCAAAAAGCGCTTATGTTATTTTATGTTATGTTATGTTCTGTTATGCCGTCTTATGCCATGAATGATTGCAGCTTTATTGAGTACCTTTTGCGCGTTCGACTGCGCTAACCGGCAGCGCTGCCTGGGAGCGCTGCGCGCTGCCCTCTTCACTGTCGAAAAAGTCTCTTCGCGTTAACAACTCGCCCACGCGCCGGCAAAGACGTTAAAATTAAAAGAAAAAATCCAACCTTAAAAAGTAAATAAAAATCAAAAGGTGAAGTGAAATAATTAAAACTCCAAAAAGAAAGCATGAACTTGGAGTTAAAATCAAAAACAAAACCAAAATATTAATTGAATTAATAAAAAAAATAAAAAACTTTAATTTTTTCTTAAACATCAAAACTAAACCCGAAATATCGTCGCGCAAACCGACATATCAATCGACGTACCCGGCATCCCGCAGGGTCAGCAGCGGAGTACCAGGGACGTCCTCTTTAGTCTGAAATCAGACAGACCATGTCAACAACATGTCTCCTTATAGTCTACTGTCTCAGTCTACTGTTGACATTCAATGACAACTCAATGTTAAATGTCAATAACGCAAAAAAATGCGACGGGTTTAACTGGTCAGTAGTACTGTTGACGCAGTCAGTAGAGAAAGAGTATAGATTCACTATTGACATTTCCTGCAGGGTATATGCAAACTTGATGGTGTGTGCTTACACATCAACGCACGTACATATCTACTTGAACGGCTGTGTGCTTCGCGAGTCGAGAAATCAGAAATAATATTTCGAGTCTAGCGCTTATGTTCTGTGTCAAAAAGGAATAACTGTTTAAGTCAAAGTTTGCTGTTGCGGGAATGAGTTTTCCATATTAAATCGAGTTTCATTTCTTGAATAATTTTTTTTCTATTTTAGCCAAGATTGTAAGATTTTGCTGGCATATACTTCTCTCTGAAAGGAATTCAATGAAACAAATACATATTTTTGAGCTTAAGTCGACTTAAGCAATTTTTGCTTTTTCCCACAGTATTGTATTTAGAATATGGGTGAATCCAGAGGGAAATAATCCACTGAATGACAAAGTCATCAGTGGTATCGAGCCTTTACAGCGGAAATATCTTAAGTCCCGTTTTCGACACGGAAATTTTAGTTTGCAAAGTCTTGAGTTTGTAAGCGAAAGAGGTGAGAGGAAGAGAAATAAAAAATTTTCAGTACAGACTTTGTCGTACTCGCAAATTCTTCTTTAATCCTTTCGCCAAAAGAAATTTTTTGACACTTCACTTTCATTGCATTCATCGCAACAGTTAGAGGTTAGAAGCGAAAAAATGACTTTCAAGTGGGAACGTGCTGAAATCGAAAAATTAGTTCAATTTATACTGCAAAATACCTGTATTTATAATGTACGCTCCCCGGAATATGTTAATCGTATAAAAAAAGCCGAAGCCTTCAATAACATTTTATCGAAAATGCAAGAAAAAACCCCAGCTCTAACGTTAGAAGAAATTAAAAATAAGTGGAAAAATTTACGCATCCAATTTATGACGGAAAAAAGGCGAATCGTTTCATCGAAAAAGAGTGGAGCAGGGATAAGCGATTTATATAAGCCGAGGCTGTGGTGCTTTGACCAGGGCCCTATTCCACAAAACAACTTATCAACTTTTCACTTTGCACTTATCAAATTGCATTTTAGAGCAAAGTGATAAGTGTTTCTGTTCCACAATACTCTTTGCAAATCTCCTTTTGCACTAAGCAAATTTTTACAAAGTCTTGGCGCTCTCTGCAAAGTCTTGGCGCTTTCTGCAAAGTCTTAGCGCTCTATTGCAAAGTGAGCGTGCAATTTGTTCCACAAAGCACTGAATCGACTTTGCATTTCTGTTATCACTTTTCAATTCGATTTGTGCGAAAATGAGCCGAAGAATAAAGACGGAAAAAAAATTAGCATTGGTACAGCTAATAAAAGAAAAAAAAAATACTATTTGCTAGTTTCCAAAACAATAAAGTAAGTATATTTTTATGAAATTATTGTAATTATTTAGAACATACTCAAGCACTGTGTTTTGAAATAAAACGTCTATTATAAGATCGACAACTCTATGAATGACTCTGCAAACTGTTGATTTTGCAACACCATGCATAGCTCCGACACCATGGTACTGGCAACCATTTCCGAGCCAATGCAAGCACAATAAAAGTTGATTTTCTGCCGACAAACCATGACTGCGATGTGTATTGTGCTCTAATCTTTGTCCGATTTTATTTAAAATGAAATCAACTTGTTTTGGATTTAAACGAAAGCTCTCTTTAAAATTAAAGCTTTGTAGTCCCGAAAAATTAATTCGGTCTCTATAATTTCTTGTAACAACCGCGTCTTCACTATCGTCGAACAAAAACTCACGTCTTAACATTTTGAAAAGCTTCACTAGTTATAAAAATATGAATTTGTTAAGCGATCGTTTACCTTGCAAATTTTTGACAAACTTATCAACATTTGCTCTGCAAAAACAAAAATTTACAGTTTGTATGGAACGAAACGGCATAATTACTTGCGAAGACTTTGCAAATTACACTTTTCAAAATTAATTTTGCACTTTGCATAAATGAGCGTACGTGGAACAGAAATTGCAAAGAAAACATAAATACTGCAAAGTTTTTGCAAATTACACTTTTCAATTTGAACTTATCACTTATCAAATTTTAAAGTTCTGAGGAACAAAAAGATTTGCAAATTAGCGAAAAATTTGATAAGTGCAAAGTGAAAAGTTGATAAGTTGTTTTGTGGAATAGGGCCCAGTTATCGTTTTTAGATGGTCACACTGAAGTGAAGAAGAAAAAAATGCAATATAGGGGTACATATATTGTTTTTAATCTGGTGTTAACCTGATGTTTTAAGGGTATAAATTTTACTTTCAGACCAGTGAAGAGCAAAATGATTTTGGGTCTAACGATGCCGGTGAATATTTTGAAAGCACTGTATGTATGCATAAAAATTTCATAAAAGATAAAGCATTTGACTATTTTTAATTATTTACAGTCTACAAACGACACCTTTTCCTATACAGGAGAAGAAGATGAAAATGGTGGAGAAAAATCGCGTAAAACAAGGAAATCACATCAGACACATGCATTTCAAAAGGTTCTTGATGTATTAAAAGGCTTAGCAGAAAAACGGGCAAACGATAGGAAAAAATATGTCTGGTTGGGTACTTTAGTTACTAACCAAATGGAGGACGTTGATGCCGAGGACCAACCAATTGTTTGTTGGGAAGTACAATGCTTATTGAATAAGTATGTGCAAAAAGCGCGAAATAAACTCAAACAGCGAACCGAAACCGAACCAGCTGAAGAAACCCTAGAAATGGAAATGGTGATAGAAACTCTGTCGGATGAAGAGGAATCTATTGCGGAGTATTTCTAAAATAAAGATACGCGACAATCTCAGTATTTTTTTTTAACTTTTTAATATACTTTAAAGCGTAGAGTAAAACGCACTTTTTTTTAAGAAACTCAGAACTGAATTGAAATGTATTGTGATGAATACCTACCTACCTAAAAAGCGCAATGATAAGCAATTGTTTTTCTCCTTATAACATTAAATAAAAAGCTTTATAGCTATAAAACTATTTTAGTAGTGTTTATAAATATTTATTTAATTTAAAGATGTAAATTTGAACAGTCAAGACCTGATTATTTTAACCAATCCAACTTCCCTTCTTCATTGAAGTAGGCCATGAACTGTCGGCGAATTTCTTCTGCTTGTCCCTTTCGCGGATTATAAATACTGCTTGAATTTGAAGCAATAGAGTTGGTTTTAGTATACTCCACACTATTGGCATAACTATTATCAACATCCATTAAATTATTATTTAAAGCACAACAAGAAAACGTTACCAGCTCTACAGTTTCTACTTTTAATTGCATCGGAGCCAAAAAAAACTCGAAATTTGTTGGAAAGCATACCAAATGCATGTTCAACTACGTGTCTGGTACGAGAAAGCCTCTTATTGAAGATTTTCTTTTCGATACAATTCGTGTGGTATGGATAGGGTTTCATTGTGTGCTTCTGCATAGGAAATGCGTCGTCTGCAACCACAACATAAGGCAACATTCGTCCTTTTCCCACAACGCTGTCTTGAGGCAGATCTTTTTCGCTATCCAAAACATTTCCCACCGCACTTTGAAGAAACACTCCAGCATCATTTGTGCGGCCATTGCATCCAATGTCTACAAATAAAAACTTGCAATTGGCATCCACAAGAGCCAATAATACGATGCTATTTGTGCCCTTGTAATTATAATAATAAGCGCCGTCTTTTCGTAGTGGTCGGAATTGTATATGTTTTCCATCTATAGCGCCGAGGCAATTGGGGTACTGCCACTTTGTGCTAAACTTCTTAGCTACCGCTTCCCAATATGTAGCATTGTTCGGAAACTACAAATAAACAGACATTTCGCAATTGCACGTATATTCATATCTTTCGCCCATACATACCTTTAATAAATCTCCTTTCAGTCGTCGCCAAATGCTTTCACAAACGCGTGGGACTATGCGAGAAATACTGGATGTCGACAGCCGTGTCTGATAATTTAGACTTTGGAAAGTCTCTCCTGTGAAAATACGTTTATGTTTAGGTTCTTTTTTTTATTCAAGAAAGCTATAACAAGCTATTAGAGCCTCATACAGACACTATCAAGAATGATAGATATACTGATTACGACATTAGATTGTGTTTGTTGTTGTGTTCCTTGGCCAATGTTAAGGCTTTTAAGTTCCATTCGAAAACTTTTCACTCCCATAACGCCGCATTGAAAGAACACAGCCTTAAAAATGGCTTGGGGACACATATATTTCGATTCCCAAAAATGGGACAAACTACGTAATTTACAACAAAAACATTCTAATGTCGTAACCAGTATATCTATCATTTTTCGAAACTGATTCTTTTCGTTTTTGCTAGTTCTCTTAGTTTATTGCATTTAACGCAACTCACCAGTAGCAAGGAACCTAAGTGTAACGGCTAATTGTTCTGCTGGTGGAATTGCATCTCGCATCATAGTATCCTTCTGCTCAATATCGTTTTCTATCAAACGCAAAAGGCGATCAAAGTTGGTTTTATCCATCCTCAAGTAATTGTTGTACGAGGAGGCATCTCTTAATCGTAATTCCTTTGTCAAAAAAGCAAAGGAGCCTTGCTCATTCCGGTTTCGTCTCCAAGGTTTAATCCACGGCCCCTTTCGCCTTGCAACTGGAAATGATGCAGCCTTACTGGTCAAAACAACTAGTCCTGCAATGTTTCAATTGTTTTTATTCAAAATAAGTAATGTTCTAATAAAATGTCACAAACCAATTTTTAGATCATCCTTATCGCTGTCGTCTGAATCCATATCGAAAACACTTCGTGTGCAATCCAAAAGATCTTTTACCAAATTATTTTTACACTCTTTGTCCATGTTATTTTTGATTTGTAAAATTTTTTAAACAACAATATTTTCCAGCAAACTAAAACGAATGTTTGACGTTTCTTTTTATCCTCATTCGTCATCCTACTTCTTCTTTTCGTCACTAGAGAAAGACTTTGCAAGCAAAAATTTGTTTGTGGAAAAGCAAATGGAAACTCCAAGACGAAATAACTAAAAATTTGCAAACTAAAATTTCCGTGTCGAAAACGGGACTAAGCGACAAAATTATCGATTTTCGGTTTTTGATGACAATCGATAGAATAACAGCATATCCATCATCTGCTAAAATTTCATAGCGTTTTGCAAACCAAGCTTTAAAAAAGCTTGCATGAAGAAGTTTATTGCAAGCGTTGCAAACTAAGCTTATGCAAAGCTTTCATTAATAAGGCTTTCATAAGCATTTTAAGATGTGCATCAAGTTAGCTTGCACTTTTTCGAATTTCCCGAAAAAAATTATTGTGCTGTAATGTGCCCAGTTTGTGCTATCATGTGCCGTTTCGAAAAAAAAAATTCCTCAAGGGATGCCAATTTTATGAGGAGGTCCTTTTTTTCGTGTCAAGTGAGCTTGCACTTTTTCGAATTTCCCAAAAAAAAATATTGTGCTGTAATGTGCCGAGTTTGTGCTATCATGTGCCGTTTCGAAAAAAAAAATTCCTCAAGGGATGCCAATTTTATGAGGAGTTCCTTTTTTTTGGTGTCAAGTTAGCTTGCACTTTTTCGAATTTCCCAAAAAAAAATATTGTGCTGTAATGTGCCGAGTTTGTGCTATCATGTGCCGTTTCGAAAAAAAAAATTCCTCAAGGGATGCCAATTTTATGAGGAGGTCCTTTTTTTGGTGTCAAGTTAGCTTGCACTTTTTCGAATTTCCCAAAAAAAAATATTGTGCTGTAATGTGCCCAGTTTGTGCTATCATATGCCGTTTCGAAAAAAAAAAATCCTCAAGGGGTGCCATTTTTATGAGGAGGTCCTTTTTTTTGGTGTCAAGTTAGCTTGCACTTTTTCGAATTTCCCAAAAAAAATTATTGTGCTGTAATGTGCCCAGCTTGTGCTATCATGTGCCGTTTTGAAAAAAAAAATTCCTCAAGGGATGCCATTTTTTTGAGGAGGTCCTTTTTTTCGTGTCAAGTTAGCCAGGACTTCATTTTTCAATAATGTTACGAGAGAGGCCATAACAAAGGAGCTCTCTTGCCGCAAAAATTGACCCAACAATCAGCTCGTGGATTAGCAACATCCTAGAGCTAAGACTCATTACCGGCTAACTTGACACGACAAAAAGGACCTCCTCATAAAAATGGCATCCCTTGAGGAATGTTTTTTTTTCGAAACGGCACATGATAGCACAAACTGGGCACATTACAGCACAATAATTTTTTTTGGGAAATTCGAAAAAGTGCAAGCTAACTTGACACCAAAAAAAAAGGACCTCCTCATAAAAATGGCATCCCTTGAGGATTTTTTTTTTCAAAACGGCACATGATAGCACAAACTCGGCACATTACAGCACAATAATTTTTTTTGGGAAATTCGAAAAAGTGCAAGCTAACTTGACACCAAAAAAAGGACCTCCTCATAAAAATGGCATCCCTTGAGGAATTTTTTTTTTCGAAACGGCACATGATAGCACAAACTGGGCACATTACAGCAAAATATTTTTTTTTGGGAAATTCGAAAAAGTGCAAGCTAACTTGACACCAAAAAAAGGACCTCCTCATAAAATTGGCATCCCTTGAGGAATTTTTTTTTTCAAAACGGCACATGATAGCACAAGCTGGGCACATTACAGCACAATAATTTTTTTTGGGAAATTCGAAAAAGTGCAAGCTAACTTGACACCAAAAAAAAGGACCTCCTCATAAAAATGGCACCCCTTGAGGATTTTTTTTTTTTCGAAACGGCATATGATAGCACAAACTGGGCACATTACAGCACAATATTTTTTTTTGGGAAATTCGAAAAAGTGCAAGCTAACTTGACACCAAAAAAAAGGACCTCCTCATAAAAATGGCACCCCTTGAGGATTTTTTTTTTTCGAAACGGCACATGATAGCACAAACTGGGCACATTACAGCACAATAATTTTTTTTGGGAAATTCGAAAAAGTGCAAGCTAACTTGACACCAAAAAAAGGACCTCCTCATAAAAATGGCATCCCTTGAGGAATTTTTTTTTTCGAAACGGCACATGATAGCACAAACTGGGCACATTACAGCACAATAATTTTTTTCGGGAAATTCGAAAAAGTGCAAGCTAACTTGATGCACATCATTTTAAGGTAGCAGCCACCGACATTTGCAACATGTTTGGTATTGCAAGCGTTTTGCGAGTGTCGCTTACATTTTGCTTGTCAGTGCAATCGTTTTATAAATGTTGACAGCGTCCGATTGAATTTACAGTTATCTTTCAGAGAAAACAAGAATCAAATTTCTAGAAAACATTCTAGTTGTGATTGCTAAGAAGGCAGTTAGTTTAAAAATTAGTGAAAAATTAAGCGTGTTTTTGAATTTATAAATTTCAAATAAATTTATTTATGTCATCATCGAAAAAAAGAAGAAGTGTTGTGCGTAGCACCAACGAAATTTTTCAACATTTATGGGATAGCGAGGCTCCAAGTTTTTTATTCCTCAACATTTACTCTTAAGACATGAAGTTCCTTTTGTTTTTATATTTTAGTTAGCGAAAGTGAAAAAACTCGCATTTTAATTTATATATTAGGTGTAGTAAAAAGAAATCAATATTTTTGCATTAAATTTAGGGCTTTATTTAAGATAGTTAGAATGACCCGATTTAGGTCAAATATGCGCCGTTTTGTTCGATAACTTGTTGCCATTTTAAAGGTAATTTCATTATGCCTCTCTCATAGAAGCCCTCGTTCCTATTAGCAAAAAATTGAGACAGTCGAATTTCAGAAGCCTCTCTTGAAGCGAATGTTTCACCAGCAAAATTGTTCGCCATGGACAGGAACAGATGGTAATCACTTGGTGCCAGGTCCGGACTATAAGGTGGATGCAGAAGAACCTCCCAACCAAACTCCCGGAGCTTCTGGCGAGTCACTATCGATGTGTGTGGCCTAACGTTGTCCTGATGCAACACCATTCCTCTCCTATTGGCCAAAGCTGGCCGCTTATGGGCGATTGCTTCCTTCAGACGGTCCAATTGTTGACAATAGAGTTCCGAGTTAAGAGTTTTGCCGTATAGGAGCAGCTCATAGTAGATAATTCCCTGCCAATCCCACCAAACACACAGCAAAACCTTCCTGGCCGTCAATCCTGGCTTGGCCACCGTTTCCGCCTGTTCACCGTGTTTCGACCACGACCGTTTTCGCTTGACGTTGTCGTAAGTGACCCACTTTTCATCACCAGTCACCAACCGCTTCAGAAATGGGTCGATTTTGTTGCGGTTCAGCAGCGATTCGCAGATGGAAATTCGGTCTATGAGGTTTTTTTTGCGTTAACTCGTGTGGCACCCATACATCGAGCTTCTTTGTGTATCCAGCCTTATTCAAATGGTTCCAAACGGTTTTTTGTGCAATCTTTAGCTCTTTTGCAATCGAAACAGTGCTAACATGACGGTCGGACTCGATAATTTCCATGATTTTATCGACATTTTCGACAATTGGCCTTCCAGTGCGTGGTGCATCCTTGACATCGAAGTTACCGGAACGGAATCGACGAAACCAAAATTGCGCATGATTGGCTGTTACAGTATCAGGTCCATAAACGCTATTCACATTTTCAGCCGCCTGGCTTGCGTTTTCTCCCTTATCGAAGAAAAACTGTAAAATGTAGCGAAGTTTCTCTTTGCTGATGTCCATCTTTGACAAGCTCTCAAACAAAACTGAATCAATCAATCAAAAAAATCTCAAAAAAGCTTTTTTAGTAGGAACTGTCATCTTTCTAATGCCCCCTAGCGGAACACGATCGGACTTATACAACGCGAGATGCAGATAAATAACGCCATCTATTGGAAAAATAATGGATTTCTTTTTACTACACCTAATATGTTGTAGTTAACTATATTTAAGAACCGCATAACCTTATGTAAACGCGGAATAATCACATAACCCTATGTAAACGCGGAGTAATAGTTTTCCCATGCGTGGCTGTCAGATTTTGACATTGAAAAGAACTCTAAGCAACAGGGCTGTCTTTTCTGGACTTTTTCTTTCTTCTTGGAAAAGACGGTGAGGTCGACGCACGTATTGCGCATCAAATTCATTTTTTAAAATAAATCTTTAAATAAAATAAACATCACTATAGCTCAGGTGTGGGGTAGGCTCTCAAAGTTTAAGATAATCGCTCTTACCACCCTGAATTGCTGAATTTAATAAAACTAAAGAAGGGAAACGTCGAAATAATGGTTCGCCTAACACGAGCGCAGCTAGCTGCTTCACTGAAGGCATGTCGTATTGAAATTCCTGAAAATCCGTCTCAGGATGAACTGCAAGCATTGTGCACTGAATCCAACCTACCTATTGATGACGGGGAACCTATCGATGCCAAAGATGCAGGTGGAGAACGTACTAGAAACTCAACTGACGATGAACCGGACGCAGGCCCAAGGAAAGCACATGCTCATGACGACCTTAATCTAGACGACGAAGGAGAAATAAAACGTCTTCAGCAACGTCGCCAGTTACTTCTGCTGAAAGCCGAGGTTCAAGCGCTTGAAGAACGGCAGAGCACTTCACGAGCGCCTACACGCTACGAGTTCAACGATATTGCTCATGCCATTGCGCCATTCACAGGAGACGACTCGTATTGCGTTCGTAAGTGGATAACCGATTTCGAGGACATCGCTCGGTCATTTAATTGGAACGAACATATGCTCCTCATCAGTGCTCGCCGTCTGATGGAAGGTACAGCAAAAGTATTCCTTCGCACAACAATTGCTAACGATTGGGTGACCTTCCGCCGAGCGCTCCTTGAAGAATTCGACCGACGCATGAGCCGACAAGAGGTCTATGACCAGCTGCGTCATCGCAGCAAGCGCCGAGACGAAACATATACCCACTATGTGCTGTGTATGCAAGAAATTGCATCACATTCTGATGTTGAGGAAAACGATCTGGTTGAACTAATAATCAATGGGCTCCACGACCGATCATCCGACGTGGCCATCCTCTTCGCTGCCACAACTGTGCAGGAATTGAAACGTGTGCTTGTTCGCTACAGCAAGTTAAAGGCACAGCGTGCCAGTGTCTCCGGTGCTCGCATTTCCACTTCGGTGGCTGCCAATCCTACTTCCACTTCCGCTTTTGATAAAACGCCAACTTCCGCAGCAGCAGAGGGACCACGCTGCTTTAACTGTTCTGGATACGGGCATATCTCGAGTGCTTGCCCTAAGAAACGACGAGAGCCAGGATCGTGCTTCCGGTGTGGTGATCCGAATCATAAGTACCGGAGCTGTCCTAAAGCTCCTAAGACGCCAGATGCTGTGACTGCCGGCGCTTTGATCGAATCAACAGACGACAGCGATGACGAGTCTAATTTATGCAAGGCATTAAATACAGTAGAATTGGTGAGTGTTGTGTTTACGTCGAATTATAAAAAGTGCTCTAAATCTATTAAATGCCATTCCCTTTTGGATACGGGTAGCCCCGTTAGCTTTATTTCGCGATTGCTGCTTCCGGATTTTGTCTGTGTGGGACATCTTAAGGAAACAAAATTACGCGGACTTGGAAAGGGGAGAATCTCCACTTACGGTAAAATAAATGTTTTAATCCGATTTTACGACCAACTTAAGACCATTTCCGTTTTAATTACACCAGGTGATTTCCTTCCGTTTCCGTTACTCCTGGGCAGAGATGCTCTAAGCGAATTCAATATTAATCTTTACGTGTATCCGATTCCGACAGATTCCGAAAGCAGTAAACCAATAAAGCCCTCTCAGCGTGCCACTATGGCTAATAAAGAATGTGTTTGCATTTATGATTCGACTTCCGAGGTGACTCAACGGGATGATTTAGACCTAGGGCCTCTCGATTTCGTGAATGTGAATTCGAATTTAGATTCCTCCTCTTGCAAAACCTCAGTTTATCAGAAAGCGCCTCAGGCACTTGGGTTGATAAAAGAGATATCGAGTTTACCGGCAGAGCACGCAATTGACATTGATCCCGGACTTTCTTCCGACTCGCGTAGCCTTTTACATCAACTTATTATTTCCGAATATCTTAAGTTCGACCCGAATATGGTAGTGAATCCGGGAGTTGAGATAACGATACGTCTTCAAAGTGACACACCTTTTTCTTTTTCCCCTCGGCGCCTTTCTTATCGCGAAAAGAATGAGGTTAAAAATATTATTGCGGATCTTTTACAACGCAAAATAATTCGACCTAGTGATTCTCCATACTCGTCTCCGATTGTGCTCGTTAAGAAGAAAAACGGCGAAACCCGAATGTGCGTTGATTATAGAGCACTCAACAAATTAACTGTACGTGATAACTTTCCGATACCCTTAGTCGAAGATTGCTTAGAATACCTTGGGGATAAAAGGATATTTACATTGATCGATCTTAAAAGTGGCTTTCACCAAGTACCAATGGCCAATGAGTCCATCAAATATACTTCATTTGTAACGCCTAGTGGTCAATATGAATACAAGCGAATGCCTTTTGGACTTAAGAATGCCCCCTCAGTGTTTCAGCGATTTATATCTCGTGTTCTTAGAACCTACGTTGACGCTGGCCTGATCGTGGTCTATTTCGATGACATTGTCGTGGCATCAAAAACCATTTCTGAGCATATCGACTTGGTAACCAATGTACTTCGGTGTCTCGCTAGTAATGGGCTGGAATTGAGACTGTCCAAGTGTAAATTCGCATATCAGCAAATTGAATATTTAGGATATGATGTATCCGCTTCTGGCATCACTCCAAGCAAAAGCCACATTAACTCTATTCAAAACTACCCGGTTCCAAAAAACCTCAGGGAATTACATTTAGACACGTTGTTCGTGTTTAGAAGAAGATGAACAGACTCTTTACGAAAAAATTTAATCCAGTATTCACAAAGTAGAAGACTTCCTTGGACTTATCCGGAACAATGCAATATCACGGAATTTTGTTTGTATTCGAATTCACTTTTATTCCAATAGGTTCTTACAATTAAATACAAATTCAATTAACGGTCTTTTATCGTGAATCTTTTTCCTTTTCTTTTGTGTTTTTCTATTACAATTTCAATGGGTTTTTTTTTGTTTTCGAGTCACTAAGTTCTTTACGTTTTCTTATAATAAGAATCAACTATTTTATTTGAACGGTGATCCGCGAGAAAAATGTTCGACTAGAAGTCACGAAAGCTAGAGAGACACCACTCCGCTCCATGAGATCAACTTAAAAACAAACTAAAAACCCTCTTCACACGGGTAAACTTAAGAATAACTAAATGCCCTATTCACACGGGCATACAAAAGGAAACAATGTTTACATGAGGATACATTTTCTTTTCAACAACTTAGGCTGAATTAGTAAATGAAATTAAAGAAAATTAAAGGAAAAGAAAAAATACGTTTAAGGCACACGGGCGTAGCCATCCTCCCCGCCTTGCAGGAGCACAATTCAGAGCAGTGTCGCCTGCAATCGATGCAAAAGATCAAGCGCTCGTTCCAGTAATGATGCTGGGGAAATATGGTCGTCGATCGAGCGGTCAGGAGTCCGAATCGTGTGACTGCTATGACTGCTCGCTTCGGAACGCCCAGTGGAGATATCCCGTCGCGTGGTAGAACTGCTACTGTTGCTCGAAAGGATTGACCCGGAAATAAGAACTGGTCGTGGCCTGAGGTCAGGATCATTGTCGCTGGGAGCAGATGACGCGGTCGACACTCGATTACAGCGAAGGCCGGAGTTTTCGGTTAGACTGGCTTTGGAACGCGCCGATCGGATGAGGAAAGTAGTAGAGCGATCAGTGTGAAGCAGTGTATGGTGCTAAGCCTCACACAAATGACACAAATCGTACGATGTGCACCTTTGAATCGCATGGGAACAGGCTAGGCAATTTGAGCAATAGCGAAGCTTATTCACGCACTGCCACCGGGCTTCAACTGCCATGGAGCGGAAGCGATTGCAGGATCGCAGGCCGTGTATCTGGCTGCATAGTGGGCAACGGTGAAGGCTGAAAATATACGAAAAAAGAAGAAAATAACCGAAACAAACAAATAATTAAGTATATTGCAGTGAATTGAGTTGGCTAAGGGTGTTATAGGGAAAGGGTTAGTTATTCAGAGCGGACTGATCATTAAATGGGGGATCAGAGGAGGATGGGTGAGGGTCAGAAGGCAAGACAACTAGCTTCACAATGGGTCTAGAAAGGATGCCGGTACTAGTACGTAGATCCACTGCATTTTTCCGTCCTTGCTGAGATGAACGTGCACTATTCTACCGAGCCGCCATTCGCAGGGTGGCAAATTATCCTCGATGATGACGACGAAATCATTCACCTTGAGATCAGGCTGTACAGTGCGCCAACGTTGCCTTTTGTGTAACTCACATAGATATTCTGTTTTCCATCGGCGAGCAAATTGATGATGGAGTGCCTTAAGTTTTTCCCATCGATTTGTGAGAGAAAGATTTTCTTTTGGAGGTTCGGGTAAGGCCATCAAGGGCGTTCCACGTAGGAAATGCCCGGGGGTAAGAGGAAGCAAATCAGTTGGGTCTTGGCTCTGTGGGGAAAGTGGTCTGGAGTTTAACACTGCTTCAATCCGCGCCAGTAGGGTCGTGAATTCTTCGAAATTGAATTTATGCAGTCCGACGGTCTTCTGAAAATGTAGCTTAAAGCTTTTGACTGCCGATTCCCACATTCCACCCATATGTGGAGCGCTGGGTGGGATGAAATGCCACTCTAAGGCAGCTGTCGGGTAATTCACCCGAACAGATGTCGATGCCAAGCGCATGAAGGCTTGGAAATCTCTTAACAAAATATTGTTCGCTCCGACGAAATTTCGTCCATTGTCGGAAAACACTTTAGCAGGTAGGCCTCGTCGTGCCACAAATCGGGCAAAGGCTGCACAGAAGGCTTCCGTTGATAAATCCGAACAAGCTTCCAAATGGATGGCCTTCACTGCAAAGCATACGAACACACAGACGTAGCCTTTTATGTATGGAGCGTTTCGAGTTGTAGAGGTTTTCAAAGTAAATGGTCCAGCGAAATCGACTCCAGTCACGGTGAATGGCGGCGAGAATTCGACTCGATCTCTCGGGAGCGCTGCCATGATTTGGGTTCGGGTCCAGTGCTTGTACAACACGCAAATTTTGCATTGACGAATGCATTTCCTCACCTTGTTCTTCAAGTGCGAGATGTAGAATTCCTGTCGAATCATCCGAAGCATGAGAAGGTGCTCTGCGTGAAGAAGAATTCTATGAGTAAATTCAATGATTAACGCAGCCAAATGCGATTGAGGTGGAATTATGATAGGGTGACGCTCATTGTAGCTAAGAGAGGCGTATGCCAATCGCCCGTTTACTCGTAAAACTTGATGAGAATCTAAGAAGGGATTAAGAGGGAGAAGTGAACTTTTGTGCGAAATGGGTTTTTTATTTAAAAGCGAATTGTATTCATCTGGATAATAGTGGCGTTGAGTGCCTCGAAATAGATGGAGTTTGGAATTCACAATTTCGTTGTGCGATATTGGGTCGATCAGAGTCGGGTCGAGCTGCTTCTTTAGCCTTTTATGGGTAGTGGGTGTTCTGCATCGCGTGATGAATCGTATCGCATAAGCAATTACTCGCAACGCGCGAGGATATGATGAAAACCGATTAAGTATGTGCTCGTCGGACACCGTACAATGTAACGTTTCGATTCTTCGTTTTTCGGGTGGTTCGATCGTAGAAGAAGTTGATTTGTTGGGCCAACACTTTTCGTCTTCCTTCAGCCAGTGCGGTCCCTCCCACCACAAAAGGTTTGAGCTCAGTTCACTCGGTGTCTGTCCTCGGGTTCCAAGATCCGCTGGATTTTGAGTTGTTGGTGTGTGTTTCCATGTTGCATTTGCAACGTTCGATATTATGTGCGAAATTCGATTTGCCACGAATGTTTTCCAGTGATGAGGGGGTTTTTGCAGCCATGCAAGCACTATCAGTGAATCTGACCAAAGATATGTTTTGTTAAATGGAATGTTTATTTTTTCCATTATAGATTTTACTAATTTCGACAAAAGTACTGCAGCGCAAAGTTCCAATCTAGGTAGACTTAGGGTATGAAGGGGTGCTACTTTCGTTTTGGCCACTAATAAATTCGAATTTATTTCACTATGAGGTGTGTAAGTACGAATATAAATTACTGCACAGTAGGCTTTTTCGGAGGCGTCGCAAAATCCGTGTAGTTCGGTGCAATTATGCGGCTGAAAATTAATCCATCGTGGTATGCTGATATTTTTTATATCCGGTAAGTTCGACAAAAAATTATTCCATTTAAGCTGTGATAATGGTTTAACGCTAGTGTCCCAGTCATCTCCTTCGAGCCATAGCTGTTGTATAAGCATCTTGGCTTGCACCGTTATTGGCGCTAGCCAACCAGCTGGGTCAAATAGGCTTGCGCTTATGGATACGATTTGGCGTTTGGTGGCTGAGGGCGATGTCGTCACTGGTTTGATCGTGTATGAAAATGAATCGCTCGACGCGTTCCATTGAATGCCCAAAGTTTTGGTGGAGCTCGTGTCTTCAAATTTTAGAAAATCTTCAGATAAACGATCTTGCGGTTTAACTGATTCTATGATGGAAGTGTGGTTCGCAGTTATCTTTTTTAATGGAAATTCTGCTGAGTTTAAAATGATGATCAGTTGATTAAGGGTCGTATTCGCTGTTTCTAAATCGTTGCTGCCAGACAAAATATCGTCGACATACGTGTCTTCGAGTAATATTTTTGTTGCTTCTGGAAACTTAGCTTCAGAATCAAGGGCCAGCTGTTTAAGGGTTCTAATTGCGAGAAAAGGGGCACAATTTACTCCAAACGTTACTGTGTTCAAGCAGAAATCGGAAATGGGATGATCGTTATTAATTCTAAATAATATTTTTTGAAATTTTATGTCTTTTTCGTCTACTAAAATCTGGCGATACATTTTCTCAATGTCGCCATTAAACACAAATTTGTGTTTTCGCCATTTGATCAACACATTCATAAGGTCGTTTTGAAGAGTTGGACCGACGTGCAAAACATCATTTAATGAAGTGCCATTTCGGGTTTTTCTAGAGGCATTGAATACTATTCGTACTTTGGTCGAAGTACTACTGGGTTTAATTACCGCATGATGTGGTAGATAAAAGGAGTCGCATTTTCCATCTAAGCATCTTTCGGGTTCACTGCATGCTTTCATATGGCCTAAAGAAATATATTCATTTAATAATTCATGATACATTGTGTTGAGATCTTCATTTTTTTTGGAGGGATTTTTCATTTCGTTCGAATTGTTTCAATGCAATGAAGCGAGAGGGTCCCAAACATCGTTTATCCGGAAAGTCTTGTTTAAATGGTAGTCGAACGACATAGCGACCATCTTCCCGTCTTCGAGTCGTTTCTTTGTATAAATTTTCGCAAAAAATTTCCTCTTCAGTTAGGGGTTGTGGTATGAAAATGTCTTCTATTTCCCAGAATCGTTTTATTTGTGTATTGAGTTCATTTGATTCGGATTCATCGATAAATGTACTGAAGCATGAAGTTTGTTTTTTCATCATTCCACTGATTATCCAGCCGAATACAGATTTTTGGGCTAAAAGATTTCCATCTTCGTCTTTAACTAAACTATCTAGAAGAATTTTCGGTATGACGTCACTACCGATTAGCATGTCAATTTGAGCCGGCTTGTTGAAATTAGGGTCTGCAAGTTCTAAATTTTTTAAAAGAAGTAAATTAGGTTTTACTATAGGGTACGAAGGCAATAAATTTGTGAGTTTGGGGAGTATTATTGTTTTCAATTGAGTCTCGAATTTTTGAACTTTATAAATAAGCGTAATTGTGCATGCTTTTGTTGCTTTTGTGACGGTCTTTCCTCCCATGACTGAGACGGAGGCTTTGAAAGGTTCAGTTGGAATTTGTAATCGTTTTTGGACCTTTTCTGTTAGATAAGATCTCTGTGAGCCTTGATCAATAAGTGCTCTTAGAGTGAAGTGTTCTCCTTCGTGTCTAATTGTTACTAAGGCTGTTGGTAGAATGATATTATCGTTTTCTGACGTGAATAGGGTGTTAACATTTTCCTTAGAAATTATTGAAGGTGGGGTCACTACATTGGAATCAGAGTTCTGAATTTCGTTATGAAAGGCAGATGTTGAGTTTTGAGTCGTTGGGTTGGAAGTTGCTTGATTATTGTCTTTGGGGCGATCAAAATGAAGCATTGTGTTGTGAGTCTTTTTACAGTAGAGGCAAGTAAAATTGCTCTTACAGTTTGCTCTCGTGTGCGAAACTGCTAAACAATTCGAACATATTTTATTTGCTTCCACGTATTTGAGTCTGTCTGCAATAGATAAGTTAATGAATTTGGGACAGTGTCGTATGGAGTGGTCTTTTTGACATATTTTACATGTAGGCTCTTTTGGCTTTGAGCCGTCTGCGTGGAGCGCGTAGGATTTGGTAGAGGGTTTATTTTGATTATTGGAGTTATGAGGATTTCTAGAGTTGTTTTGTTTATCTGAAGATTGATTTGTGGGTTGTGGACATTTGAAATTCTTTATTTTTTCTAAAACTTGGTATCTAGCAATGAGAAATCTTTCTAACTCTTTCCAAGAGGGTTGATTGGTTGAAAATTTAACGGACTGTTCCCAAGAAGAAAGCGTTTCAGCCGGTAGTTTCGAACAGCATAAAAATATTATAATTGGGTCCCAGTTTTCCGTTGAAATGCTTTGAGCATTAAGGATTGCCAGACAATCGCTTATGGTGACTTGAATTTTCTGAATTAGATCAGCATCTTCTTTTTGAATTGGAGTTAAATTTAAAAGTGTTTTCAGCTGATTATCAATAAGCAATTGTTTGTTTTCGAACCTTATGCGCAGAGCTTCCCAAGCTATCTCAAAGTTTTCATCACACAAAGGGTAATGTTTTATTATGTCGGATGCCTTCTCTTTTGTTTTTTGCCGCAAATAATATAATTTTTGGACGGGAGATAATCGCGGATTTTTAATATATTAGGTGTAGTAAAAAGAAATTTATTCATTATTTTTCCAATAGATGGCGTTATTTATCTGCATCTCGCGTTGTATAAGTCCGATCGTGTTCCGCTAGGGGGCATTAGAAAGATGACAGTTCCTACTAAAAAAGCTTTTTTGACACTTTTTTGATTGATTGATTCAGTTTTGTTTGAGAGCTTGTCAAAGATGGACATCAGCAAAGAGAAAATTCGCTACATTTTACAGTTTTTCTTCGATAAGGGAGAAAACGCAAGCCAGGCGGCTGAAAATGTGAATAGCGTTTATGGACCTGATACTGTAACAGCCAATCATGCGCAATTTTGGTTTCGTCGATTCCGTTCCGGTAACTTCGATGTCAAGGATGCACCACGCACTGGAAGGCCAATTGTCGAAAATGTCGATAAAATCATGGAAATTATCGAGTCCGACCATCATGTTAGCACTGTTTCGATTGCAAAAGAGCTAAAGATTGCACAAAAAACCGTTTGGAACCATTTGAATAAGGCTGGATACACAAAGAAGCTCGATGTATGGGTGCCACACGAGTTAACGCAAAAAAACCTCATAGACCGAATTTCCATCTGCGAATCGCTGCTGAACCGCAACAAAATCGACCCATTTCTGAAGCGGTTGGTGACTTGGGATGAAAAGTGGGTCACTTACGACAACGTAAAGCGAAAACGGTCGTGGTCGAAACACGGTGAACCGGCGGAAACGGTGGCCAAGCCAGGATTGACGGCCAGGAAGGTTTTGCTGTGTGTTTGGTGGGATTGGCAGGGAATTATCTACTATGAGCTGCTCCCATACGGCAAAACTCTTAACTCGGAACTCTATTGTCAACAATTGGACCGTCTGAAGGAAGCAATCGCCCATAAGCGGCCAGCTTTGGCCAATAGGAGAGGAATTGTGTTCCATCAGGACAACGCCAGGCCACACACATCGATAGTGACTCGCCAGAAGCTCCGGGAGTTTGGTTGGGAGGTTCTTCTGCATCCACCTTATAGTCCGGACCTGGCACCAAGTGATTACCATCTGTTCCTGTCCATGGCGAACAATTTTGCTGGTGAAACATTCGCTTCAAGAGAGGCTTCTGAAATTCGACTGTCTCAATTTTTTGCTAATAGGAACGAGGGCTTCTATGAGAGAGGCATAATGAAATTACCTTTAAAATGGCAACAAGTTATCGAACAAAACGGCGCATATTTGACCTAAATCGGGTCATTCTAACTATCTTAAATAAAGCCCTCAATTTAATGCAAAAATAATGGATTTCTTTTGACTACACCTAACTGCTGTGAAAATGTCTGTAAAGGCAGGCCAATCTTCATAATTTCCTTTAAATATTTGTGTGTCGCAAGGGGGAACTGATAAAATGTTAATTGGTGAACTATATTCGTTTCTGATTTCAGGCATTTCAGATATATTGTGTCTTAGGGTTGGTGATGTGGAATGGACTTTTGGTTTTAGGGTTTCAAGAATTTCCAGCATTTTTGCTCTAAAGTTATGATAAGTCTGAGTACACCGATCAAATTTTTCGCGAGCTAAACTTTTGTGCTCTTTAATTTCTTTCTCATTTTCGTCTAAGAACATGAGGGTTTCAAACGCACCTACTAATTTTTCCCATCTTCGGGTTAAATCGTCGAGTTTAGAGTCAATTATGTGTTCCGTGTGATCTTCAATAGGAACTTTGTCGAAATTATTGCAAAAAATAATTAAGTCGTCCGAAAAAAATATAAACATATTCATTTCTGCCATGTTGATATCGAAGCAAGAAATTTCCGACAGGGGTGTTACTTCTATATGTTTCAAACGACGAGTGAATTCCCAATTGGACTCCACAGCATGCGTGCGTGTGTATGTAAATATGTCACGCCACCAAGCCTCGCCGAAGACGATTTAGGAAAACGTTGCGTTTAAATTTTTGTTTGCGTATGTGCGTATGTTTGTTGTACTGCTATTCGCACCTCGAAACCTTGAAACCTCGAAAACAAAGATCAAAAGGGAATGGATGAACTGTAAATCGTTCACTGTGTGTTAAGAAATGTTCAATAAAAATATATGTATGTTTCACTTATGACTGCAACAAATATCGGAGTCTAGGGTGTGTGTGTGTTTGTGTGTAAACTAGCGTCGCAAAGCGAAAACAATAGGAAGAGAAAAAATCTGAGTAACAGTAAAATGCACTGAGTCTGGTGATCTTTCCAGATCCGCGTGGTTTTCCAGGTACAGTTTGGGATATGTGTGAATTGGTTAGGGTTAATAGGATGACGTGATGTTGAATTGAAGGTTATTTTAAATTTTCATAGAAAAGGGTTTTAGCGTGTTTTGCTTAACTCATCGATTATATGGCGTCAATCGGGCGGTCATTTTCTGGGTTTCGCTGCGTAAGAGAGGCTCGAAGGACCATAGACACGTTGTTCGTGTTTAGAAGAAGATGAACAGACTCTTTACGAAAAAATTGAATCCAGTATTCACAAAGTAGAAGACTTCCTTGGACTTATCCGGAACAATGCAATATCACGGAATTTTGTTTGTATTCGAATTCACTTTTATTCCAATAGTTTCTTACAATTAAATACAAATTCAATTAACGGTCTTTTATCGTGAATCTTTTTCCTTTTCTTTTGTGTTTTTCTATTACAATTTCAATGGGTTTTTTTTTTGTTTTCGAGTCACTAAGTTCTTTACGTTTTCTTATAATAAGAATCAACTATTTTATTTGAACGGTGATCCGCGAGAAAAATGTTCGACTAGAAGTCACGAAAGCTAGAGAGACACCACCATGTAGGACTGTAGGTCTAACTGTCGACGTCGAAAAGCCTCTGCCGCGATGGGGATATACACCATTAGGCAGGCATAGGAAATTCAACAAATTGGGGATATTCACCAAAAAGCTACCAACAAAAACCTTAAGGTGAAAACACTCACGCACTGCGGCGCACTGCGTGGCATGGCATAGCATAGCATGGCATAGAGAAAATTTGTAGTAAACAGTGACGCATAGCAATCAGCTGATTGATGAATGTTTCACACATATGTGCAGTGCTGCCAGTAGTTTTGGACAATTTCCCCTTTGTAGTCCTTAGAAAATCCCTATTTTCCCTATTAGTTTAGGTAAAATCCCACGGAAACCTTTGGATAATCTTGATTGTACTGAACGAAAAGCGTTTCTTTGTAAGGAATACATTTTTGTCAAACTATGTTTGTGCCAATAAGGAAAAACTGAATAAGTTGAAATTTTATGTTTTGAGAAAAAACGCTTCAAAGTCTTGCAACTCAACTGCCGATAGTGTGGAGTTGATAAAACTGACATCCTTTTTATATTTTTTTTTTTATAGAAAAATGCCTTGTAATTCCGGATTTTTCAGCTCGCAAATGTAAACTGCATGAAGCTTTTTCATCATCTTCATCAAAAGTTTGAAGCCAAGATTCAAACTCAGCGAAGCAATTATGTCGAAAGATTTTTTTTACTTATTCTATAAACTTCACTATGCTCAGTTATTTTAAAAAGGTTAAGAACTTAAAACGCTGATATATAGAATATTGAAAACTCAGAGAAATATATTAAATACAGTGGATTTACAGGTTCATTTATTCAAATTACAATAAATATAAAATCCCACAGTAGAGAGAAAAATCCCTTTTTTGAAATTGTAGAAATCATGCAGAAAAATTCCCTCAATATGGGAAAACTGTCATAGTGGCAGCACTGCAAACGTGATTTGATTTGGCGGTGTCGACAATACTATAAATTGCAAAAACTCAACAAATTGAAATATAAAATTAATTAATAAAAATAATAGTAATTTTCCATATTTTCTAGTTTTATGTTCTTAGAATTGAAAAAATTATATGAAAATGAACTAGAAATGGCAGCTCTGCCAGAAATAAGTGCTAGTCTCCAAACAATGGCAACACTACATCATCTGTCAAATTAGCATAGAAATCAAAAATCTATAGAACGCTATGCCATGCTATGCCATGCTATGCCATGCTAATTTTCTGAGTGTCTGCTTTCATACATTTTCATACATTTTGATTTCTATGTGACAGATGGCACTGCGGCGCAGTGCGTGAAGGTGAAAACACTCACGCACTGCGGCGCACTGCGTGGCATGGCATAGCATAGCATGGCATAGAGAAAATTTGTAGTAAACAGTGACGCATAGCAATCAGCTGATTGATGAATGTTTCACACATATGTGCAGTGCTGCCAGTAGTTTTGGACAATTTCCCCTTTGTAGTCCTTAGAAAATCCCTATTTTCCCTATTAGTTTAGGTAAAATCCCACGGAAACCTTTGGATAATCTTGATTGTACTGAACGAAAAGCGTTTCTTTGTAAGGAATACATTTTTGTCAAACTATGTTTGTGCCAATAAGGAAAAACTGAATAAGTTGAAATTTTATGTTTTGAGAAAAAACGCTTCAAAGTCTTGCAACTCAACTGCCGATAGTGTGGAGTTGATAAAACTGACATCCTTTTTATATTTTTTTTTTTATAGAAAAATGCCTTGTAATTCCGGATTTTTCAGCTCGCAAATGTAAACTGCATGAACTCTTTTTCATCATCTTCATCAAAAGTTTGAAGCCAAGATTCAAACTCAGCGAAGCAATTATGTCGAAAGATTTTTTTTTACTTATTCTATAAACTTCACTATGCTCAGTTATTTTAAAAAGGTTAAGAACTTAAAACGCTGATATATAGAATATTGAAAACTCAGAGAAATATATTAAATACAGTGGATTTACAGGTTCATTTATTCAAATTACAATAAATATAAAATCCCACAGTAGAGAGAAAAATCCCTTTTTTGAAATTGTAGAAATCATGCAGAAAAATTCCCTCAATATGGAAAAACTGTCATAGTGGCAGCACTGCAAACGTGATTTGATTTGGCGGTGTCGACAATACTATAAATTGCAAAAACTCAACAAATTGAAATATAAAATTAATTAATAAAAATAATAGTAATTTTCCATATTTTCTAGTTTTATGTTCTTAGAATTGAAAAAATTATATGAAAATGAACTAGAAGTGGCAGCTCTGCCAGAAATAAGTGCTAGTCTCCAAACAATGGCAGCACTACATCATCTGTCAAATTAGCATAGAAATCAAAAATCTATAGAACGCTATGCCATGCTATGCCATGCTATGCCATGCTAATTTTCTGAGTGTCTCCTTTCATACATTTTCATACATTTTGATTTCTATGTGACAGATGGCACTGCGGCGCAGTGCGTGAGTGTTTCTACCTTGAGTGTTTCTACCTTTAGGCAGGAATAGGAAATTCAACAAATTCGAGAAATTCACCAGAAAGCTACCAACAACAATACGGGTAGACGCAAAGTGGCACTATGATGCCACTTGCAAGAAAATTATCAAAGAAACACGGCGTCGGCTCGGTTTTTTATATAGCTTGAAAAGTTCATAATTGAAACTTTAATAAATGTATTGCGATATACTTTTGCTTAATGTGCACGAATGTTTTCATTTTGTAATAAATTGACACACATTTTTGACTACTGCTACGAATTTGATTGTATACAGAATTTAGTATATTTGCTGAAAAAGTGTGATCAAAAAGTTATGTGGACGGGGTAGGACAAAAAAAAACCATTTCTATTTCTCCTTAATATTGAGTTTCCTTGATTATTTTTATGTTTTCCAAGCTTTTCATGGCATTTTATGAGTTTGGTAGATATTTTATATGTAATGTACTCGAAAATCTCCCAAAATTAAAATTAAAAGTGGCAATGCATTTCACCACAGCAGAGCTAAAGCCTTCGCTGCCATAGCGTGCTTCTCTTTTCCTCATGCTATATGCATATGTTGAAGCAGCGTAGCTCTAACACATTGCAGAGATTAGGAAGAAGAAGAGTTAGACCTATAGTCCTATATGGACACCACTCCGCTCCATGAGATCAACTTAAAAACAAACTAAAAACCCTCTTGACACGGGTAAACTTAAGAATAACTAAATGCCCTATTCACACGGGCATACAAAAGGAAACAATGTTTACATGAGGATACATTTTCTTTTCAACAACTTAGGCTGAATTAGTAAATGAAATTAAAGAAAATTAAAGGAAAAGAAAAAATACGTTTAAGGCACACGGGCGTAGCCAACATTCATACTTAGGGCTATGTTCGTACTTCCGGCGATTTGTACCAGGGTTTTCCGTTATCGCCCGTGCATTAAACAATCTGACAAGGAAAGATGTTCCTTTCCATTTTGATAAAGAATGTGCTGACGCATTTGAAAAACTTCGTAACGCGCTCACTTCTGCGCCCGTTCTAGCAATCTACGAATCGAATTGCGAGACTGAGTTGCATTGCGATGCAAGCTCGCATGGCTTCGGAGCCGTGTTGCTTCAGAAGAAGGGAGATGGGAACTTTCATCCAATTTCATATTTTTCTAAAAGTACGACTCCACAGGAATCCAGGTATCACAGTTTCGAATTGGAGACTCTCGCGATAATTTACGCCTTACGCCGCTTCCGTTCATACTTAGAAGGCATTCCGTTCAAAATTATCACTGATTGTAATTCCTTGACGCTCACCTTGAATAAAAAAGATATTAATCCTCGGATTGCCCGATGGGCCCTTGAACTTGAAAATTATGATTATTCTGTTCAGCATCGCCCTGGGGTACGAATGGGGCATGCTGATGCTCTAAGCCGTTGCCGAATTGTTTCGGTTGTTGACTCTGAAGATATTGATTTCCAAATGCGAGCCGTACAAAATAGAGATCCCATCATATCTAAATTAAAAATCAAACTAGGCGAAACCGAATGCAAAGGCTTTGCTATGCATAATGGAGTAGTTTATCGCGAGGATCGGGGAGGTAATCTGTTGCTGTATGTTCCGAGTGAACTCGAGCAGAATCTTATTAGACAAATTCACGAAAAAATTGGTCATCTGGGAATTACAAAATGTTACGATCACCTCCGATTGCATTACTGGTTCCCCCAAATGCAAATTAAAATCGATAACTTCATTCGAAATTGCATAAAGTGTATTATGTATTCCTCCCCAGCTCGCAGTAATGAACGACAACTTTATAATATTCCAAAGAAGCCAATTCCTTTTCATACATTACACCTCGACCATTTTGGCCCACTTCCGTCCCTTCAGTCGAAACGCAAGCATATCCTTCTGGTCGTTGACGCTTTTACTAAATTTGTAAAATTATATCCCGTCATTACGACAAGTACGCGTGAAGTTTGTGCCTCCTTAGATAAATATTTCGAGTATTATAGTCGCCCTTCACGGATTATTAGTGATAGAGGGACCTGTTTCACATCTCTCGAATTTAGCTCTTATCTCTTAGACAGGAATATTGAACATGTTAAAGTGGCCGTAGCTTCACCGCAAGCAAACGGACAAGTCGAGCGTGTGAACCGAGTAGTAAAGCAAATATTGGCTAAGCTTAGTGAACCCTTAAGCCACTCCGACTGGGTACGTCAGTTAGCGCAGGTCGAATATGCCCTCAACAACACAAAACAGCGTTCCACCCAAACAGCCCCCAGCAAACTCCTCTTTGGAGTACTACAGCGTGGACCCGAAATTGATCGCCTAACTGAATTCTTAGACGAACAATCGATAAATCATTCCGAAAGAAACTTAGAAAGTGAACGCGAGAACGCCCTTGTAGCCATTCAACATAGTCAAGAGTACAATTTGAAGCAATTTAATAAAACTAATAAGCCGCCAAAAGTCTTTGATGTCGGAGATTTCGTTGTGATTAGGAACGTTGACAATTCTGTAGGTGTCAATAAGAAATTAATTCCGAAATATAAAGGGCCATATGTTATAAATAAAAGGTTACCTCACGACCGCTATGCTATTCGCGATATCGAAGATTGCCCTATTACCCAGCTTCCTTACAATGGTATAATTGAAGCCAGACATATCCGAAGGTGGGTTGAGTCTTCCGCTGAATCTTCCGTTGAGTCGCCTCCGCAACACTCTAGTGCGGGAGATAGTCAGGATTTGTAGCTCACTATCCTGACTGTGCCCCTTATTTACTCTACTCTAAAAACAAATGAGAATTCTAAGATACGTATTGAGTTCATGCTAGAATTAATTTACTTTCTTCAGAACTAATCTGTGATCGGGTCGATCTCTTGTCAGGTCGGCCGACTGTAGTAAACTATATTTAAGAACCGCATAACCTTATGTAAACGCGGAATAATCACATAACCCTATGTAAACGCGGAGTAATAGTTTTCCCATGCGTGGCTGTCAGATTTTGACATTGGAAAGAACTCTAAGCAACAGGGCTGTCTTTTCTGGACTTTTTCTTTCTTCTTGGAAAAGACGGTGAGGTCGACGCACGTATTGCGCATCAAATTCATTTTTTTAAATAAATCTTTAAATAAAATAAACATCACTATAATGTATATATTTTTTGTATTACTAATAAAAACCATATAAAACACACACAAAATAAATGTTTGCAACGCTTACTTATTTCATTAGAAATACGTGTTTTGCAACCGTATTTACAAAGCTTTGGGAAAGCGTTAAAAAATTAATTACAAAACGTTTTTTGAACACATTTACAAAACACGTAAATACGTGTCTTAAATAACATGTTTTGCAATCGTCTTTTCAAAGCTTATAAAGATGGGTGCGTTTCGATTATAAACCGCTTACTTTGATGCCTTTTATAAATGTCATAGCAGCGTTTAATAAGTGTTTTGCTTACATTTGAACGCTTACAAAACGTGTATTTTTATATGTAATTGTTTGCTGGGTTGTTTACATTTCTCTTGACCGCGTGTTGTTGCTTAAGCTAAAATTTCAACTTGTGTGCGGTTTGAAAAGTAAAGAATTTTATTACATTATTTTTTTTTAAAGACGTTTTTTCCAATACAGTACACTCGGGATAACGTCAACCCCCTATTCCGTCAAACACCCCAAAACGTCAAAAATTTTTTTATTTACATTGACTACTCTAAAACGTCAACAAAACTTAAAAGCTCCAAAAGGTAAACTCTGCTTAATATAAAAATTTTAGCTGGAATTACGTAGACAGAGTGTTCCGTTGACATATGGGTTACCAAATTAAAGGTAATCGATCCAGCATGAATAAAATAAAAAATTTGGGTGTTAATTGGACACTGTTCATACCAAAATGGCTTCCAAAGTATAAAAAAAATTGAACGTTTTTCTCAGAATTTTTCACTTTGACCGTTTATTTTTCCCTCAATGCGTCAAATTTTTACCATTAGTTGAAATTTGCCTATAAGCACATACAATTGGCTTTCAAACTACAGGTAACCCTCGTACAACGCGATTTCACTCTAACACGTTTTCAAAAATGCGGAAACCCTCGTCCAACACGGATCCTTACAACACCCCAGCGGCGTGTTCAGGTCGGAAGTATCGCGAGGTTTCCAGCCTGAAAGGTAATGCTCAGGCATTACTCTTTACAATACCCGTTGATTTCCTTTTGCCCATGTGATGTCCTACTTACGTATTGCCTGAATAGTACTACATGCTTCGTACAACTGAGCATTCAAATGAATTTTTTGTTCAGAAACTGGTTTGTGCTTTGCACTGAAAATAAAAATCATGAGTAAATTGAAGCAAAATGAAAATCAAAAAGCAAATTTCAAAAAAGTTATTTTAAAGCGAAATTAATGCAGTCATCAAAATTCATATTCCCATTCAACTTTAAACATTTTTATTTAATAAAATCTTATTACTATTATAAAACTATAACTATAAGTATAACTATATAACTAATCCTAAGTTATAAAATTCCAACCTAAAAATTAGTTCGATTTTTTTTTGTAAAGCAATATAAAAAATGCAAAAATATTTTTCAGTGTTCTCACACCGCTTTCAAATGTTCGTTCTTTCAATATAAAAGGAAATGTTGCGCAAAATGCGGTGCTCTCTCTTTGCCTTCTAAATGCAGACCATATATAACTATATATGTATGTCACTCAGGAGCCGTTTCTATTTTGGCTCTTTTTAACACGGTCTTGCCCAGCGGGAAGTTTGTTCTTCGATTACCTTATTCGTCGAGGAATTCTTCGATGAAAGGGTCATAGGAGAATGTTTCGAAGAAAAAGGTAAGGGAAGCGGAAAAATTATTGCTCACATAGTCGTCGTAGACTTTTTGATGAAAGGTTCGTCATAGAATTCGTCAACAAAGAAGTAAGCGAAAGAGGTAACGAACGAATTTTCAATGACATCGCCGTGTTAATTTTCATCGACGCGGGTAAGTGGTAGACATATGTTGTATCGATTACCTCGCTCGTTTACCAATGTCTACCTTTTCCCGCTGGGTGGGTACCCACCACGGTATTGGGTACCCACCAAAATGAGCATTTTTCAGTTGGGTACTCACCAAAAGTATTTCTCTCTCGCTCTTTTTTTGCCTGCCGAGTACCATCTCTTTCTAACTGGCGCGAAATGTCGCGCGCAAAATCTATGAGAGTGACATATATAGTAATATATGTCGCAGACCATATAGGACTGTAGGTCTAACTCTTCTTCTTCCTAATCCCTGCAATGTGTTAGAGCTACGCTGCTTCAACATAGGCATATAGCATGAGGAAAAGAGAAGCATGCTATGGCAGCGAAATCTTTAGCTCTGCTGTGGTGAAATGCATTGCCACTTTTATTTTTAATTTTGGGCGATTTTTGAGTACATTACATACAAAATATCTACCAAACTCATAAAGTGCCATGAAAAGCTTGAAAAACATATAACTAATCAAGTAATCGCAATATCAAGGAGAAACAGAAATTGTTTTTTTAGTCCTACCCTGTCCAGATAACTTTTTGATCACACTGTTTCAGCAAAAATACTAAATTCTATGTACAATGAAATTCGTAGCCGTAGTCAAATATGTATGTACATTTATTACAAAATGAAAACATTCGCGCACATTAAGCAAAAACATATCGTAATACATTTATTAAAGTTTCAATTATGAACTTTTCAAGCAATACAAAAAACCGAGCTGACGCCGTGTTTCTTTGATAATTTCATTTATTTATTTATTTATTTATTATTAATCGTCTATGAACATCAGTTCTTACAGACTAGCCTCAAGAAGACTTATATAAATATATAAATCTATATAACAAGATAACAGAAAAACAGAATCACTATACTCGAAACAGAGTGTGAAGCATATTTTTAACATTTTCTCTAGAGCTTACATAATCAAAGTTTGCGTTTGACGCTACTGAATTAAATAAACTTAGAGCTCTGTACATTGGTGAATTTATAGCGTAATTCGTGCGGCAAGTGCCTAAATAAAAAACTTCCATATATCTAAGAGTTCTTCTAGGGACATTGAAATTTATGCTTTGAAGCAGAAAAGCGCAGTCAATTCTACTTGAGATTAGGTCAGCTATAAATAGAACTGAGCAAATCTTTCTACGAGTCTCCAACGTTTTCAAGTTAATTAGTTCACACTGTGCTTCATAAGAAGGAAAAGGTTCAGAAAAGCGCAAGGAGCGCAAAGCGAACCTTATAAAGGACTTCTGTGCTTTTTCCATTCAAACTGAGTAAACAACATAATATGGACTCCAAATAAAAGAGGCATATTCCAACTTCGAGCGTACAATTGAGATGTAAATAGCTTTGAGTGTATAGGGATCTGTAAAAAACTTGCAATTTCGGCGCATAAATGCAAGCATTGCATATGATTTAGCTATGACACTACTAATGTGAGTATTAAAACTAAATTTAATATCAAAAATTACTCCAAGATCTTTGAAGATATTTACTTTTTGTAGTGGAATATCATCAATAGAGTAAGCAGTGGGAATGTGATTCTCAACCCTACAATATGTCGAAAAATAACATTTTGACTTATTTAGATAGAGTTTGTTTTTATCGCACCAGGAACTTATTGAGGAGATATCAGCTTGAAGTGCTCGACTATCATGAAGAGAGTCAATCCTATTGAAAATTTTCAGATCGTCAGCAAACAATAAGATTTGGCTTCTTTTTATTACCATTACTACATCATTTATAAATAATGTAAATAACAGAGGACTAAGGATACTCCCTTGAGGAACTCCAGAAGAAGCTACAAAAGGAGCAGATTTTTCGCCATCAATATGGACACAGCTCGTTCTGTTAGAAAGATACGAGTTGAACCACAATAACATATGTGAATGAAAGCCAATTTTGGATAGTTTGTTTATCATAAGTGCATGTGACACCTTATCAAAGGCCTTAGAGAAGTCCATATATGCAACATCAACTTGTGATCCTTGCGAAAAATATGATATGCAATACTCACTAAACAGACATAGATTTGTAACTGTGGAACGACCTGGAACAAATCCATGCTGACAGGGGGATATCAAATTTTTTACCGCAAAAAAAAACTTTTTCTTTGACTACCGATTCAAAAAGTTTGGATACAGTAGATAGCTTTGAGATCGGTCTATAATTTGCAATATTATTTTTGTTGCCAGATTTAAAGATTGGTGTTATTGAAGCAATTTTCCAATCGTCAATGAATACACCTGATCTTAAAGATAGATTGAAAACTATCTTAAGCGGTATAGCAATACTAGCGGCACAATTTTTAAGCAAAATACTTGAAAAATTGTCCACATCAGTCTTGGAAGAGGGTTTAAGGTTTCTAATCACTTTAATGATGTCCTCAACGGAGAGCTCAAGAGACTCAAAGCTTATAGACGCCGGTAATGGCTCATCAAATTCAAAGACATCATCCTTAGGTTCAAAGTTTGATTTAAAAAATTCAACAAAAAGATTAGCTATGTCTAATGAGTTAGATGCTGTTTTAATATTTAGAAACATCGACGTTGGAAGCGTCGAATTTTTTTTTTTAGAATTTACGAAACGCCAGAATTCTTTGGGATTAGAAGTAATGGTAGTCTCGAAGTTGTAAATATACCTCTTGAAAAGAAAATTATTCAGAAAATTAAATTCTCTGGAATAATGTTTATATTTAAAAAAATATAAATCGCTATTAGTTTTTATAAATTGTTTATAAAATTTATTCCTAAGATTTTTGAGCTTCAGCAAGTTTTTGGAAAACCATGGCACTTTATAATGTTTAAAATAAGAACGTGGAACTATTTCATCTAAAACTAGATGCATTTTCGTTTTGAAATCATTATAAGCGTTTGACGTATCACAAGTTCTTAGCTCAGTATCCCAAGGTATATTACTAATTGCTCGATTCAAGGAGGTAAAATCACACATTTTAAAATTATACACAGGCTGATTATTACGATTTTGAACTGATGAAAACATGTAGAATTCTAGCGCTGTATCCAAAGGATCATGGTGTACACTCGATGGAGAGATTGGAAAACCAGATACAGAAACCATAAAGTTCATATTTTTATTTATAAAAATCAAATCCAACAGCTTACCAAGACGGTTAAAACAGCCATTAATCTGTAGGAGGTCCAAGCTTGAGAAGCCATCAATAACACAGATTTCAATGTCATTAAGTACATTGGAAGACATAAGTCCAACACAATCAGGATCTTTAATCCATTTTAACCTAAATAAATTAAAATCACCTAAAACACATAGATTTCCCTCAACAGCTTTATTCGTTGCAATAAAATTAACATTATCTATATGAGATTTATATAAACAGAATGAACTATTTGGTGGTATATATGAAACACATAGATACAGAGAGCAAGCATTTCCACGAATATAGACACAAATCTGATCTAAAAGTGTGTCACTATTTTCAAGATCAACTAAAGATACTAGAAGATTACGTCGAACTGCAATAAGCACACCACCACCACGATTACAGCCCGTTTTATATGGATCTCGATCTTTACGAAAAATTTGAAATAAATTTGAATCGACAAGCTCCTCATCGAAAAAATCATGATTTAACCACGTTTCTGTTATGACAAAAACATCGTATTCCAAATGAGAAGTTTCAGTGAAAAAGTTATTTGACGTAGTACGCATACCGGACACATTTTGGTAGTAGATTCTTAAAGATTTGGCATCGGAGTCTCTTTTAGCTTGGTGAGCACAAATTTTAGGCGTAGTAGCCGATGCAGAATTCAAGAAGTTCGTTTCTGCATTCCTTCTTTGTGAAAAAAACGGAAGGGACGAACTCGCACACCAATGGGCCACAACGTCGGCGAAAGCAATTTATCATAAATCGATGAAGAGACCTCCCAATTTAAAATTTATTCTCTTAAGATTCTCCCTCAAAACATCTTTTTTAATGAGCTTAAAGCATATCAGCTGATTAGGGTCAACATTAGAATATTTAGTTATGTAGGAAATGATGTCTTCTTCGGAGACAGTTGGCTGGAAAGAAGAGAGGTGTAACCATTTCCTCCGAACAGCAACATTTAATTCCGAACTAGAGTTTGAGCCAACAACAGTTACGCCTGCATTAAGATTTCCCATTACAACTTCAGACCAACCAACGTTATTATTTAACGCAGATTGAGTATGCGGTGCATCATCAAAGCCAACGGTATCATGATCAGCAAGTTGATTTTCATCACAGACAAGAGCACTATTATGACTATTAGCAGGTACTTGAACGACTGAAGAGCAAGAAACGTTTTTAGGTCTCTCAGAGCTGGGCAGTGCAGATGACGAAGTTGGACTAGGCTGTTGATTAAGACTCAGATTTCGGCTTTGTAGCATATAACACGATGTAGTTGGATTAGAGACGAGCGATGGCAACATGGCATTGTTTTTGGTTTGCGAAATTGAAGAGCGTGCAGTGTCATTGTTTTTTGCTTTAGAGCGCGTAACGATGGCCGAGCGAATTGCGGGCGATCGATTTTTATTGATATCCCAGCGGGAAAAGGTAGACATTGGTAAACGAGCGAGGTAATCGATACAGCATATGTCTACCACTTACCCGCGTCGATGAAAATTAACACGGCAATGTCATTGAAAATTCGTTCGTTACCTCTTTCGCTTACTTCTTTGTTGAAGAATTCTATGACGAAACCCTCATCAAAGAAGTCTACGACGACTATGTGAGCAAAGAATTCTATGACCAACCCCTCGTCGAAGAAGTCTACAACGCCAACGTGAGCAAAGAATTCTATGACGAACTCCTCATTGAAGAAGTCTACGACGACTACGTGAGCAAAGAATTCTACCACGAACACCTCATTGAAGAAGTCGACGACGATTTAAGGCTCATTTACAATAGGGCAGTATCAGTGGTAGTGAGAGCATTCAGCTATTTAAAGTACCACCTGAATACTGACACTGCCACTGATACTGCCCTATTGTAATTGATCCTTTAAGGGTAGAATTACAGTGAAAACTGAAGCTAAAGCTGAAGTATTCTCACAAAACTGAAATACAACAACCATATGAAAGCTTAACTTCAGCTTTCATTATAACTATACCCTAACTGGAGAAAAATTCTTTAACAAAGTGTAAGGGCTCAATTACAATAGAGCAGTATCAGTGGCAGTATTCAGATATTTAAAGTATCAGCTATTTAAAGTATCAACTGAATACTGCCACTGATACTGCCCTATGGTAATTCAGGCTTTATACGTAAAAGAAAAAAAAATCCTGATAATTATAAACTAAAGTAAACAATTTTCTTTGTTTTCAGCTATATTTTTTCGATGTTTAAACAAATGAAACATTTACTTTTGGTCTCTACAAAAAACTATTTATTTAAAATGAAAAACATGCTTAGCACAAAAAAAAAATTGTTCAATCCTAACAATTTTTAAAAACAATATATATTTTGTTGTAGGAGGTATTTTTCAAAACCATCAGCTTATCCAGAAACCTTTTATAACACTGTGAATCTGGTAAGAGTGGTTAAGTTACATTTCATTTATGAATTTATAGAATTAAAATTAAAAATAAGAAAAGTATGATAACACCAGTTTACAAAATTTTTAAAAAAAAATGTACAGTGGATCGCGCTTCAATTTCCTTTTAGATTTTCTTAAGTAGACCGTTCCGTTCAAGATATTTCTAATATATATGATATGAAACACTTTTAAATAGCTGGCTCCTTGTCTTCCTTTCCCTTCTTAGTTACACATTGTGTTTTAAAAAAACCGCCTTTAGCAAGCTTAAAGCTTTTTTGTATTTCCTTAGCGTAATCGGGTTCAGTCATACCTTCTGTTTTAATGCACTCTGAAAAAATAAATTTATGTGTATTAAGTCGACGCATGTAGTTTATATTGAAAATTATATGTACCAACCAAACAATACATTATTAATATTCTTAAAGTTCTTGAAACACTTCTTTCCTTTGACTCCAAAATAATTGTATTTGATCAAAATTTGAGTTCCGATAATTTTATGAATTGATTTATGTATTCCATGAGGACACAAGAGTTCTTGGACTGCGGATATCTGCAAGCAATTAAAATTTAACGGAATTTTTAATTGGACGAATTAAGTAGAGCGTGCCATTTAAAAATTAACTTACATATTTGGCTTTATCGTATTCGATGTCAAACTCCCATTGTTGTAAATTTTCTTCAGTATTTATTGGAAATTTTAAAATTGTTTGATTTTTTGCTTTCATTGCATTAAGAATGACATTATTTGATGATTGCGCTGTAACTAGTTTTTCAACCAAACCAGAGATGAAATGTATTTTTCTGGCCATTTCGTCAATTTTGTTGTTCATTTCCTGGAAACTGGCATCAAATTTTCTTTCCAATGCTGCAATATTGCATGGACATTTTTTTGCAAGTTCAAATGTCTATATCTCATAAACTAAGACACCGATTTCAACAAATGACATATCGTTGTAAAGAGGAGAGCTTTTTGTTTTAGACCAATCAATTTTTATGTTATTGAAGCGTGCAGTTTTCGAGATTTTTGGCAAAAACTCAAAAAGTAACCAAAAAACAGGTGATTTGCGTATATCTCAAAAATTATTCTTTGGAAAAATAAATGGATGCCATTTTCGTGATAAGAGACCTCAAGTTAGTCTAAAAAATCATAATTTCTGCTCTGCCCGCACGAAAAATTCTGTAAACTAGTGAAGTCGTTGTGTGTAGCAGTCCACTAAATAAAGACAAAACCCACAATGTACTGATTTCTCATACAACTTTAGCTCAAATGTCCCGTTTGTGTTTTTCAAATCTGGCTACCCTATTTATGCCGTTGTTCGCCCATAGAAATGTATGCATATATGCATGTACATATAAACATGCGGTGGTGTATTCATAAACATCACAATTTGGCGATAATTTTTCCGCTTCCCTTACCTTTTTCGTCGAAGAATTCTCCTATGACCCTTTCATCGAAGAATTCCTCGACGAATAAGGTAATCGAAGAACAAACTTCCCGCTGGGATTGGTATTACTATAGTATAAGAGAGCGAGGAGAGTTAATCGATGCAGCGTTAGAAACCGGTTTAGCAGTCGAAGAGATCGATTTTTTAGTTAACGACGACGAAGAGCTTGCATTTGCGGCATTATTAGCAAATTTAGCGAAAGCAGATTTCAACTCACTCACTTCACGAGCTATGTTTGATAGGTTAGCGATTAGAATTTTAGGCAAGTTCATACAATCATTGCAGTTGCAAACAATGTTTTTGAAATTATTAATTGCTTTAATGATATCAAAATTATTTTCATCATTAGTAATAATACAAGATTTATTAAAAAAAATTTTCCACACAGACTGCAAGCGAAATCGCAATCAACAATAGAACACACGGAACAGACCGTAGCCATAACACAGGTCTGAATTCAAGCGCAGCTCAGAGTTAACTTGCAAGTGGCATCATAGTGCCACTTTGTGTCTACCCGTATTGTTGTTGGTAGCTTTCTGGTGAATTTCTCTAATTTGTTGAATTTCCTATTCCTGCTTAAGGTTTTTGTTGGTAGCTTTTTGGTGAATTTCCCCAATTTGTTGAATTTCCAATACCAGCCTAATGGTGTATTTCCCCATCGCGGCAGAGGCTTTTCGACGTCGACAGTTAGACCTACCATATATAACTATATATGTCACTCAGGAGCCGTTTATATTTTGGCTCTTTTCAACACGGTCTTGGGTACCCACCACGGTCTTGGGTACCTACCAAAATGAGCATTTTTCACTTAGGTACTCACCAAAAGTATTTCTCTCTCGCTCTTTTCTTGCCTGCCGAGTAACATCTCTTTCTAAAGGGCGCGAAATGTCCCGCCAAAAATCTATGAGAGTGACATATATAGTAATATATGAGACCTACAGTCCTACATGACGCAGACTGATTTTTATTTTACGGGCTCTCGCTTTCAGATGGAGTTCAAATCGATTGTCCTGACCTAAACGATCAGAAGACAGCGGTCTCAAACGAACTTCATCTATATCTAAGAGACCCGTTAACTGGAAACGAAATTTGGCAAAAATATGGTCTTTTGAAAGAAGCTTCAAAATTGTTCAATACAGCTTTGACATCATCGGCACCTGTAGAACGGCTGTTCTCTTTCGCGGGAATCATCAACAGCCCAAGAAGGCATTCATTGACAGACTTTTCGTTTGAAAAATTAGTTATTCTCAAAGCGAATGCTAGTTTGTAGTTAATTGTTCTTCATATACGTTATTATGAAATTATATGTAAAAATGAACAAGTGCTAGTGTTTCTTATTTGAAAAGTTTCGAAAAACTATGTTATTCAATTAGAAATTGAATATAATTAAATGTAGTACAGCGAGGGGCCCATATGTCCTTGCCTATGACATCGCAATGTAAAATTCGCCTCTCGAAAGTATTGCCGGTGGTTTGACGAGGGGTGGTCCTAACCACTGGTGGCCGGTGAATTCACTTGTCCGGTGCCGGTCCCACGGACTATAGGGAAACTTTGGAAAAACGATGTTATTCAATTACAAATTGAAAATAATTAAAATTAATAAAAAAATTCAGAACAAATCAAAAATAATCAAAAAAAATCAAAAAACCCAAAAATAATCAGGAAAAATCAAAAATAATCAAAAAAAAATCAAAACTATTCAAAAATAATCTAAAATTAATCGGGATTATTTTTTTGATTATTTTTTGATTTTTCCTGATTTTTTTCATTAATCTGAAATAATCCTGATTATTTCATGATTATTTGGTAATCGCAATCATTGATTAATATAGGTAATACAAAAATAATCATTAAATAATCACTATTTCACTCATAAGAAAAAAATAATGTGATTAATTAATCATTAATTAAATAATCATTATTTAACAGGTCTGTTTAGACTTGATTTTAATATCAATATTGTTACATAAATTATACACACCTTGCATATTCTGCGTCCTTTTCTGAGGTCATTTTGTATTGAAGGACAAGTGGAATCATATGGTACATGACCACTAAAAGTACGCATTTTCATCTGTTTAGCTAGAGTTTGAAAAAGTGGAAGGAAGTGGGCACCTTCAACGTTTTTTAACACATCTACATAGCGCAGCCGTCCCGTATCCGTATCCTGGACAACTTGAATGGATGAAGGGAGGAATCCATTCTTCAGAATCATTTTGAGGTCACTCCGTAATTCTCCGCAGCATTCTATTTTATCGCATTTTACAACCTGCGAATAATTCAAAATTAATTGCCATTTTTATAAATACTTAAAAGCAAGTAGCATTGAAATTTATTTCTTTAAACCTGCAAGAAATACTGCGACTCTCTAACATGTCTGGAGTACCACGTAGCACATACTGGACTAGGTTCCACTGCTTCGGCTTCAGCACTTTCGTAACGAGCCGTTACAGGATAGGAATCTATAACTAACTCACTCCAAAGACGTGCCAAAGATTCGCCAGCACTCTGAAAATTCTTAAGCTCAAGCTCTGGGTCACAGGTCTTCCCACGTTCATCAAGATGTGTTCCGTAGGTATCGTGTGGTAACACAACCCCTGTTAACTGCTTGCTTAACGGTGCCATCCTGCGCTCAACACGGTTGAAAGCACTGCGTCCTGGAGCGTTTGTCGCAACGAATAGGGCATCCAAATTATAGGTGTGAAAATGTTGAATGGCACATGCTATATTTTTACGAAACCTGTATGTAAAGAGACATGATTGCATGCATAGTTACAGATTTTTTTAAATAACCTTGGGTTTTCATCAGGGCCACCATCTACAGTCAAAATCATTATGGGTTTAATATCCCCTTTGCCTGTTTTTAAAAATGCATCAAAGCTAGTCTCCTTTAGAATGGACTGAAAGTCAAAAGCATGAGTTGCCGCAGTAGATTTAGCATGCTTTCCACTTCGAATTGCTATAAAGGTTGGACCGCTATAAGTAACAGCGTTGGGATCTCCATTGCCGTTCTGTTTGATACAAATTCCAGCATAAACAGAAGGTATGAGTTTGTGCCTTTCTCCAACAATAAAATCATGGTCTAGAAGCTGAATTCTATAATCAACGTGCATGACAAGGGAATGCTGTTCCTTAGCCGCCGTTATGCCGATAGGCACGCGTGCCTTGTCATCTTGAGACAAAAAGGCACATTGATTTGGTCCCAGAATGGATGCAAGCGACTCCAAATTCCTCAAAGTAGCAGTGCAAAACTTTCCATCGGGGTGCTCTTTATGCAAATTATTACTAGGCTTGGAAAGACGAACCGGAACTGTCGCTACATGACGCGACCCCTCACCAGTTTTAGAGTTTCGGGGAAGTAACCTAGTGTATAGAGCACTCCTGGATATAGTGTAGCCTGCTTCTTCCATTTTACTTTGTAATTCATTTAATGTTTTGCAACATTTAATTTCATCAGTTTGACGACGATCGTGAGCTGCGCTTCCGTAGATAGCCGCCGCTTTGATAGCATCGAGCAAACCTTCTTGCTTCTCTTCTAGGCGAGTACGTCCAGGTTCTGGCCTCAAGCCGATATGAAAAGCGGAAGAAGCCGTCTCCTTGAGTGTTTTCTTTAATTTCAGCCGATATTTCCTCTGGTATTTTGCATTTTTTTCCTTCGTCTTGAGTATCTGTTGATGCTTCCTTAGATCTTTCCGGGTTTTCAATATATCTTTCTCTATATTAACATCTAATTGTGCATCTCTTGCCAATAGAGCAGATGAAAGTCGTCCTTGTAAAGCGCTTATCTTACTTTGTGCAATATCCTGCGCAGGAGTCGCGTACTTGCGTGTCAAAACATTGTTCAGCTGCGCATCATTCTCCGTCCCTTTTTTTTCTTCATTAACATTCTTGTTAGGTAACTTGCTGCTACCCAATAAGCACAACGAGTTCGAATCGAATTCGTTTTGACGTGCAAACTCTTCGCGGCGAGTGTTCGCGGCGAGCTCGAATCGAATTCGAACTCGTGAGGGAGTCACCTTTTTACGCGATTCATATTTTTATCGCATTTTTTATCGTTTACGCATCGCGCGCGATTCGTATTTTGCTATCGTTTTGCTATCGCGCTTTATTCGAATTTTTTATCATATTCGATTCGCCTTTTTGTCGAATTTTCGATTATATTCGATTATTAAAAAAAAATTTCTTAATTTTTATATTTAATGTATGATTCTAATAACAGTCTTATTATAAGACTATTTTCGGTAAAAAAAAAAAAAATTAAAAACGGTTCTAATGCTGGTTGCTGGTAAATTTTGGGGCCTTTTTTCATTTTCAGTTTGGGGCCATTTTGCATTGGGGCCATTTTTCAGGGAGCCCTCGAGGACTTTTCAAAATATCAACAAAACTTCAAAATCCCTTTCAGGGTGCCGTAGTCGGTAAGACTCTTATGAATTCCACGATAAAAAAGCGAGCTCGCATTTTATAAAATCCACGATCAAAAAGCGAGCTCGAGGCGAGCTCGTTGCAAACGGTTCGAATTCTTATCGCTTTTTCTCTTCGAATCGAATTCGAAACGAACGCAAAATACGATAAAAGCGCGAGCTGTCGTATTCTAAAATCCGCGATAAAAAAGCGAGCTCGAGGCGAGCTCGTTGCAAACGGTTCGAATTCTTATCGCGTTTTGTCTTCGAATCGAATTCGAATCGAACGCAAAATACGATAAAAGCGCGAGCTCGCGTATTCTAAAATCCGCGATAAAAAAGCGATCTCGAGGCGAGCTCGTTGCAAACGGTTCGAATTCTTATCGCGTTTTGTCTTCGAATCGAATTCGAATCGAACGCAAAATACGTTAAAAGCGCGAGCTCGCGTATTCTAAAATCCGCGATAAAAAAGCGAGCTCGAGGCGAGCTCGTTGCAAACGTTTCGAATTCTTATCGCTTTTTCTCTTCGAATCGAATTCGAATCGAACGCAAAATACGATAAAAGTGCGAGCTCGCGTATTCTAAAATCCGCGATAAGAAGGCGAGCTCGAGGCGAGCTCGTTGCAAACGGTTCGAATTCTTATCGCGTTTTGTCTTCGAATCGAATTCGAATCGAACGCAAAATACGATAAAAGCGCGATATCGCGAAAATTGCCTTCCGCGAATTCGAATCGAATTCGATTCGAATTCGCTTAATGCGATTCGCGCTCTACGAATTCGATTCGAATGCGATTCGAACACGTTATCGTTTTTGTGTTTATTGGGTAGTTAAATCACAGCGATCAATGTCTGCTTCAGTGGAAGTAAATAATCTTTCATTTCTTGCGGGCTTTAGGGACGCCTTTATAAGAAAATTAGAAAGGTAATTATCTATTTTTAAAAGAAATTCAAATCACCTGAGCAAAAAATCTTTGCAAATTTAGTTTGCATTGACTTCGTTTCAGCATAAAGCTCAGAAATCTTCTTGTTTACTGCTGCAGTAAGCTCTACACCACTAAATTCTATTTTAGTTGAACGCCAAAAGATATTGCATTTCTCTTGAATTTTTTGATTTGAACACTCGCCAGAATAGCGCTGCACAAAGGCTTTATACAACGTTTTGTAATCACTCGGCCAGGTATCCCTCTTCTGATAACTTATATTTTCACACCTTTGCCGAAGAAAAGGGATATTGTTTGAATTATTTTTATCTTTTAGTTGGGTGTATTTATTATCGATTTATCTTGACAACTTTAAAAATCGATTTCCAACTTGCAATTTTACACGAGAATATTTTCACACACCATAATATTACGTAAAAATTTTTAAGACCCGCCCCCTCCCCCATATAAGCGAGCGTAGGGTTTTTCGACCCCCCCCCCCCCTCCTCCCCCTTTTATGCTTACGTAATTAATGGACAGCCCCTAACTGTTACAATAAGCTCTTTATTTTTTTCGGCAGAAATAATCGATATTTTCTGCCGTTTATTTTTTTCGGCAGATAACAGGTTGGCTGATAAGTCCCCGGTCTGACACATAGATGGCGTCGCTAGTATTAAATGCATATTATTTTTATATAGTGGCAAACTTCAAATGATTCGTGTCAAAATTTGACGTCTGTAAGTCAATTAGTTTGAGAGATAGAGCGTCTTTTGTGAAGCAACTTTTGTTATTGTGAAAAAAATGGAAAAAAAGGAATTTCGTGTTTTGATAAAATACTGTTTTCTGAAGGGAAAAAATACAGTGGAAGCAAAAACTTGGATTGATAATGAGTTTCCGGACTCTGGCCCAGGAAAATCAACAATAATTGATTGGTATGCAAAATTCAAGCGTGGTGAAATGAGCACGGAGGACGGTGAACGCAGTGGACGCCCGAAAGAGGTGGTTACCGACGAAAACATAAAAAAAATTCACAAAATGATTTTGAATGACCGTAAAATGAAGTTGATCGAGATAGCAGAGGCCTTAAAGATATCAAAGGAACGTGTTGGTCATATCATTCATCAATATTTGGATATGAAAAAGCTCTGTGCAAAATGGGTGCCGCGCGAGCTCACATTTGACCAAAAACAACAACGTGTTGATGATTCTGAGCGGTGTTTGCAGCTGTTAACTCGCAATACACCCGAGTTTTTGCGTCGATATGTGACAATGGATGAAACATGGCTCTATCACTACACTCCTGAGTCCAATCGACAGTCGGCTGAGTGGACAGCGACCGGTGAACCGTCTGCGAAGCGTGGAAAGACTCAAAAGTCCGCTGGCAAAGTAATGGCCTCTGTTTTTTGGGATGGGCATGGAATAATTTTTATCGATTATCTTGAGAAGGGAAAAACCATCAACAGTGACTATTATGTGTCGTTATTGGAGCGTTTGAAGGTCGAAATCGCGGCAAAACGGCCCCATATGAAGAAGAAAAAAGTGTTGTTCCACCAAGACAACGCACCGTGCCACAAGTCATTGAGAACGATGGCAAAAATTCATGAATTAGGCTTCGAATCGCTTCCCCACCCACCGTATTCTACAGATCTGGCCCCCAGCGACTTTTTCTTGTTCTCAGACCTCAAAAGGATGCTCGCAGAGAAAAAATTTGGCTGCAATGAAGAGGTGATCGCCGAAACTGAGGCCTATTTTGAGGCAAAACCGAAGGAGTACTACCAAAATGGTATCAAAAAATTGGAAGGTCGTTATAATCGTTGTATCGCTCTTGAAGGGAACTATGTTGAATAATAAAAACGAATTTTGACCAAAAAATGTGTTTTTCTTTGTTAGACCGGGGACTTATCAGCCAACCTGTTATAAACGTTATTTGCTGCGTTTATTTTTTTCGGCAGATGTAAACGTTATTTGCTGCCGTTTATTTTTTCGGCAGAAATAAACGTTGTTGATACATGTGAGTTCTTTGCTGACATAGCAATACCCGTTTGTCCATCTGTCCATCTGTCTGTATGCAGTTATCTTATCGAAGGAGTTGAGCTATCTTGACGAAATTCGGTATGGAGATGCAAGGCGACATGAGTAATATTAAGTTCGAGAATGGGCATGGTCGGACCATTTTTTCGGGTACCTCTAGTACTAGAGTCTGTTCTAAAAATCATAAAATATGTTCTGAAACATGCATTATTTGAGATATTTCGATGAAATTTTAAATTTGAGCTGATTTTAAGGTAAAAATGTAATTTTCAAAAATTGGAAAAGTGGGCGTGGCAAAAGGGCGGTTTTGAAAAAATGGCTCTTACACTCACAATTCATAAGGGAATTGGACGAAATTCGGCATGTGAACTTCTATCATGCTCATAAGCATGGTTTGTAAATAATCATTATCAAATGAAATATACGCTCGTCACAGAGTATCGGATATTGCTTTGTCGGCAAAGAACTCAAATTTCATCATCAACGTTTATTTCTGCCGAAAAAAATAAACGGAAGCAAATATCGTTTATATCTGCCGAAAAAAATAAACGACAGAAAATAACGATTATTTCTGCTGGAAAAAATAAAAATCTAAATATAACGGTTATATAGTGACGTTCATTGATAAACGTTGTAACCGTTACGGTCCCTGCTTTTCATGTATTCGGCAGTCAGCTGATTTTGACAATCAGGTTCGCCTACAAAAACAGAGCTCTGTGTTTTTCTTGTAATGTTTGTAGTTATTGTAGCATTGACACCACCTTGTTAAATACGCCTTGGTGTGCAATAATAAATTTCAAAAAGCACGCATTTCAAAAAATACAAGGCAAAAAAAAGCAGGGCATACTACGAAGTTGTATAGTGAAGAATTTCAAATTTTGAATATGTGAAATCAAAATAAAAAATTTCTTCACACAAAAAAAAAAAAAAAAATACGGCTGCGCCTCGTTTTACAACATTTACCACTCGTGCAAAAAAAAAAGCTTCACTTCGACACTTGTATCGAAAATATTTATGTTTCATTTTCATACAAAGTATTTAATTAACGGGAGTTTTGTTGATTTTTTTCATGTGATTGATAAGTCTCTAAAAAATATACATATCGCACCCTGACAACTAAACTGACACAACTCAAAATTTCTGAAATTCGAGTTATGCTATGAATCTTGTTCCCAAGTCACTTGTCTACCTGCAGGAAAAATTCCATTCCATTTTTCTCATAATAAAAGGCCGAAAAAAGCCGTAATGTCTTTTTTCCTGCTTTGATCGACACTGCGGCGAATTTTGTTTTTCGCGTTTTCTGAAAAATTGCAAATTTTGTTGTGCCACTTTAGTGGACCGGGTGCGATATGTATATTTATATTAAATATATCAATAAGGTTTCTGGTCTGTATAGCTTAAAACCCGTAGAAATTCGGAAATGCTCATTTCTAACATCGTTTGCCACACCGTAAAACAAACCCGATTTTACAGTTAGTACCCATTTCGGAAAGACCTTTAAATTACCCTACAAAATCCACTTGGCCCAAGCAAAAAGCACTAATATCATGGAAACTATCAAGGAAAAACGAAACTCCCCATACAAAAAAATCTTGTTTCTTGGCGTTTTCAGAGCACGATGACACCCCTTAAAAACACTTTGTTTTGGAAATCGTGTATACTGTTAATTTTGTCATAACATTAACTTTCAAAAACCATTTGGCCCACAAAAATTGCTAAGCAAATTTGGCTGTACTGAAAAAATATGTTACAAAATTTTTCAATGAAGTTCATACAATCTTGCAATAAAATAAGAAATTTAGAGTATATTCTTAGGTTAAAAATTTTCGATATGAAAAATTCATTTCAAAACAAAAGTTTATGCAAAATGTGTGCTCTAACGAAATCAAATTTTCCTTGCGTTAATTGTAAGCTCTGCGCAAAATTTAAAGACATTCTGAACAAAGGGAAAAATATTACATTAAAAATTAATTTTGAGTTGTATGGGGGGTAGGTGGTGGGCTTAACCGATTTTTATGAAACTTCAAATTTTTCTTAATTTTATTGAGATAAGCTTCAGTGCCAAGTTTCATCACTCTGCGAACGCTCTGTATACTTTTTACACTCAAATGTATTATGCGATCGCTAAATGTGTGATCTAATGGAATCATAAAATAAAATAAAATTTTTTCGAAAAGAGGTTTTTTGACACCTTCTCAAGCGACACAGATATCAAATACGTAGAGTTTTCTAAGACATAAAACTCTTTGAATGTTCTTTAGAAGGTCTTTGAAAAACTTTATGTGTTTGAAAACCCTCTGAAAAGAACAATAAAACTTTTAAAAATATCTTGTCTCAAAAAACTCTTTCAAGCGTCTTTAGAATACTTAAAAAATCGGATGTCTTAGAAAGCTCTCAAAAAACTCTTTGAACAGTGTCCGAAGACCGATTCCCGATAATGTTTTTTTTTTAACTCTTCGGAAACTCTCATATTGGTATTTCAAAGCGGTAACACATTCATACTTAGAAAACTCTTCAAAACACATTTTAAAGAGCTTTGTGAGAGTAGACCTCTATATTCCTGTTTTTAAAGACCTTTCAGAGAGTTTCAGTGAGGTCACGTCTTTGGAAACTTTTACAAAGAACTTAATGAGACGGAATAGTGAGTCATTAGATTTTATTGTTGTTTTTTACATTTTTCTCATTTACGCAGGGTTGACATTAACAAGTGAGAACAGAAATAGCAAAAGCATTATAAAAGTTCAACTCTTACCAGGGGTGTTATTTAGATTGAAACAAAAAAATTCTGATGCAACTCTAAATTTGGCTGCTCACAATTCAGACGTGTAAGGGGACATTTACACATTTGAAAATTTTGTCAAAATCTATGTCAAAACAATCTGCAAAAAGTATACACGTAAGAATTTTTGACATCAAAATCGTTCTTTGAATCGAAAAATCATTTTAAATTTTGAAGTCAAATTTTTTTGATGTCAAACGTCAAAAGTGTAAATGGGCCCTAACTCTTCATAAGGTCTTCAAAATAAATTTGGAAATCCGCCATCTTTTTGGATCGACCAAAACTTTTTTTATGCTTTATGAAAATGTTGAATTCAAATAAAAAAGGGAAAATGCCTAAAATAAGTTTTCTATTATTACAGAATAAAATTTAAAATAAATGGAATGAAAATTTAACAAATGACGATTTTTAAACCTAAAAATGTTTGCAAAGCATTAATATTTTAAAGGCGCGTGAAAATTCAGTGGGGTAGAATATATCATATTGCCGATGAACTGATCTCTTTTTTCATACTTATGTTTAAATATTCGAGATACTTCATTAAAACTTTTCATATTTTTTTATTACTATAATTTCACACGTCATTTTGTGTTCAAAATATTTTCAACATTGAATATGTAGGACGTCTTTTGTGTTTTTTCTTAAAGAAAAAGAAATAGGATATAATTTATAAAACGTATAAGCATATTTGCGTCCCTATCACGCACACTAACTGATGATGACGTCATAACTCAGTCTTTCAAAGAACTCTTAAAGATGTTTTAAATATCTTTCAAAGAGTTCTCAAAGACTTCCTAGAGAGAAAACTGATTTTTTGCTAAGTCTCTGAAAACTCTCATAAGGCCCCTTAGACCCGCCTTTTTGCGTCGTTTTAGTCTTTAGAAGGTCTTCAAGAACCCTCAAAGAGCTTTTCTGAGAGCATTAGCTCTCATTAATTAGTCTCTGAGCGCTCTTGAAGACCGTTTAAAGACAATTTTTGTCGCTTGGGTTGCTTATCAAATAACATCAAAATATCTTCAAAAACTTCGATTTTAGAGCAGTTTTTGTGATTTTCGTAACGGACCCTAGTACTAGAGGTACCCCTAAAAATGGTCCAATCGGCTCCATTCTCGAACGTGTTCAAATGCTCATATCCCCGTGAGCGCGCACCCATTAAGGTTACCTCCCGTACAACGGTCTGTCACAAAAATTGCAAAACTGCCAAAAAATCGGACTTTTTCGAAATATTTGAATGAAACTGAGAATTTCAGCGTGTTTTTAAGCCTCCGATTCGAATTCAAAAAAATTTTAAAAGTGGGCATGGCAAAGAAATTTAAGAAAATTCGGTATATGGGGCCCCTAATGGCCTTAAAAACCTGTTGAATATTCTTTCTTAGTGCTTCTGTTTTTTGGGCGTGGTTTAAAAATTATATAAACATGTGTCTCTGTGTTGGGTATTTTATTGTCAGGCGCGTGACTATAACACCCTTCATTAGTTTCAATTCAGGGTTATTAAGAAGGTATTTTAAAAAAATTTTTGTTTTGACAAAAAGTTTAATAGCTTACTTCATAACAAACCGTTTTTGAAGAAAGAATAACCGTTTTATTCCTTGATTAACGTTCTTTTATCCTAAATTCACATCTGGTAGGCATTATCTATAAAATAGTGCTTAAAACCATCGCCAAAGTTGAAATAGTGAGAAAAAGGCAGATTTTTTTTATGTTTACTTCAACAATATATACATCGATGGAAAGGCCGACCTTTCTACTTTCTATATCCGGTAATCAAATGAAAATTAGTTGATAACTACGTAAGTAATAGCATAAAAATTTCTCAAAGGTACGTGAAATCGATTTTTTAACCGTTACTTAAGATTTTTTGGGTGTTACAAAAACTTTAAACACGGTTTTGTGTTATATATTCGACTTGATAAACAATCTCTACTAGGCCACTTTAAAAGTTTAAAAGTTTTTTTCTTGTTTTTTATCAATTTTATAACAAATATTTTTCCAAATACAAACTAATATATACATAAAATTCATTTTAAAACCAACAAGAAAACAAATAGCACGGTCGAATAAACTCCGATCGATGAATGAAGTTCAATGGAACTGTGCTCGAATTAAGCATTTGCCTCTGTGATCCGTCAAGCAGATATATCGGGCGCCTTTAAATCTGTACGAAGGTCGTTCATATTTTGCAAATTGTTCTTTAATATCCACTTTCCTCCGGGCTGGCGATGCCGTTGTTTGTATCAGTTGAAAAATAATTAAGATTGCAATTGTGGCTAACAGAAAAATCGACTTCATTTCTTTTTTATTGTGCGTAGTTTAATTTAATTTAATTTAATTGAATTTAATAGATTTATTACTTCCGATGTAATTAGTTTCTGTGAATGAATTTTAGTTCGTTTCTCCTTCGCGTTTCGATTTGGACTGAAAGTTCCACACGAATGGAGAGCATTTATGAAGCGAAAAGTAATCTTCCGCCAGATAAGCGGCCGGCCTGGCATTAATCACCGTAAGGCGTCATTATTTGTGAATGAAAATAATGTGAATTTTTCCGGTGACGTGAAAAATGGAAAAAATTTGTGGCTACGACTCTGATTCATTGAATTTATCAACAAACCGCATAAAACATTTCAACGCAATTCGTTTTAATTCACAACCAAAAGCGGGCTTTCATCAATTACCCCCGGACCGAAAAGTATGCTATAGTGTTTGTCACACACAGAGCCCACTAAAAAACCCACTAAACATTTTTTGGAGCCTTTAAAAGGGTCTGGCGGGTTAAGTAAACAGGTTTAAAATAATTAAAAATCCATGCCTTTTTCATGCAAAAAGGTTCATATATACAGGGTGGCCCCAGAATTTTTGGCCAAACTTAACCAGGTGATAGCTTAGGTCAGGGATTCCCAAAGTGGTCGATATCCCAGAGGGGTCGATATCGGTTTCCTAGGGGTCGGAATGAACGAAAACTGATTTTGGGGGTCGACGAGGTCTACAAATAGACCCCCCATTAATTAAACAAAAGTTCTTATTTAAAACTCTCAAGATAGGTAAGTGCCAGACAGATGCAACGATCACATTTTTCTTGATTTGTGCTTGATCGAAAGTTTTAATTAGTGTTCGACCGAAAGACGATTTTTAGCCGAAACCGAACCTTCGGTCGGACACTATTTTTCATGCACAATCGTTCACACACTGAAACGAAGTGTTGCTCACACTCGGACATACCGCATTCGAACCAATCATTTCAACCCAATAAACACAAAAACGATAACGAGTTCGAATCCAATTCGAATCGAATTCGCGGAAGGCAATTTTCGCGATATCGCGCTTTTATCGTATTTTGCGTTCGATTCGAATTCGATTCGAAGACAAATAGCGATAAGAATTCGAAACGTTTGCAACGAGCTCGCCTCGAGCTCGCTTTTTATACCCAGCGTAAGCGGGGTATATTAGTTTTGTGCAAATCTTGTAACAGGGAGAATTAAGCTCCGGAGATATAGGAAAATATATATAGAAATGATCAGGATCAAAAACTGAATCGATTTAGACATGTCCGTCTGTCCGTCTGTCCGTCCGTCCGTGGTCGGATCTCCTCCGAAACGGCTGGACCAATCAAGTCGAAATTTGGCACACAGGTATATCGGGATCCGAGTATGATCCTAAGTAAAAATGGGAGACATCACCCCACTGCCACGCCCACAAATTAATTTATTGTGTTTTCAATAAAATGCTTGTAACTTGCGAACCACTCAACACATTCCATTGATATTTGGTGTGCTGGTAAACCACGAAAAGGGACATTTTTTGGCAAAAAATGGACGCCGCCCTCCTCGAGCCACGCCCACAAATAAGCCCAAAAATAAGGTCTTATCGTAACTTCCGAAGTAAACGGCGTAGAAGCTTCAAATTCGCAGCATAGGTTGACCAAGGCAAATGAAAGGTGTAGGAACAAAAATTTATGTAGCCCGCCCACTGCCACGCCCACAAATAGAGAAATTTCATAACTTCCGAAGTAAAAGGCGTAGAAGCTTCAAATTCGCAACATAGGTTCACCAGGGCGAATGAAAGGTGTAGGAAAAAATTTTATGCGGCCCGCCCACTGCCACGCCCACAAATGAAGATTTTTCGTAACTTCCGAAGTAAAAGGCGTAGAAGCTTCAAATTCGCAACATAGGTTCACCAAGGCGAATGAAAGATGTAAAAAAAAATTTTTGTTTGCCCCGCCCACTGCCACGCCCACAAATAAAGATTTTTCGTAACTTCCGAAGTAAAAGGCGTAGAAGCTTCAAATTCGCAACATAGGGTCACCAAGGCGAATGAAAGGTGTAGGGAAATAATTTATGTTGCCTTCCCACTGCCACGCCCACAAATAGAGAAGCAAAACATAGTGCGCTCATAATGTCGGGACGCTGGGTATTTCAAAGTCGGGCTTGACCGACTTTAGCTTTCTTACTTGTTTATTTTTGATTTTTAAAATAGTTATCAGAAATAATTATTATTTTTCGATTTCAAAATAAGTATCGTAGAATAGGACTTATTTTTTGAATTTGAAAGAAAAATCAATATGTAAGACTTAGGCCCGATATTACAGTGTATACTTAAGTTAAGGAAGCCTGAAGACTTAAGAACACCTTAAGTGTCAAGCGGTTTAACAGTCAATTTTTATCCAAAACTCACGCAAATTGTTTTCGGCAGGCGTTATTTTAAAAAACCTATATTTTTTGTTTATACTTTTTTAAAATTCGTAAAATTAGTGAAAGTGCTTCATTAAATTAATTTGAAAACTTATTTAAGGAGCACTTAAATTTTGTACTGTTAAAGTGCTTTACAGACTTAAGCTTTACTTAAGTGCTAAGGAGACCTTAAGTATGCACTGTAATATCGGGCCTTAGGCCCGAATTCGCCAAGCTATTTAAACAAAACTTAAACGAAACGAAATATCGAATTTCATATTAAAACAAGTAAAGAAGTTTACATCGGCAAAGCCGATTGCACACATACCTTTTCCTCAGCCTGAAATATGTTAAAACATTACCTTAACAAAAATTCCTGCCGTTTTCGTTGTTCTAGCTTGGATATCTATTTACACCTTATCTGTACTTCGATTTAGCTTCTACAACTCGAGATTATTATTAAGCACAAATTTTTTGCGGATGGTGAGCATGGTCAAGTTTTAACCGTTAGAGGTAATTTTGTCTAGCAGCGAAATACTCAATTCAAACTAGTGAAAATCAAATTTTCGCAAATTTCGCGAATGGTGGTCTTGATCAAATTTTAACCCTTAGCGGACATATTGTTTAGCTGCGAAATACTCAATTCAAACTAGTGAAAATCAAATTTTTGCGAATTTCGCGAATTTCAAATTTTAACCCTTAGAGGACATTTTGTTTAGCTGCGAAATACTCAATTCAAAACTGTGAAAATCAAATTTTCGTGAATTTCGCGGATGGTGGTCTTGATCAAATTTTAACCCTTAGAGGACATTTTGTTTGGCTGCGAAATACTCAATTCAAAATAGTGAAAATCAAATTTTCGCGAATTTTGCGAATAGTGGTCTTGGCCAAATTTTAACCCTTAGAGGTAATTTTGTCTAGCAGCGAAATACTCAATTCAAACTAGTGAAAATCAAATTTTTGCGAATTTCGCGAATGATGGTCTTGGCCAAATTTTAACCCTTAGAGGTAATTTTGTCTAGCAGCGAAATACTCAATTCAAACTAGTGAAAATCAAATTTTTGCGAATTTCGCGAATGATGGTCTTGATCAAATTTTAACCCTTAGGGGACATGTTGTTTAGCTGTGAAATACTCAATTCAAAACTGTGAAAATCAAATTTTCGCGAATTTCGCGGATGGTGGTCTTGATCAAATTTTAACCCTTAGAGGACATTTTGTTTAGCTGCCAAAAACTCAATTCAAAACTGTGAAAATCAAATTTTCGCGAATTTCGCGGATGGTGGTCTTGATCAAATTTTAACCCTTAGAGGTAATTTTGTCTAGCAGCGAAATACTCAATTCAAACTAGTGAAAATCAAATTTTTGTGAATTTCGCGAATGGTGGTCTTGATCAAATTTTAACCCTTAGAGGACATTTTGTTTAACTGCGAAATACTCAATTCAAAATAGTGAAAATCAAATTTTCGCGAATTTCGCGGATGGTGGTCTTGATCAAATTTTAACCCTTAGAGGAAATTTAGTTTAGCTGCGAAATACTCACTTCAAAATAGTGAAAATCAGGTTTTCGCGAATTTCGCGGATGGTGGTCTTGATCAAATTTTAACCCTTAGAGGACATTTTGTTTAACTGCGAAATACTCACTTCAAAATAGTGAAAATCAAATTTTCGCGAATTTCGCGGATGGTGGTCTTGATCAAATTTTAACCCTTAGAGGACATTTTGTTTAGCTGCGAAATACTCAATTCAAAATAGTGAAAATCAATTTTTTGCGAATTTCGCGAAATGTGGTCATGGTCAAAATTTATCCATAATGGACGACTTTATTTGGCGGCAAAATACACAATCAGAAGAAGCAAAAAAAAAATTTTTGTATTCAGATATGAGAATAAGAGAAAGAGTGTTTTTTTCTATTGTGTAGGATGATGACCATAGTTATAGCGATGTCGCAATTTTTTTTCAGCGAAAGCTTAAGTCTACATAGTAGCTATACACTCACCAAACTTCAATAAGCTGGGATGTATAGTAAAAAAGTTATCCAGGAAAAACGTTAAAAATCGTGATTTTTGAAACTTCTGAACCACTTCCCACGACCCAAGAAGGGACTACGAAAAAAATTTGTATGCAGTTTTTCGGACATTTACCTGGTTGAAGTCCATGCCAAATTTCAATATGATATCTTTCATGGCTTAGGAGTAAATTACGAAAAACTAAAGTGTGACCGACAGACAGACAACAGACAGACAGACAGACAGACAGACAGACAGACAGACAGACAGACATGGCTAGATCGATTCCTCTTGTCACCCTGATCAAGAATATATATATATGTCTATATCTACCGCGACTCCTTTGGTATGTTACATACACCGTGCCAAACTTAATATACCCTTTCCTTCGGAAAAGGTATAATAAGTAAATTTTCATTTAAGTTTTATTTAAATAGCTTGGTGAATTCGGGCCTTATATTATGATTTATAAATAAATTTTAAGATTTAAGAGATATTTTTCAATTTTTATATAAGTATTAGAAAATAAGTTTTATTTTGTTATATGTTAAAAAAATTACGAAATAATATTTATTTTTTAATTTCCTTCAAAATGTTTTGAAATTACTATTGAATTGTAATGTATGTAATAATTCTTATTATTGTTGCGGTCCCTGGTTTTAAGTTAGCTCTTAAAAGAATGTTATTTGGCCATGGGGGTCTGCGGGAACAGTTCATTTTGGAAAAAGGGTCACTTGTCCAAAATAGTTTGGGGATCCCTGGCTTAGGTCAAGAGGAACAATGTTTGTTCTTGCAAAATTTGGCTGTTACCCATTTTGGGTATAAAGTGTTTGAAAATAATGCACTTTTGAATGCACTTTTCGAAAAATGACTAAAGCTACTGTGATTTTGAAACAGTTTTCAATGAGAATGAAGTCAAAAAATTTGGTTTTTAAAAAAAAGAGCAAGCTGTCAACTTTTTTGGATTCTTTTCGCTTGTTCGGCTATCGGCAATGTATTCAAATGAAGAATACGCCGATATAATTTCTTATTATGGAAGGACCAACGGCAACTCTCGCGAAGCGCAAAGGCTTTATGAAGAAGCCTTTCCGCAAAGACGGCTTCCACACCGGTCAATATTTCACTCCTGATTTACTCGTCCACGAGAAACTGGAAGCGTGTTAAGGGCATCTGAAGGGCGAAATATAGTACGGGACTCCAATACTGAAGCCGCTATCTTAGAGTCCGTATCAAGAGACCCTTCAGCAAGTGTCCGAAAAGTTTCGAGTATTAACATAAAAAACCAACATAGTATGTCTTTCTTAATATTGTTTCGCTAACTCAATAAGAACCTATGCAGGGCTCTCAAACCAGTATTACGTCCTTTAATGACCTTGTTATTATAAAAAAAATTTAGATAGCACATGCTTAGTACAATAGTGCAATCAAATCACAGTCGCTAGTGAAACTTAGAATCGTTAAGTCTACTAAGACTAAACTTAAAAGTAACTAAGAAAAAAAAACGAACAAAAGTCTTCAAGTGAACGGTGCTGTGACTCCTTTTTTTAAAAGCACACGTGAATCGAAATTAAAATATAAAAAGTTGAAATAACGCAAACGCGTAAATTTTTGGATCTCTTTGCGGAGGATCTCCCTTGTTTTTAGTTGTCTGGAATTGCACTTCCAGTTAGTGAAAAGTTAGCCCTGGGGTGCGATTCCCAAAATGTGATAAAGTGAAGTGGCGAGTTTTTTATCACCGTGAAAAATTCAGCTGTTTTTCATTTTGTCACTTCACTTCTCACTTAAACGCGATTACGGTCGACTATTTTACTCGCTGTGAAAAAAAGCAACGAGTAGTCTGGTGGAACGTTGCTCAGTGAGTTTGGTGAAAAAAAAGAACCATTTTAGCATCAGCTAGCGAAATATAAACAACGTAATTAAAAAAGCGGAACATGGCGACTAATTTATTTTTGGATATTTTTTAAGAAACTGATCGTAATGATCAATTGTAAGTACTTAAAATGTGTTTTTATTCGTTTGACTTATGTTTTTTTTTTTTTTGCTTTTTTTCAGATTACACTTAATTACACTTCGAAGATCTTTGCGAGACAGCGAGAATCCATTCGAAAATATAACCGAAGAGTCATTTGTGCAACTTTATCGGCTAAACAAAAGGCTTTGCCTCGACCTTATAAATGAGCTGCAACCATTCCTTAAAGTAGGAAGAACATTGCATTCGATTCCCTGCTTCATCAAAGTATTGGCTACCCTACGCTTTTACGCCACGGGAAGTTTTCAACGTAGTGTAAGCCAAGACGCGTTGTCGTGCCTTTCCCAAACGTCGATAAGTAGGTGCATAACTGAAGTAAGCTGCAGCACTGAACAGAGTAGCACATCATCACGTCAAATTTCCTGAAGTTGTGGACTTCGTGGGAATAAAGGCAAAATTTTATGCACAATACGGATTTTCGAGAGTAATTGGATTAATAGATGGAACGCATATAAAAATAGCTGCGCCTCCTCGTAATGTGGAACATGTATATGTTTGCCGAAAAGGAGGGCAATCTAAGAATGTGCAAATTATATGTGATGCCGACTATTTAATTTTGGGTGTTAGTGCCCGATTTAATGGTGCAACGCACGACTCTTATGTATCGAGAAACTCCCAACATTTTCGATTTCTACGAAATCTTTATGAAAATGGAAATCGCAATTTTTGGCTTTTAGGCGATAGCGGTTATCCTCTCCAAGTAAATTACAACTGTTATTTTAACTTTTTATATAAATTAATACAAATAACGTTCATTTTATTTTTTTAGCCTTGGCTTATGACACCATTTGCAAATGCAAATAACGAATTCCAGGAGCGCTATAACGTCTCTCATAAAAAAACTAGATGTGGAGTGGAAAGATGCATTGGTCTTTTCAAACAAAGATTTCGATGTCTCAGTAAAGAGAGGGCGTTGTTTTACAGCCCGAAAAAGGTCACATACATAATTAACGCTTGCATAGTGCTGCACAACATCCTAGTCCGAGCAAGAGTCCCATTCGAAGACTTTTTACAGGATAATACTGATCCGGAACCTACGAATGAATCAGGAGCTGTTTTTGAAGACAGTCAAAGAAACGAGCTTCTTCGTGCTGATAGAGAGCAGAGAGAAAAAAATGTCCGAGATTGTTTTACGCATTAAGTTCTTTTTCCAATAAAATAAGATTTAAATTTAAAAAAGATTTCTCATTTATAAAATAACAATAGTTTGCAACACAATCCTTCTTTTAAGATTTGAAGTGCTTCTATATCTTTTTGTCTGCGAAAAGATTGAAAAATATTAAACGAAAATCCGTCAAGTCGGAATTTGGAAATTAGGAGTAAATCGGGTTTGAAATTTTGTATACCATTGGCAACATATCATGGAACTACTACTGAAACTTAAGAGGAGAAAATAGAATTTTAATTTTGAAAGGCTGTTAATTAAGTAATTTTTTAACTAAATAAATTTTCAATATATTAAAAGATCACTTTTATTCAAAACTTAAGTTAAGACTTCATGTCATAAGAGTAGTATATGTATACAGGGTGTTCCATACTCGATGGAACAAAAAAAAGGAGGTGATAGGGGGGGTCCAGACGGACCAAAAATCGTATGGCAGGGGGGGTCGCAAATGAACCCCTGAGGAGTTACATGCAAAAAACAATATTTTGGTTTTTTCACTGGTGCTCCTCACTTACAGGCCGTAAATTCAAAATCAAATATGATATGAAAAGCTTGGCGGTTTTCCGTTAACACTGTATACTACGATTTTAAATAATTCAACTCCGTTTTCTCTGGTACTACCATCTAAGCCTAAAATAGTGAAATTTTGGCTTTTAAAGTGATTTAATTCAAAAGAAATACGATCGAGCCTCTTTTTTTTACTCTTTTCGAAAACTTTGAGTTTTTCCCTTCAATTTGATACCATGGTTGCTAAAAAAAAAGTTTCACAATCAATGCAAAACTAAGGTTTGAAAATAATTATTTTGTATTTTTGACTCCCAGAAAAGTTATTTTAATCAAATTTATTGAGCACACTTTTAGGCAGCATGAGAAAAAGAAAAATCTAAGAAATTTAAAAATTTCTGAATAGTGTTTTAGTTTTACATATCCGCCTAAAAGTATGCTCACCAATTTAGTCGAATTCTTTCCGCGCCTCTAGCTCCTTACGAGTGCAAGATGAAACCCCCTTTCGATACAATTTTTTGCTTGTATGGGTTCCCCCTATCACCTCCTCTTTTTTGATCCATTGAGTATGGAACACCCTGTATATAAAATAAATCACTTTTTCCACAAAAGGTACTTCAAAAAAGGCACTTAAAAATTTAAAAAAATTAAGCAGATCCGTCAAGGTCTCAATGTGTTGCTAATATATCCAAAGTAGCTTGAATCTTGGCCAGGATTTCATTATTCGTTTCCATTAAGGCGATTTTCTTCCTTGTTACGTAGCAAAATAAATAAATAAGTAAAATAAATAAATAAAGGTTAAAAAAAAAAAAATAAAAAAAAAAATAAAAAAAAAATTAAAAAAATAAAAATAAGTAAATAAAAATTTAATAATACACATTAATAAACAAACAAATCAAAATGAGATTGCACTAGGTGAGAATGCTAAAAGAAATTGAGAAAAGAAAAGATATTAGTCTAAAAATAAAAAAATAAAATAAAAAAATTTTGGTGTATATTGAATGTTCTTATGCAAACAGACACACAACCAAAAGAAGAAGAAGAAGGAAGAAAGGGGGAAAGAAGGGGCATCACATAATTACTCATTACAGAATACCGCAATGGAACCATTCAGTGAAGAGCATCTATTGCACATCCACAATACTATAAGAGAGGGGGCACACCTGACGGCTGCAATGCAAAACCGTGCAATTTTTATCAGCACACCCACACGCAGCCAAGTGGTTCCAACGGCAACAAAAACAACAAATGAAGGCGATATAAGCATACGAGACAACCCAGAGCTCGAAGATACTGATGCTTTTAATATTCATAACTCCGATGATGAGCTCAGCCTCAACGGCTATGACTATGATATAGACCTAGAGGATTTTGGTCCATATAATACTGACCATGCCGTACCAATAGATACAAAACCAACCATCTATCCACGTCACCTAACAGACACCGAGGAAGTAGATGGGTTGGCAATGATCCTGCGTAAGATAATTCTAGAAGCAGAACGAACCCGCCAGCCCGGCAAAAAGCTGCATTTTTTAAAATTTGTCAATGGCATAAGATACCAGGTGATAATACCAGTAACAGGGGAAACAATTGTAAAAAAACGAAACGAACAGTCCCAAACAACCCAGACAATATCACCAAAGGTCAATAAAAACAATAAAAAGCGAAAAGCAAGCAATAACATTAGAAATGAGCCGCCCGCAAGAAGACCCGCTTTGAACTACACGGACCTGGACACCTTCGGCTAAGAACATGATGAATTGTTGTTGTTGTCAATAGAAATATAAATGAATTGAAATTTTTTTAAATGAAATGTAAATGAATTGTATATATATATATATAAGATAGAGTTAAGGTGAACAGAATTAAATAACGATACATGAATTTTTCTAATTATAAGTAAAGAAAACGGGGGAATGAAAAATGGCCCCAATGAAAAATGGCCCCAAATTCAAAATGAAAAAAGGCCCCAAATTTTGGGGCAATTTTGCATTTTGAAAAATGACCCCAAATCAAAAATGAAATTTGGCCCCAAAATAAAATGAAAAAAGGCCCCAAAATCAAAAAGAGGGGTTTTTAATCTAAATGAAAAATGACCCCAAACTAGAAAATAAAAATGGTCCTATGAAATTTGAAAAACTAGAAATGAAAAATGGCCCCAATTTTGGGGTAATTTTGCATTATGCAAAATGGCCCCACTTTAAAAAATGAAATTTGGCCCCAAAATCAAATGATAAGTCAAGAATATAAAACAGGGCTGGAACGCGAAATGGATTCATAACCAAATAAAAGTGGCCCCGACTTTTGGGGTCGTTTTGCATTATGAATTATAGCCCCAACATGAAATGAAAAACCGCCCCAAGAATCAGGATTCGTTTTGAATGCAAATAAAAAATGGCCCCAAACTACAACTTGAAATTTTTTAATTGAAAAATGGCCCCAAAATTGGGGTAATTTTGCATTATGAAAAATCACCCCAATTCAAGAAAGGAAAAAAGGCCCCAAACTTGGGGTAATTTTGCATTATGAAAAAAGACCCCAAATCAAAAAAGGAAAAATGACCCCAAACTTGGGGTAATTTTGCATTATGAAAAAAGACCCCAAATCAAAAAAGGAAAAATGACCGTAAATTTGGGGTAATTTTGCATTATGAAAAAAGACCCCAAATCAAAAAAGGAAAAATGGCCCCAAAATTGGGGTATGACTGCTGTTAAAACCAGTAAAAGACATTTTTACTGACGGAGGTGAAAATTTTTTTTGAAGAAATCGGGTGATAGCAGGCAAAATTTTTTTAAAATCGCGCGCGCAAAAACTTCTAACTCTGTTTATTTCAAATGTATTTACCTCATCCATATATTTTATATATATTATTAGAACTTGCTTATAACAGCCGCGAGGAACTATTTTAAATGTGGGGTCCATCAGGTATTTTCGGTCTTGTATGTTTTCTTTGATTAGATCGATAGATTTCAAAGATGAAAATATGCAGTACGAGAACTCGTCTTCAATTATACATGCGGTATAAAATGCTCTGGGAATTTGGTCATCTTTCGAAACACCAAAAATTGTCCACACTCACTCTAATTGAAACGATTCTCTAACCTCTATCGAAGACGTGGAACATTTTACGAAAGATTTGCTGACCAAGTAGTTTAATCCTCTTATAATTCTTGGCAACGAAACCTTCTAACTTTCATCCTGAAATCTGGAACTTTGACCTTACTGAAATTTGGCCCCAAAATAAAATGAAAAAAGGCCCCAAATTTGGGGTCATTTTGCGTTATGAAAAAAGACCCCAAATCAAAAAAGGAAAAAAGGCCCCAAAATTGGGGTAATTTTGCATTATGAAAAAAGACCCCAAATCAAAAATTGAAAAAAGGCCCCAAATTTGGGGTCATTTTGCATTATGAAAAAAGACCCCAAATCAAAAAAGGAAAAAAGGCCCCAAAATTGGGGTAATTTTGCATTATGAAAAAAGACCCCAAATCAAAAAAGGAAAAATGGCCCCAAAATTGGGGTAATTTTGCATTATGAAAAAAGACCCCAAATCAAAAAAGGAAAAATGGCCCCAAAATTAGGGTAATTTTGCATTATGAAAAAAGACCCCAAATCAAAAATTGAAAAAAGGCCCCAAATTTGGGGTCATTTTGCATTATGAAAAAAGACCCCAAATCAAAAAAGGAAAAAAGGCCCCAAAATTGGGGTAATTTTGCATTATGAAAAAATACCCCAAATCAAAAAAGGAAAAAAGGCCCTAAATTTGGGGTAATTTTGCATTATGAAAAATAACCCCATTTATTATAATATTTTGTGGCCTTTTTTCATTTTCAGTTGGCGATAGTTTTGAATTAGGACCATTTTTTTTGGAGCCCCAATTTTGTACGAAGGAAAACGGGCCCGGAAATATATAAAGTTTTGGGGTAATTTTGCATTATGAAAAATTGCCCCAAATCAAAAAAGGAAAAATGGCCCCAAAATTGGGGTAATTTTGCATTATGAAAAAAGACCCCAAATCAAAAAAGGAAAAATGGCCCCAAAATTAGGGTAATTTTGCATTATGAAAAAAGACCCCAAATCAAAAAAGGAAAAATGGCCCCAAACTCAATGTAATTTTTGAAAAATGCAAAATGACCCCAAACAAAAAGGAAAAAAGACCCCAAAAAAATGAAAAATCGCCCCAAAATTCGTGTTGTTGTTTTCAATATTAAGTTTTGGGGTCATTTTTCATTTTGAGTTTGGGGCCATTTTGCATTGGGGCCATTTTTCAGGGAGCCAAAGAAAACAAACAAACATTAAGTTAAGAAGAAATGAGGCAGAGAGAAAAAAAAAAAAAAAAAAAAAAACAAATGGATTATATATTAGGTGTAGTAAAAAGAAATCCATTATTTTTGCATTAAATTGAGGGCTTTATTTAAGATAGTTAGAATGACCCGATTTAGGTCAAATATGCGCCGTTTTGTTCGATAACTTGTTGCCATTTTAAAGGTAATTTCATTATGCCTCTCTCATAGAAGCCCTCGTTCCTATAAGCAAAAAATTGAGACAGTCGAATTTCAGAAGCCTCTCTTGAAGCGAATGTTTCACCAGCAAAATTGTTCGCCATGGACAGGAACATATGGTAATCACTTGGTGCCAGGTCCGGACTATAAGGTGGATGCAGAAGAACCTCCCAACCAAACTCCCGGAGCTTCTGGCGAGTCACTATCGATGTGTGTGGCCTGGCGTTGTCCTGATGGAACACAATTCCTCTCCTATTGGCCAAAGCTGGCCGCTTATGGGCGATTGCTTCCTTCAGACGGTCCAATTGTTGACAGTAGAGTTCCGAGTTAAGAGTTTTGCCGTATGGGAGCAGCTCATAGTAGATAATTCCCTGCCAATCCCACCAAACACACAGCAAAACCTTCCTGGCCGTCAATCCTGGCTTGGCCACCGTTTCCGCCGGTTCACCGTGTTTCGACCTCGACCGTTTTCGCTTGACGTTGTCGTAAGTGACCCACTTTTCATCACCAGTCACCAACCGCTTCAGAAATGGGTCGATTTTGTTGCGGTTCAGCAGCGATTCGCAGATGGAAATTCGGTCCATGAGGTTTTTTTGCGTTAACTCGTGTGGCACCCATACATCGAGCTTCTTTGTGTATCCAGCCTTATTCAAATGGTTCCAAACGGTTTTTTGTGCAATCTTTAGCCCTTTTGCAATCGAAACAGTGCTAACATGACGGTCGGACTCGATAATTTCCATGATTTTTCGACATTTTCGACAATTGGCCTTCCAGTGCGTGGTGCATCCTTGACATCGAAGTTACCGGAACGGAATCGACGAAACCAAAATTGCGCATGATTGGCTGTTACAGTATCAGGTCCATAAACGCTATTCACATTTTCAGCCGCCTGGCTTGCGTTTTCTCCCTTATCGAAGAAAAACTGTAAAATGTAGCGAATTTTCTCTTTGCTGATGTCCATCTTTGACAAGCTCTCAAACAAAACTGAATCAATCAATCAAAAAAGTGTCAAAAAAGCTTTTTTAGTAGGAACTGTCATCTTTCTAATGCCCCCTAGCGGAACACGATCGGACTTATACAACGCGAGATGCATATAAATAACGCCATCTATTGGAAAAATATTATATAGATATATATATATCTTAGTAAATTTTTATTTAAATACAAAAAAAATGATTAGGATAACAGTGGACCTAATAAATATATATATATTTGAATTTGTTACAAACTGAAAAGAAATTTGTTTTTACTAATAATAAATATAAAAGAAAAGAAAATTAATATGAATTTTAGTTTTGTTATTTCTTTGGATTTATGCACACAGGTTCAAATGGCTGAATAAGTCCTTTGACCTTTTGGAGTCTCTTTCAGGTATACTGAAGGGTATTGTTGAACCAACATGGACCAACGGACGCTGACGTAATACAGACAAATTCGGACTGAAGCATGGGGAGAGCACTCAAAGTAAAGCAGGAGCCATAGTGCTCTCACGGACTATGTGCCGCTGTAATGCACATAGTGGGAGGGATGCTCCAGACACAGGACAGGGACGGTAGGCGGTGTGAATGTTAAGGGGGGACCTAGATTTTTTTGCTATTTTTATTGTGTGAAAGGAGGAATGGATGAGGGAGTATGGGTAGTGAATGTGTGTGAGCTATTATGATTGATTAGGGTGCATAAAAAAAAAAAAAAAAAAAAAAAATAGGAAAAATTAGGGTGCATGAATTTTTCTTTTGGACAGATAGGTATTTGTATAGTCCAATCTTTACTTACTTTTTCTTCATTTCAGGTCATCTCACTGAGTTCATTTTTCTTTTTATCTTCTTTTTCCAACTTCTTACTATACTTCCACTTTTTTTATATTTTTTTTTTTTTGAACCTGTCGACGGCACAATTTTATGTATAACTGGAGGCGGTGTTGAAGCGGTGTGGCAAGACCCCACGCCGACGGCGAGCTAGCCAGAGTCGAAGCCACTGTGCCGAACCGCCGCAACGCACAACACTCACACAGTCTACCAAGTTACATCCTTTTCAAAACGAGTTTCTCCCTTTCAATTTCAATTAACTTTTCTTTGAGATTTTCTTTCTCAGCTCTCTCGCGACGCCTCCTTTTAGCTTTTTTTACTTGATGTTGATGGTTCCTCTTCGGCCTCAGGTAAAATGACGTCTGCCTCGATACTGCAAGTTGCCTGTTAACATAGTATTTTAATGTACCATATTGAAAAAATAAAAAATTTTTTATGAATACTAACTACTTCCGAAAAACCTAATTCCGACTCGATAGGAGCATCTCGATCAACAGCCTCTTTTGTAGTTATATGGATGATGCGTTCTTCTAGCGTCGACAGAAGTTTTTGGGTGATGCGACCAGTCTCTGTTTTATTGGACTTATCATTTAGGGCACTATATTTTGTTCTGGTATTTTGCCTATAGAATTTTATTTATTTTATCCAGCTTCACACTCTCACAGTAATATATTCATACCTTAGGTCTCGCCAATATTTCTTCCATTTTTGGCCGTCCTTAATCGTCCCACCAATGGCATTTAATTCTGTTGCCAACGTCGACCATTGTTGCTCCGCATTTTTTGCTTCGTTTACAGATGTATATCTTGAAAATTATTTTAATTGAAATTTTTCACGCATTTTATGATTTTTTTTTACACATTTTTATCTGTCGTTAGCAAAATCCAAATTATTTTCCAAATAATCAATTAAATATTCCTTCTGAGCCTCAGAGGCTTGCCGTTTCGTACCTGTTTTTCCATCGCGTGATAAAAACTCACTAAAAAATTCTCGTGAAAAAATGAATCGTCTAGTGAGTTTTTTATGAAAAAAAACTCATTCTCACCACTTCACATTTTGAGAATCGTACCCCTGGTAAGTAAAGTCAAGAAAACAGTCCACGTGCAACCGTTCCTAAGAAAAAAAACTCTTTTTGTCAGATTTCAAGTCAAGCTTTCTATCAGAGAAGACTTTCATCAAGTTCATTGGAAGGCATAATCTTTGAAATCTTGAAAGTCTGCTAAAAGGAGATTTGGTGTGCTACGAAAAATTTGCGCTCGGCACGAGGGCGTGGCAGACTCCATTTTGAAAGCGGAGGGAAGCTCTCTCCTTCGAGCAACCTTGGCGTGACCTTGATCAACAACCTCCAGATGACCTACAACATGATCCGACTCTGAATCCTCATTTGAATTTCTCGAAAAAGAAAAAAAAAAAGAAAAAAACCTCAATATATCGTTAATTAATCTTTTGACTTGAAATTTCTATTTGCTTTGCATATGGCTTAACCCTCATCGGTTCCCTCAAAATGTCGTAGAATTGGTTCTTGTGTATACGTCCGTATACACAATTATTTTTACCCTTAAAGATACTACAAATAAAAAAATTTGGCCGATTTTCCAATTGGTTCTTGTGTATACCTCCGTATACACAATTATTTTTACCCTTAAAGATACTACAAATAAAAAAATTTGACCGATTTTCAGTATATTACATTGTCTAGTTGTCGTTATATTCCATTTGAAAGTTAAAAATTGTATACGATCGTATACAAAGAACCGATTAGGGTTAAAAGTTTCTCTTTTCCACCAGAATATTAATTTTTTTAAATCTTGTAAACGGTTTATTCATCTTGCTGCATCTGTCTACGAAGGCCTTCGCGAGATCTATGCCGTAAGGAGATTATCCAGTGATGTAACCAGGTAACCTGCGTAAGCTGTCAATATGTAAGTGAAAGAAAAAAGTTAACTTTTTTTTATATTTTATACAAAGCTGTACGTAGCGATTTCAAGTCGAAAAAAAAACTAGAAAAAAAACTAAGAAAAATTTTAAAGAATTATGAGGCCCTTAACATAAATTCTTATGTAAGCAAAATATAATACGGCCCTTAATTTCACTTTCAACAGCATTCAAATTCAATATGGGCCTTAGTGTACCATAGTCAGTTAAACGTAGATAATGAGGCCATTAGTTTAGAGAAGAAAAAAAAAAACAACAAAGGAACATTTAGCAGGAGAAGAAGATTAAGCGAACCCGACACGGTACTGAATTCAGTACTGAACGCTATATGTGTATTAGTGAAATAGATGTGTATGCGTCTCACTTACAACGAGGGAAGCGATTCAGTACGCAAAATCCAAATCGTTTTGATTTTGCGTACTGAATGGCTGAATTCAGTAACGCGTATGCGCGACATACTGAATTCAGTAACTCAATTCATTTGAGAGAAAATTTTACGGCGAGACGACGTGATGGCGGACAACGATGATAAATCATTTATTATGGAATTCATTGAAAACGTAGTGTGCGCAGATATTTTTATTTCATTCAATAAATTAGTATGAGCAAATTCCTTCCTTTTTTTTAGCCAATTTTTCATCCAAATCCTTTTTTTGTTTTTTTGTTTTTCGTTTTCCTTTTTTTTGAATGCCACTACAACAGCCGCCAAAATTATTTTGTCCGCGTTTAACATCGTCGTCTGCACTCGTTGAAAACAAGCGACAAATAATGAAGTATACTAAATTCAGTAACGTGTCGACGCAAACATACTGAACACGTACGTATGAATTCAGTAGGCTATTCAGTACCGTGTCGGGTTCGCTTTATGCTTTATCTCTGCGTTCCCCTTATTATTTTCCTTCTCTAAAGCGAACCCGACACGGTACTGAATAGCCTACTGAATTCATACGTACGTGTTCAGTATGTTTGCGTCGACACGTTACTGAATTTAGTATACTTCATTATTTGTCGCTTGTTTTCAACGAGTGCAGACGACGATGTTAAACGCGGACAAAATAATTTTGGCGGCTGTTGTAGTGGCATTCAAAAAAAAGGAAAACGAAAAACAAAAAAACAAAAAAAGGATTTGGATGAAAACTTGGCTAAAAAAAAGGAAGGAATTTGCTCATACTAATTTATTGAATGAAATAAAAATATCTGCGCACACTACGTTTTCAATGAATTCCATAATAAATGATTTATCATCGTTGTCCGCCATCACGTCGTCTCGCCGTAAAATTTTCTCTCAAATGAATTCAGTTACTGAATTCAGTATGTCGCGCATACGCGTTACTGAATTCAGCCATTCAGTACGCAAAATCAAAACGATTTGGATTTTGCGTACTGAATCGCTTCCCTCGTTGTAAGTGAGACGCATACACATCTATTTCACTAATACACATATAGCGTTCCCCAGCGGCAAATGTCCCGCTGACATCATCGTTGAAGTCAGGGTGACTTTGGATCCGGTATGCATGACAATTCATATGAGACTTTGTATGACATTTGTACAGGAGTTGGACAGTGAATTCACCGGTGACATGTCCTCCTAGGAGGAGCGATGGCGAAAAAAAGCATTTAAGAGAAGCACATGCTCTTTTCTCTCTCAATGTTAATTTATAGAATCCATAGCTGCCCAGCCGGGCCTTGTAGTTACTAGGCACTCAGTGTACAGAGTAGTTAATAGGCGAAAATGAAATAGTTGACTGCCTACTACACGATACACTTGGTGCATAGCAAGTATGCAGAACCGAAGAAAGCAAACGAAGCCGAACGGCACGAAGTACACGTTGTATACAGCAATGTGCTTTAGCAACGAAAACACACGAAGTATGCCCATATACAGCCGCTATCCACTTCGAACCCAGTTATCACACCACCGCACCAGCCTAGGACAGTTTTTAACAAAAGTACATACGTTTTGAATATCAGCATAGTGTTGTGCACATCATACTTGGTGGTATGCACGTGTTCCAGCACATCCTGTACTCAGTTCCGGCTGGGTGGTCACTTGAAAACTCTCTTCTTTGCCCTCTCTTTAAATATTTCGAAAATTTTTAAAAATCAATTTTTAATAATTTTTGTTCGCCTCAGCCAGGGATCGAACCCACGATCTTCGGATTCAGAGTCGAGCACTCATCATCTACGCCACTTCATGCTAACGCTGAACTGACGCGAAAACCTTATTTAAATTTCAGTAGCCAATGAGAGGCAAGCACATGAACAGCATCCCTCCACGATGACATGTCCTCCAAGATGTCATGCATGACAATGTCACCTATATGTCATCGATGACATCACTGGTGACTTTGTCATGCAGAAGATAATTTTCCGCTGGGTCAGTACCGTGTCGGGTTCGCTTAAGCATTGATCTCAGTTGTTACCGCCTATTTCGCATACATTGAATTTTTGATTGGTGCTGCAGTTTAATTTAACTTAAATTTTTTGGCTCTCTCGCTCTCATTATTTTTCTTCGTAGTTTCTTTTCCTACTTTTCGTAAATAATGTTAAATTTTGTATTGTATTTACTCAATGAATTGAATTTAGATAGAAATTTAATTTCAAATTTTTTTTATTGCTAGAATGGCAATTCGGTCTTTTTCTGTTAAGTTTTGTAATTAAGGTAAGTGTACCACGTAAGGCCCACCTAACACCTTTTCGATTACAGCGTACAAAGTATTCATGATAGAAACCCGATTGTTTTTGTGTTGTTTTATTTGATAAATTTTCTATAGAAAAACAAAAAATTCTACCAAAAATCATTATCGGAAAAGCTCCTAAAATGCGATTTAAAAAAACGTCATTTTGGGCCTTACGAGGAACATGTGTACCTTAAAAGGCCCACTTACTCCTTGTTTGAGATAATGAACCCAAACTTGCATTCATTACTTTTGAAAGCCTTTTATGTTAATTTATATTGTAAAAGCTAGTAAAAAAAATTAAAATATCAGACAAAATTCGTTTATTTAAAAAAAAACTTAACGAATGTTACTAACCTGTTTTTGATTAAGAATTAAAGATTAAACGCTATTTAAGCAAAAAAAAGGTATAGTTGTCGTCTTTTGACCTCAGAGCAACTCAATATAAGGTTTCTTAATGACCGTTGTTGAATTTTTTTTGGGTCGGCCTTCATAGGCCTTCCAAGAAAAAAAAATTTGCTATTGATTTTTTTTACCATAAACATACCTCTGTATCTTCACAATACAACAAACTTTGTTATTTTAAGAAAGCAACCCACAATTTCACTATAGATCATTATTTTTTAAGCATCGTCTACTATAAAAATGGCTTTTTTACGCCTCTGTTATTTTCAATTGACTGTGGTCGCCGCAAAGATAGTGCGATTGTCTTAATTTTTTATTTCTACGAAATAACTTGAGGACATGTTTCAACATGTGCAAGTACAGAAACATTTGATAGTTAGAAGTTGGTTAAAATGAAAGTGGACCTTACGAGGAGCCGGGCCTTACGTGGTACACTTACCTTAATATGAATTCTTGAATGAATATATTTGTGTCTGAAATCTAAAAGAACGTAGTGTGTGTGATTGGGACTCTTTAACAGCCCTGTAGGACCCAAATTAACCAGTATGAAAGAAAAACCAACTTTAAGTTAATGATTTTAGAACTAACTTTAAATTGGTTGATAAGTCATGCAGAAATCAACCAAACTAAATACAAAGTTATTTTTGAGCGTGTTCTTTTCCAATGAACTGAAAGTGCAAAACTATTCCCAGAACTACGAAAATTCGAAACGCATTGAAGTTTAAGGGAAGAATGAAGTCATTTGCGTTTAAATTTTGTGCGGTAAAGACGTTCGCGAGAAAATAATTTAAAAAAGTGTGTCAAAAAGTCTAGCCTAAATTAACACACAAATTATTTTCCACAGATAACAACTATGAAATCGCTCTTAAAAGGCAAACTCCAAAGAACATTAACTGCTGTACTTTCGATCGAACTCATCCCAATAAACATTGATGTAAGCCCACTTACAAATAATTGTTTTCCAAACATTCTATTAAATATTTTCCAAACTAGTTTGCGAAAATTGGGTTTTCCAAACATTTCGTAATGTATTTACATATAATCGCTTTGTAGCTCATGTGTAAAAAAAACAAGTAAGAAAGCTAAAGTCGGTCAAGCCCGACTTTGAAATACCCAGCGTCCCGACATTATGAGCGCTCTATGTTTTGCTTCTCTATTTGTGGGCGTGGCAGTGGGAGGGCAACATAAATTATTTCCCTACACCTTCTATTCGCCTTGGTGAACCTATGTTGCGAATTTGAAGCTTCGACGCCTTTTACTTCGGAAGTTACGAAAAATGTTTTTTTGTGGGCGTGGCAGTGGGCGGGCTAAAAAAAAATTTTTCCTACACCTTTCATTCGCCTTGGTGAAACTATGTTGCGAATTCGAATTCGAATTCGCCTTTTACTTCGGAAGTTACGAAAAATCTTCATTTGTGGACGTGGCAGTGGGCGGGCCGCATAAAATTTTTTCCTACACCTTTCAGTCGCCTTGGTGAACCTATGTTGCGAATTTGAAGCTTCTACGCCTTTTACTTCGGAAGTTATGAAAATTCTCTATTTGTGGGCGTGGCAGTGGGCGGGCTACATAACTTTTTGTTTCTGCACCAATTATTTTCCTTGGTCAACGTATGCTGCGAATTTGAAGCTTCTACGCCTTTTACTTCACAAGTTACGATAAGCCCTTATTTTTTGGCTTATTTATGGGCGTGGCTCTAGGAGGGCGGCGTCCATTATTTGCCAGGAAATGTCCCTTTTCGTAGTTTACCTGCACACCAAATATCAATGGAATGTGTTGAGTGGTTCGCAAGTTACAAGCATTTTATTGAAAACACAATAAATTTATTTGTGGGCGTGGCAGTGGGCGGATGTCTCCCATTTTTACTTGGGATCATACTCGGAACCCGATATACATGTGTGCCAAATTTCGACTTCATTGGTTCAGCCGTTTCGGAGGAGATCCGACCACGGACGGACGGACAGACGGACAGACGGACATGTCTAAATCGATTCAGTTTTTGATCCTGATCATTTCTATATATATTTTTCTATATCTCCGGAGCTTAATTCTCCCTGTTACAAGATTTGCACAAAACTAGATTTACTTCGCATCAAATGCTACCAGAATGATATAGATCTCAATTGCTTTGTTCAACATACTCCTTCTTCGCCGCATTAAATGACTTTAATATTTTTTCTTCACTTATTTCTTCATATATTTTCATATTTTTTAAAATTTCCTTTCATTACTTTTCTTATACCTCTACATTTTTTGCAGTCAGAAAAATTTGCACAAAATATCAATGAAAGTTGGTTTTTCAATTTGACGTACGAGTTTTTTTTCACTGTAAGCTTTTAAAAGCTTTCAACACATAGACACTTATGCGTATGTATCGTACCCTGACAACCCAACGGAAAATTATCTCCTGCATGACAAAGTCACCAGTGATGTCACCGATGACAAATAGGTGACATTGTCATGCATGACATCTTGAAAGACATGTCATCGTGGAGGGATGCTGTTCATGTGCTTGCCTCTCATTGGTTCGATCCCTGGCTGAGGCGAACAAAAATTAATAAAAATTGATTTTTTAAATTTTTCGAAATATTCAAAGAGAGGGCAAAGAAGAGAGTTTTCAACTGACCAGCTATGGATTCTATAAATTAACATTGAGAGAGAAAAGAGCATGTGCTTCTCTTAAATGATTTTTTCGCCATCGCTCCTCCTAGGAGGACATGTCACCGGTGAAATCACTGTCCAACTCCTGTACAAATGTCATGCTAGGCGTCCTATGAATTGTCACGCATGCCAGGGTGACAAGTCACCCTGACTTCACCGGTGATGTCAGGGTGACATTTCCCGCTGGGAACCTCTGGTCTACATACATGGCAAAAAAGGCTCAAGGATTTTTCGAACTTTTTCGACTTTCTTATGGATTCAATTCGCTCTCTTTCTGAAGATCCAGACAGAGATTAACGCAATAAAAAAAGGACACTTTCATAAAGTTTGCTTACAAAAAAAAAAGGGAAAAATAATATTTTCATGCACTTTATCTTTTTTTTTTTTTAAAGCTTCAAATGCAGTAATCATAGCTGTTAAATTGCAATTACGAAATTACATTTCGAAATTACTTTTAAAAAATTAAAAAAACTACATATCAACCTATATTAAAGTATATATGTAATTAAAACATAAAAGCCATGAAGAAAAATCATTGTACTCCAAACCGCTATTCGCTTTTATATAATTTAATGTTTCAAAAAAAAAAAAAAGGTGCTAGTAATGAACTGAATAACGACTGAATTTTTTTTAAAACTTAATTAGTGACTGAAGTCATTTTTGTTTTTTAAATATTAAGATTTTACTTTTTTTTGCTTATAAAAAGAGCTTTATTTTATTTTGTTCGTTGTTTTTTAAATGTATAAATATGGAATAAATGCTTAAAAAACTATTTCGTTGAAAAAACATAACAAACACATTTTTCAATAATTTTAATTAGGTTAGTTTTTATTGAACATTTTTAAATCAATATAAATCCGTTCTTTCGATTTCTGACTTCAAGTCAACCAAACGTAGTTAGATATTAGTTAGCTACAAGGTCATGCAGGAACGGACAATTGACTACTGCCTAGGACATCGCCACGTTAAAATAGTGAGTTGAAGCCAACGAAAGAAGTCGAGCAATAAACCAGTTGTGCTTATTAAAAAGCTAAATATAAGATACTTTAAAATCGGTTCGAAGCCCTGCAGGGAGCTTATGAGTCATTTGGTCGAAGCGGGTAAAGTAGTGCGCATAAAAGAGTTGCACTAATTTAAAATAAGGTGGTTTTAATGGTTTTGCCGGTTTTCGTCTTTATTTTTTTGGATATGGTTTAAGGAAATCGTGTGCAAAGTTTTTTGGATATGTGTACTGGACTTAGAATAATATCGTAGCGCGCTCTCGTTGTCGATAATATGAAGCCCATGCTGACTGAAGAAGCCGGAATTTATTAATGCACACGCGGAAGTTGAGAGGAGCGCCAAGATGGGCTAAAATTTTCTGAGACGATCCCAAGGTTTTTTTAGTGCCATAACAGGCGGATGAAATTTTGCTCATTGATGCTTGAAAAAGATGAAGACTACAGAAATTTATTAAAACACATTTTATGGACTGATGAGTCAAGCTTTGATCAAGAGGGCGTTACAAACTATCATAATCTTCATCATAACTCTCAAGTTAATCCGAACGTGAAAATGCAAGGAAAGCATCAAATAAGGTTTAGTGTAAATACCTGTGCGGGTGTAATAGGTAAGAACATGTCGGTTTTCCATAGCTTGAACTAAAAATTACGTCACTAAAGGCAAATACTTAGTTGGACCATAATTTCTACCGCACAGAGTAGAAAATCGAAAAAGTTCTATCTTCAACAAAAAGTTTTAATTTTCCACATACTAGGAAAAGGAAGAATTTTAGACGATGATAGAACTTTTTCGATTCTCTATCAGTAGTCGACAATCATAATAGGGGTGTTAAACTCTGACTTTTTCCGATGGAGAAAACTAATTTTTTTAACATGGCGATGCCTTACGGCAAAGTCAAATGTGCGTGAAGTTAGCCCCAACTTTATAAAATTTATAATTTTTGAAACTTGTGCTGGGATGTGCTCGATGTGTGCTGTTATGTGCCGTTTTAGAAAAAGAAAATCATTCGGATAGTTTGGTTTTTACAGGGAGGTTCTTTTTACGGCGTGAAGTTAGCCCCCAAAATGTCGTATTTTTTGTAAGCAATAAGTGTTTTAGCTTGTGCCCAGGATGGATATTATGTGCCATTTAACTAAAATGAAATAATTTTCACGGTTATGTTTTAATAAGGACATTTCTATTTTTCCTTAAGAAGTTGGCCCCCACATTTGAAAAAAATTAATAAAAGAAAGTTGTGCTGTGGTTAGCACAGCACAAGGATCTATGTGCCGATCTTCAAAACCAAAAATCTTTAACGGTAATACTTTTAACAGGAGGTCCTTTTTGGTACTGTTCACGCGAGTTAAGGAGGAGTCGAAATTTACTTTTAAGCACTTTAGTTACTACAGTTTTATCTTAATTAAAGTTTAAAGCAATTAAGATTATTTTTTCTTTTTACTGAATATTTACAAATTTACAAGAGAGCTAAAAGAATTTGTCTTTTTCTCTCCTCTTTCTCGTTGCGAATGAATCGGAGAAATAGCTCTGTCCAAGTTTTAAAGAAGCTGACTTGCTAGGGTTGCGCGTAGTGTTCTAAGTGTGCGTTTAGACGGTGAAAGTACGTTTAGACGGTGACAGTGCGGTTCGATGGCAACATTCTCCCCCACGCAGATGCACCTGGAGGGGTAATTCTGCCTCAGTTGATGCCGACGTCCAGCACTGCCAGTTTTGATACTGGCCTCACCATAATTCCGTTTTGGGTCTTTACTGTGGCACGCCTGACTTGCCCATCGTTTGCTACAACAACATCTGCTATGACGCCTTTAGGCCAACAATTCTTGGGCAGTGTTTCGTCGACCACGATTACAACGTCGCCAATGCGGATAGGGGGCCGTTTGGTGTGCCACTTTCCTCGCCTAAGTAGAGTTGGAGCGTATTCCTTGACCCAGCGACGCCAAAAGATATCGGCGAAAAGTTGAGTCTGGCGCCAGCGTAACCTTAAGTCGGTGTTCTCGTTGGGAGAAAACTTGTGACCATCGAATGAGCCGAGCAACAGGTGGTTTGGTGTGAGGGCATCGTCGTCGCCTGATTCCACTGAGACGAACGTGAGTGGCCGCGCGTTCAATATGAATTCAATTTCGCATAATGAGCTTCTTAGGCTTTCATCGGTGAATTGTTGAGACGGGCATATCTTTTCCAGGACGGATTTTGTTGAACGTATGAGTCGCTCCCAGGCGCCGCCCATGTGAGGAGCACTTGGTGGGTTGAACCTCCATTTTACGTGGTCAAACTTGGCTTCGAGTGATGAAAAGTTTACTTTCTTGAGGGCTTCCGAGACTATCTTTGCTGTGGCTTTAAAGTTTGTGCCGTTGTCTGAAAAAATCTCTTTGGGGCAACCTCGCCTGGCGATGAAATTGCGTAGACACATTAGGCATGAACTGGTGTCTAAGCTATTTGCGACCTCGATGTGGACTGCTCTCACTGTTAAACATGTATACAGTACACCCCATCGTTTTTCTTTACGTCTTCCAACCGTAACCATGATTGGCCCAAAATAGTCCACTCCTACGTATGTGAATGGTCTTTCGAAGCTGGCCACTCTCGCTGCGGGTATGGGCGCCATTTGCGGGACGTCAGGGCTTGCACTTTCATTTTTGCATCTTTGGCACGCTTTACGAATCGTTCTGTACAGAACTCTCAGCTTGGGAATGTGGAACTTGTGGCGGATGAGGTTGATGGCCGTTTCGTGCGAAGCATGATGCATCTCTTCGTGAACCTTTTTCACAATCAACTTTGATACATGGTGTTCCTTGGGTAATACAATGGCGTCTGATTCATAGTTGATGCTTTCCGCTCTTCCTTGCGTGCGTAGCACTCCATTTTCGTCAACGTACGGATTGAATGCCCGTATAGAGCAATGTCTATCCAGTTTGATCCCCTTTTGGATTGCATGAATTTCTCGATAGTATACCGTTTGCTGCGCCTCTTTATACAGCACGATTTTAGCTCGTTCAATAAGTTCGTAGCTTAGACTCGATGGCTTCTTCGAACAGCTGATTGCGGCCTTTAGCTTATGTATGAAGAGCAAAAAGGTTGCTACTGCTCGATACAATTTCCTCCAATCTGAGACGCAATTGGCGCTCAGCAGAGCAGCTGGTTGATCGCGGACGTGTAGTAGGTGCTGTCGAATTTCAGTTTGATCTGCAGTTCCGAGGTCTGAACAGGTGGGCCAGTCGGCTTCGCCTTTTCGAAGAAACTCCGGTCCGTTGAGCCACATATCCTCGTTGATACTTGTATGTACTTTCGTCGCTAGATCTGCAGCGTTCGACTTAGTGGGTACCCATAGCCACTGCTTCACGTTGGACATCTCGAGTATTTCCCCGATGCGGTGCATGACGTACTGCTGGAATTTACGTGGATCCATTCGTAGCCACCTCAGAACGGTTTTTGAATCCGACCAGTATAGACAATCGTTGATTTTGAGGTTACGTGTCCCCATCACCTGCCTCGCCAGACGGACTCCGATGACGGCCGCCTGTAGTTCCATTCTGGGCACGGACAACGGTTTCAGCGGCGCCACTTTGGATTTGCTTGCCATCAACGACACGGTCACGCGGTTGCGACGTTGCACGCGAAGATAGCATGCCGCAGCGGCGCCGGCCTCGCTCGCATCGACGAAGACATGTAGTTGCACGTTTTCGGCGCCATTTAGTATGGCGGAGTAGCGTCTTGGTATTTCGATACAAGCTACCTGGCGCAACACGCCTTTCCATTGGTTCCAAGCCGACCAAAGCGTTAATGGAAGTTCTTCGTCCCAGCTGCATCCGCATTGCCACACTCGCTGTATGAGGATTTTTAGGCCAATCGTATATGGTGACAGAAGACCTAGCGGGTCGAATAGGGACATCAGTACCTGAAGGATCTCGCGTTTTGTCGGCACTAGATCTTCGCTTAGGATATTTCTCTTCAGTTTGGCGAATCTGAAAAGGAATCTGAAAACATCGTTATTCGGGTCCCAATACATACCGAGCACCTTTTCAGCGTTGCCCATGGTGACGGGTGCTTGGACTTCATCGCATGATGCTTGTAGCGATTTGACGACTTCAGCTGCATTTGATGCCCAGTTGCGTACCCTGAAGCCACCGGCTGCGTGTATGTCGCGCACGTCCTCAGCAAGTTTGCGTATTTCCTCCTCGGTGTCTGTGCTGTCGATGAAGTCGTCGACATAATGCGCTTCTTTTATTGCTTCATATGCGCGGGGGTACTGTTGCGAAAAACGCTCAGCATTTATATTGCGAACATAATGTGCAATACATGGGGCACATCGAATTCCGAAAGTCATCGCCTTCATAACGTAGATCGTAGGGGCTTCTTTATCATCGTCGTTCCACCACAGAAATCTCTGCGAGTGCATGTCGTGGTCGCTGATGTCGATGCGGTGGAACATTTCAGCTATGTCGCCACAAATAGCCACTTGTCCCACTCGGAATGCCATTAATACGCCGTTGAGGGGCTTTAGGAGGTCGGGCCCCGTCAGAAGAAAATCGTTGAGTGCCTTCCCTTCTGCTCTTGCTGCTGCGTCCCACACTAACCGGGCCTTGTTTGATTTATTTGGGTTTGATGTAACGAAATTCGGAAGATACCATACACGTGGGTTGTTGACAGTCATGTCGGCATCCAGTACTTTCCTGGCGTACTCCTTTTGAAGCAGGTTATCGATGCGTTCCTGAACCACAGCCTTCAGCGTGGAGTCCTTGTCCGTTTTCCTTTTCAAGCAGAGTGAACGTTTAAGGGCCATTTGATAGCTATTCGGAAAAGTGAAAATATCGTCGCGCCACAGTAGTCCAGATTCAAATTTTCCATTCCGCCTTTTGCAAGTTTGATTAAGGATGTTCAACGCCCGTTCATCTTCTTTCGAAACCAAAGTTTTCGGCGCAACCGATTCCAGAGTGAAGCTGTTTTTTATCAATTCGTGGATTTCATCGAGGTTGCAAGAGCAGATGTGCACGTTCAGAAATTCGTTTTTCTTGCTTTCACTTACGCCTTGCATCGCCCAGCCCAGCATACACTTGGTTGCAATGGGTTCTCGCCACTTTCCTTCGCGTATTTTGCGGGGAACTGCAAGTTTCCAGTTATTTGCTCCAATAAGTATTGTCGGCTTAGCGTTTGTGTACGAAGAGAGCGGTATGCCAATAAGGTGACAATATTTTTTCTTTAAGTCATCCGCGTCGACGGTTTGGCTGGGTAGCGATAAGTTGGTCACGGTGCGTACATCATTCAACCAGTACCTGTGTATACCATCAGCGGCCGATATCTGAATCGATGAGCGACGCGAAGCTTCCTCGGTTCTTGTTGTATCGTTTGCCCATTGCAGGCAAAGCGGGTCTAGCGAGCCTCTCACTCCGAGCTCCTTGAACAATCTCTCTTCAATTATCGTTACAGACGATCCTTCATCCAGAAAAGCGAAGACATCCATGGAATTTGTTCCGTTATACAGCTTCACGGGAATTATTCGAAATAGTGGCAGATTTCCGTCTAAATTGGAATGGTGAGTGCTCACTACGCCTTGCGTCTTCGTTTCGCTTGGATTGCTGTCGCACTGCCGATGTAGTAGGCTGTGATGCTTGGCTTTGCATCCGTTCGTTCCACATTCTTTTCTTAAAAAGCAGCGACCTTTGTGGCATTTTAGGCATTGACGGCAAAGGCTCTTCTCATTGAGTGCTTTCCATCGCTCATCAATAGAGAGACGTTTAAATTCGTTGCATTGGGTGGCTCGATGACCGTCGTCTTCGCACACGGGACAGGAAACTTTTTTGGAGTTTTGGTTCTCTTTTTCCAGATGAGTGTTGACTGGCTTACCGCTGGAGCTTATGGGAGATATTACCGTTGAGGCTGCTTCTGCGATTCCGTAGAGCCAGTCGCCGAAGGCTATCATGACGGGAACGGAATCAGGGCGTACGTTCATGGCCCACTGCAGTTTATAGTAATTGGGCAATTTGTTGACCAGCTCCTTTACGAGTGTTGGATTTTCCAGGTGTGCGCTCATTTTGCAAGCTTCCATTGTAGCGCATAAGTTGCGAACGATGAGTGCAAACTCGATCAGGGAGTCAAGTCGCTCCTTTGTTGGGGGTACTCTACGCGCCTTTTCGATTAAACGCTCAAGGATGTATTCCGGTCTGCCGAAAAACGTTTGGAGCGTTCTCATCACCTCATTTACCATTGATGGTACCAACAATTTGTCCTTGACGAGGTCCCGAGCTTTGCCTTTTAACGATTTCTGTAAGCGTAGCATGTTCTCTACGTCGGAGAATCCGGCGACGGCCGTGCTGTGCTCGAATGTGCTGATAAACATCGGCCATTCCTCCGGATCGCCGCTGAAGTTGGGTAAATCCTTGGGGATCGCTTGACGTGCTGCTATTTGCGATGACGAAAGCGATTCGTCGTTTTTAAACGGCCACATGGTTGTGTTCTCTGCCCTGGATGGGCCTCCAATTTGAGAAAGTAGCTGATATTTCTTTTTTATGTATTCCTGGTTTAGCTTCCGCTCCTCTTCCAGCATCGATAGCATCAGATCAGTTTGGGCACTGTCCGCACGCGTAGTAGCTTCAGACTCGTTCCGAAATGGAATGTGCTCGTTGGCAGCTGCTTGCGTTGTAAGTGTGCTCAGCTCAATGCTTCTTCTTTCCACGTTCGCCATATTGCCGCCATCTTCTTTTTCGCCAAGCCTCGTGCTGCTAAGAATAACTTGCGGTACAGACAAATTCTTTTAGAAATGTTCACGCGAGTTAAGGAGGAGTCGAAATTTACTTTTAAGCACTTTATTTACTACAGTTTTATCTTAATTAAAGTTTAAAGCAATTAAGATTATTTTTTCTTTTTACTGAATATTTACAAATTTACAAGAGAGCTAAAAGAATTTGTCTTTTTCTCTCCTCTTTCTCGTTGCGAATGAATCGGAGAAATAGCTCTGTCCAAGTTTTAAAGAAGCTGACTTGCTAGGGTTGCGCGTAGTGTTCTAAGTGTGCGTTTAGACGGTGAAAGTACGTTTAGACGGTGACAGTGCGGTTCGATGGCAACAGGTACATTAGTTTGATATAAACAAATTTTACATTAAAGTATTAAAACTAGAAAGTTTAAGACTTTCTTTAATCAATTCTCTTATATTGACAAAGGTTTTTATAAAATAACTGAAAAACAAAACAAAAAACAGGGTTTAAATAACATCCAAACGAAAGACAAAAATAGACTTCACCTAGAAATGATGAATATCGAACATGTAGGAGTGTAGGTCTAACTGTCGACGTCGAAAAGGCTCTGTCGCGATGAGGAAATACACCACTAGGCAGTTATAGGAAGTTCAACAAATTGGGGAAATTCACCAAAAAGGTACCAACAAAAACCTTAGGCAGGAATAGGAAATTCAACAAATTCAAGAAATTCACCAGAAAACTAACAACAACAATACGGGTGGACAGAAAGTGGTACTATGATGCCACTTGCAAAAAAATTAGCAAAGAAACGGCGTCGGCTCGGCTTTTTTATATAGCTTTAAAAAATATAATTGAAGCTTTAATAAATGTATTACGATATGTTTTTGCTTAATGTGCACGATTGTTTTCATTTTGTAATAAATTGACATACATTTTTTACTACGGCTACGAATTTGATTCAGTATTTTTGCTGAAACAGTGTGATCAAAAAGTTATGTGGACAGGTTAGGACAAAAAACCAATTTCTATTTCTCCTTGATATTGAGTTTCCTTGATTAGTTTTTTATTTTTCAAGCTTTTCATATCATTTTATGAGTTTGGTAGATATTTTATATGTAATGTACTCGAAAATCTCCCAAAATTAAAACTAAAAGTGGCAATGCATTTCACCAGAGCAGAGCTAAATATTTCGCTGCCATAGCATGCTTCTCTTTTCCTCATGCTATATGCCTATGTTAAAGCAGCGTGGCTCTAACACATTGCAGGGATTAGGAAGAAGAAGAGTTAGACCTAAACTCCTACATGATATCAAACGAGCGCACGAAAGCTTTTGCACTAAAAGAGCTTTACGACGAGATATTAATGATCGGAGTAGATTCCTCCGTTTTTTGAAATAATTTTGACGTCACTCCCTTTTTTCAAATACACTCCATTTAAAATTTTCCACACCGACAATACACATGAAGAAAAATAAAAAATTTAAGTATTCATTGAAATTTTTGATCTATGTAAACGATTTGCCTATATCATGTTTCGCAATTTACTCAAATTTTAATTTCTTATCCGTTTTTTGCCATTGCTTGCATTGTATCTATGATGCCAGAACTACAGATTTTTTGGTAAATCTAGCAGTGGAAACAAATCCATCATTGCAGCTAGCAGATGGTAATAAAATTCAAAAATACAAAAAAACTATATTATTCAAAAATACAAAAAATCTATGAAATTCAAAAATACAGAAAAAAACTATAAAATTCAAATATACAAAAAAACTATAAAATTCAAAAATACACAAAAAACTATAAAATTCAAAAATAAAAAAAAAACTATTAAATTCAAAAAAAAAAACTATAAAATTCAAAAATACAAAAAAAAACTATAAAATTCAAAAATTCGAACAAACAACTATAAAATTCAAAAATACAAAAAAATTTAAAATTCCTAAAAAAAACAAAAAAACAACTATAAAATTCAAAAATACAAAAAAAGTACATTATTCAAAAATACAAAAAACTACGAAATTCAAAAATACAAAAAAAAAACTATAAAATTCAAAAATACAAAAAAACTATAAAATTCAAAAATACACAAAAAACTATAAAATTCAAAAATACAAAAGAACTATCCAATTCAAAAAAAAAAAACTATAAAATTCAAATATAGAAAAAAACTATAAAATTCAAAAATACAAACAAAACTATTAAATACAAAAAAACTATAAAATTCAAAAATATAAAACAAAAACTTTTAAATTCAAAAATACAAACAAAACTATAAAATTCAAAAATACAAAAAAAACTAAAAAATTCAAAAATTCAAACAAAAAACTATAAAATTCAAAAATACAAAAAAATTTAAAATTCTCAATAATACAAAAAACAACTATAAAATTCAAAAATACAAAAAAACTACATTATTCAAAAATACAAAAAACTACGAAATTCAAAAATACAAAAAAAAAACTATAAGATTCAAAAATACAAAAAAACTATAAAATTCAAAATACAAAAAAAACTATAAAATTCAAAAATACAAAAGAACTATTAAATTAAAAACAAAAACTATAAAATTCAAAAATACAAAAAAAACTATAAAATTCAAAAATAAAAATAAAACTATAAAATGCAAAAATACAAAAAACTATAAAATTCAAAAATTCAAACAAAAAAATTTAAAATTCTCAAAAATACAAAAAACAACTATAAAATTCAAAAATACAAAAAAACTACATTATTCAAAAATACAAAAAACTACGAAATTCAAAAATACAAAAAAAAACTATAAAATTCAAAAATACAAAAAAACTATAAAATTCAAAAATACAAAACAAAAACTATAAAATTCAAAAATACAAAAAAACTTTAAAATTCAAATATACAAAAAAAACTATAAAATTCAAAAATACAAACAAAACTATAAAGTTCAAAAATACAAAAAAACTATAAAATTCAAAAATACAAAACAAAAACTATAAAATTCTTAAAAACAAAAAAAAATTAAAATTCCCAAAAATACAAAAAAAAAACTATAAAATTCAAAAATACAAAAAACCATAAAATTCAAAAATATAAAAAAAACTATAAAATTCAAAAATACAAAAAAACTATAAAATTCAAAAATTCAAACAAAAAACTATAAAATTCAAAAAAACAAAAAAATTTAAAATTCTCAAAAATACAAAGAACAACTATAAAATTCAAAAATACAAAAAACGACGAAATTCAAATATACAAAAAAAACTATAAAATTTAAAAATACAAATAAACTATTAAATTCAAAAATACACAAAAAACTATTAATTTCAAAAATACAAAAGAACTATTAAATTCAAAAAAAAAAAACTATAAAATTCAAATATACAAAAAAAACTATAAAATTCAAAAATAAAAAAAAAACTATAAAATTCAAAAATACAAAAAAACTATAAAATTCAAAAATTCAAACAAAAAACTATAAAATTCAAAAATACAAAAAAATTTAAAATTCTCAAAAATACAAAGAACAACTATAAAATTCAAAAATACAAAAAAACTACATTATTCAAAAATACAAAAAACTACGAAATTTAAAAATACAAAAAAAAAACTATAAAATTCAAAAATACAAAAGAACTATTAAATTCAAAAAAAAAACTATAAAATTCAAATATACAAAAAAAACTATAAAATTCAAAAATAAAAAAAAAAACTATAAAATTAAAAAATACAAAAAAAATATAAAATTCAAAAATTCAAACAAAAAACTTTAAAATTCAAAAATACAAAGAAATTTAAAATTCTCAAAAATACAAAAAACAACTATAAAATTCATAAATACAAAAAAACTACATTATTCAAAAATACAAAAAACTACGAAATTCAAAAATACAAAAAAAAAACTATAAAATTCAAAAATACAAAAGAACTATTAAATTCAAAAAAAAAACTATAAAATTCAAAAATACAAAAAAAACTATAAAATTCAAAAATAAAAAAAAAACTATAAAATTCAAAAATACAAAAAAACTATAAAATTCAAACAAATAACTATAAAATTCAAAAATACAAAAAAACTATAAAATTCAAAAATACACAAAAAACTATAAAATTCAAAAATACAAAAGAACTATTTAATTCAAAAAAAAAACTATAAAATTCAAAAATACAAAAAAACTATAAAATTCAAAAATAAAAATAAAACTATAAAATTCAAAAATACAAAAAAAACTATAAAATTCAAAAATAGAAAAAAACTATAAAATTCAAAAATTCAAACAAAAAACTTTAAAATTCAAAAATACAAAGAAATTTAAAATTCTCAAAAATACAAAAAACAACTATAAAATTCAAAAATACAAAAAAACTACATTATTCAAAAATACAAAAAACTACGAAATTCAAAAATACAAAAAAAAAACTATAAAATTCAAAAATACAAAAGAACTATTTAATTCAAAAAAAAAAAAACTATAAAATTCAAAAATACAAAAAAAACTATAAAATTCAAAAATAAAACTATAAAATTCAAAAATACAAAAAACTATAAAATTCAAAAATTCAAACAAAAAAATTTAAAATTCTCAAAAATACAAAAAACAACTATAAAATTCAAAAATACAAAAAAACTACACTATTCAAAAATACAAAAAACTACGAAATTCAAAAATACAAAAAAAAAACTATAAAATTCAAAAATACAAAAAAACTATAAAATTCAAAAATACAAAAAAAAACTATAAAATTCAAAAATACAAAAAATATATAAAATTCAAAAATACACAAAAAACTATAAAATACAAAAAAACTATAAAATTCAAAAATACAAAAAAAACAATAAAATTCAAAAATATGAAAAAAAACTATAATATTCAAAAATACAAAAAAACTATAAATTTCAAAAATACAAAAAAACTATAAAATTCAAATATAGAAAAAAACTATAAAATTCAAAAATACAAACAAAACTATAAAATACAAAAAAACTATAAAATTCAAAAATATAAAACAAAAACTTTTAAATTCAATTATACAAAAAAACTATAAAATTCAAATATACAAAAAAACTATAAAATTCAAAAATACAAACAAAACTATAAAATTCAAAAATACAAAAAAACTATAAAATTCAAAAATACAAAACAAAAACTATAAAATTCAAAAATACAAAAAAACTTTAAAATTCAAATATACAAAAAAAACTATAAAATTCAAAAATACAAACAAAACTATAAAGTTCAAAAATACAAAAAAACTATAAAATTCAAAAATACAAAACAAAAACTATAAAATTCTAAAAAACAAAAAAAAATTAAAATTCTCAAAAATACAAAAAAAAACTATAAAATTCAAAAATACAAAAAACTATAAAATTCAAAAATATAAAAAAAACTATAAAATTCAAAAATACAAAAAAACTATAAAATTCAAAAATTCAAACAAAAAACTATAAAATTCAAAAAAACAAAAAAATTTAAAATTCTCAAAAATACAAAGAACAACTATAAAATTCAAAAATACAAAAAACTACAAAATTCAAAAATACAAAAAAAAAACTATAAAATTTAAAAATACAAATAAACTATTAAATTCAAAAATACACAAAAAACTATAAATTTCAAAAATACAAAAGAACTATTAAATTCAAAAAAAAAAAACTATAAAATTCAAATATACAAAAAAAACTATAAAATTCAAAAATAAAAAAAAACTATAAAATTCAAAAATACAAAAAAACTATAAAATTCAAAAATTCAAACAAAAAAACTATAAAATTCAAAAATACAAAAAAATTTAAAATTCTCAAAAATACAAAAAACAACTATAAAATTCAAAAATACAAAAAAACTACATTATTCAAAAATACAAAAAACTACGAAATTTAAAAATACAAAAAAAAAAACTATAAAATTCAAAAATACAAAAGAACTATTAAATTCAAAAAAAAAACTATAAAATTCAAATATACAAAAAAAACTATAAAATTCAAAAATAAAAAAAAAACTATAAAATTCAAAAATACAAAAAAGCTATAAAATTCCAAAATTCAAACAAAAAACTTTAAAATTCAAAAATACAAAGAAATTTAAAATTCTCAAAAATACAAAAAACAACTATAAAATTCAAAAATACAAAAAAAACTACATTATTCAAAAATACAAAAAACTACGAAATTCAAAAATACAAAAAAAAACTATAAAATTCAAAAATACAAAAGAACTATTAAATTCAAAAAAAAAAAAAACTATAAAATTCAAAAATACAAAAAAAAACTATAAAATTCAAAAATAAAAAAAAAACTATAAAATTCAAAAATACAAAAAAACTATAAAATTCAAACAAATAACTATAAAATTCAAAAATACAAAAAAACTATAAAATTCAAAAATACACAAAAAACTATAAAATTCAAAAATACAAAAGAACTATTTAATTCAAAAAAAAAACTATAAAATTCAAAAATACAAAAAAACTATAAAATTCAAAAATAAAAATAAAACTATAAAATTCAAAAATACAAAAAAAACTATAAAATTCAAAAATTCAAACAAAAAAATTTAAAATTCTCAAAAATACAAAAAACAACTATAAAATTCAAAAATACAAAAAAACTGCATTATTCAAAAATACAAAAAACTACGAAATTCAAAAATACAAAAAATAAAACTATAAAATTCAAAAATACAAAAAACTATAAATTCAAAAATTCAAACAAAAAAATTTAAAATTCTCAAAAATACAAAAAACAACTATAAAATTCAAAAATACAAAAAAACTACATTATTCAAAAATACAAAAAACTACGAAAGTCAAAAATACAAAAAAAAACTATAAAATTCATGAAGGATTTGAGCGCATTCGTAAGGACCTTTACTTCTTTATAGAGGCAGGATTCAATATAGGATTCAATATTCTAATATTCACTTTTTATTAAAATCAGAATCGAACTTACTATAATGACAAGAAATGTTTAAAACGTAAACTAAAATTTGATTTATATTGGGTTGCTAGATCAGAGAATTCTAACAAAGTCTCCCTCAACCCAAGATCATTAACATTAAAAATTATTAAAAATTAAGACCAAGCAATCTACAAGCTGCAACATGTTTTTGTTTTCCTAGTGGTTTTGTTAAAATATCTGCAGAATTATCTTCAGATGCCACATATTTTATGTCAATGCTGCCCTCGTTGTATTTTTCGCGTACGTAGTGGAACCTGATGTCGATATGTTTGCTCCGTTTATGCACCGCTGGATTCTTCACCATAAACTGCGCTCCTTGGTTATCACTCAAGATCATGGTAGGTTTCTCCAAAAGTTTATGAAAACCCATTTCTGCCAGCAAGCTGCGAATAAATGATATTTCCTTCGCACCTTGACATACCGCTACATATTCTGCTTCCATCGTGCTCAATGCGACTATTGATTGCTTCTTTGACTCCCATCCTAGTACACCTCTAGCCATAAACATTGCGTAGCCAGTATAAGATTTCCTGTCACAGGAGTCGCAACCCCAATCGGCATCTGTAAAACATACCAGATTTTCCTGATTATTGCAGTATGATATTGTACCTTTTGGGTACGCCTTTATATATCGTAGCAAATGTTTCGCCGCCTGAATATGCTCATTATGTGGGTGATTGCAAAATTGCGCCAGTCTAGACAACACATGCGCGATATCCGGCCTTGAAATCACAGCCAAATACATGAGTCCACCAATAAGACTCTGATACTCTTTAATGTCCATTCCATCACATTCCTGATCGCATTTATTTAACACTGTACCACTAGCCCATGGAGTCGCCGCTGGTTTACAATCAGTCATTTGCCATCGCTTTAATAGTTCTTCCACATATCGCGTCTGATGAATCCTGATTTCACCTCGAGTGCCCTTTCTCTCTATTTCCATACCGAGATAAAACGATATCGGACCTCTGTCATTAGCTTCAACATGTCTATTTAATTCTTCTATGATGCTCTTCATTTCATCTTCTGTTGATGTTGCCAGCATCATGTCATCCACGTACAATCCAATAAAGTCTATGCCGTCGTTGCTACGCCTGAAGTACACACAAGTATCAGATTTGCATCTCTGAAAACCCATGCAGAGTAGAATATCTGTTACTTTCTTATTCCACTCTCTGCCTGCTTGTTTAAGACCATATAATGACTTTTTGAGTTGACACACCTTTCCAGGATGACTGTTATTCTCGAAACCAGGTGGTTGCCGCATATATACAATCTCCTCCAACTCACCATTCAAGTAAGCCGCCGCAATATCAATATGATTTACCAATAATTCCAACTTTGCTGCTAGAGCCAGCAATAGCCGGATCGTAGAATGCCGAACTACAGGTGCGTATGTTTCTTGATAGTCAATATTATATTTTTGAAAACACCCCTGTGCTACTAGCCTTGCCTTGTATTTCTCTACTGAACCATCAGCCTTTCTTTTAATCGCAAAGACCCACTTTGAGCCTATGATATTCTTATTGCTGGGTTTCTCCACCAGCGTCCACGTACCATTCTTCATCAATGAGTCGTATTCCGCTTTCATTGCAAGTTTCCAGTCCTCCGCATTATCCGAGCTCAACGCTTCTTCCACGGTTTTAGGTGCTTCAATTACAGAGTTCAAAACTTCAGTTGTAGTATTAAAGACCTTACGCGGCCTGCCTACTGCGCCTGTGCGTACAATTCTGGGTCTTCCTCTACCACGTTTCATTTGTGTTTCGTCTACCGCCTCCGATTGTTCCAGTACTTCTTCCTCCGAGTTAGCATCACTTGCTATTTCAAAAACATCTTCTTCTACTATGTGCATTTCATTATTTTGTTCCGCAACTCTGGTTCCAGACATCAAAATATCAGCACAAAAGATATCAGTGCCACTTTCCTGATCTTCATTATTCTTTTCAAAAGAACCTTCAAAAAAAATGACGTCTCTTGCCTTAATAATTTCTTTTGTTTTCGTATCGAACAGTCTATATCCCTTCGTAAGGTTTTCATATCCAACAAATTTGAGTTTTCGTCCTTTTGGTAAGAACTTGTTACCGCTCCTATTCTTCTTCAGAGCTACAACGTCACACCCAAAGACCTTTAAATGAGATAGAGATGGCTTCTTACCGCACCACCTTTCATATGGAGTCACTTCTTGCAACACCTTTGTGGGAGCTCGATTGCGTATATACGTTGCTGTATTAATAGCTTCCGCCCACAGACTTTGAGATAATCCTGAGTCCTGCAGCATGCATCTTGCCATTTCGACCAGCGTTCTATTCATCCTTTCCGCAACGCCATTTTGTTGGGGACAATAGCCAACTGTCGTCTGATGTCTTATGCCGTTTTCCTCGAAATACTTCTTAAACTGAGCATTTACATACTCTTTGCCGTTGTCAGTTCTCATTGCCTTTATTTTTTGGTCTGTCTGCTTTTCTACCATTGCTGCAAAAATTTTAAAAGATTCAAATGCTTCAGACTTCTTTTTCAAAAAATACACTGTTGTGTAACGAGAAAAATCATCAATGAACGAAATAATGTACAAAGCACCGCCTTGCGATTTGGTTTGGAAAGGGCCACAAAAATCGCTATGCACCAGTTCCAACACATGTTTACTAGCAATTTGCGAATAACTTCGATAAGGCTTAGAACTTATTTTCCCCAATGCACAAGTCATGCATTCGAAATTCCCAGGCATTTTTACATTTATACCTTTAACCATGTTCTTACCGCAAAGGGTATTTATGTCGTTTGCGTTTAAATGTCCCAAACGTGAATGCCATGTTTTAAAATCACTTGCATTGGATACGCTGTTCAAGAACTCATCTTTAGTTTTCAAGTTTACCACGAATATACCATTTTCTTTTTCAACTGAAAACATTTTAGCACCGTTATTGCTTTTGACCATTGCATCTTGCTTCGAAAAACACACTGTATGTCCAGCTTCAATTATTTTTGAAACCGATAGAAAATTCGAGTGTAATTTTGGAACATAAAGGACATTTCGTAATTTTATGTCTCCGAACTTCGACCTCACGTTAACCGTCCCTATTCCTTCCGCAAAAATTATTTCGCCTGAAGCCAATACAATTTTCTGTTTACAGTTGTGCAGAAATTCAAATGAGTCTGCATTCCTACATAAATGCAACGAAGCCCCTGAGTCCAATATCCATTTTTGTACACCTTCTGTACCAACCGCTGATAATGCCAATGCCGCTAATTGTTCCTTATTTTCTTTGCATTGCGCACGTACATGACCCTTACGCCCACATTTGTAACATTTGAAATTCTCATAGTTTTTCTTGTGACTTCTATTTCGATTGTCACTTTCGCTACCCCCACTCCGTTTGTTGATGCCTTTTCCGTTTTCCTTGTTTTTCTCCTTCCAATTTTTGTTTCTAGACGAACTTGCTTCAAAAATTTTTTCTCCTTCGATACCATTTCTGTCACTCTGACGTCGTTCTTCTTCAAGAACTTTCGAAATTAATTGCTCAAATTCCGGCAATTTATCCCTGCTCTCTACTGCTACCACGAAACTTTCCATCTCATCCGGTAACGCGAAAAGCAGCATAATAGTGACCAATTCCTTATTCAGCTCAACTCCAATGCTCCTGAGATCATCGACAATTCCCCGAAAATCTCCAATTTGGCTTCCAAGTTTTTCCGCCGAATTTGTCTTGAAACGTACCAATTTTTTAAATAAATTTACCTTTCGGCAAGCTGTATCTGCCTCGTACAGTCTCTTCAACGTCAGCCACGCATCCTTCGCATGCGCACAATTCTTTATATTAATTAACTCCCCCGGCCTTACATTTAGTGTAATAACCGCTAACGCCTTCTGGTCATTAGTAATCCATGCCTCCTTTCTTTCCTCTTCCCTTGGACAGGCTTCTGTGATCGCCTTCCATAAATCCAAGGTGATGAGCAAACATTTCAGCTGGATGGCCCACGATGAGTAATTTTCACCGTGTAACTTCTCTACCGCGACTGAATTCATTTCAGTTTTCAATTTCCAATACTGTGTGATCTGGTCCCATAACCTTTGAAGGATTTGAGCGCATTCGTAAGGACCTTTACTCCTTTATAGAGGCAGGATTCAATATAGGATTCAATATTCTAATATTCACTTTTTATTAAAATCAGAATCGAACTTACTATAATGACAAGAAATGTTTAAAACGTAAACTAAAATTTGATTTATATTGGGTTGCTAGATCAGAGAATTCTAACAATTCAAAAATACAAAAAAACTATAAAATTCAAAAATACAAAAAAAACTATAAAATTCAAAAATACAAAAAATATATAGAATTCAAAAATACACAAAAAACTATAAAATACAAAAAAACTATAAAATTCAAAAATACAAAAAAACTATAAAATTCAAAAATATGAAAAAAAAACTATAATATTCAAAAATACATAAAAACTATAAATTTCAAAAATACAAAAAAACTATAAAATTCAAATATAGAAAAAAAACTATAAAATTCAAAAATACAAACAAAACTATAAAATACAAAAAACTATAAAATTCAAAAATATAAAACAAAAACTTTTAAATTCAAATATACAAAAAAACTGTAAAATTCAAATATACAAAAAAACTATAAAATTCAAAAATACAAACAAAACTATAAAATTCAAAAATACAAAAAAACTATAAAATTCAAAAATACAAAACAAAAACTATAAAATTCAAAAATACAAAAAAAAAATAAAATTCAAATATACAAAAAAAACTATAACATTCAAAAATACAAACAAAACTATAAAGTTCAAAAATACAAAACAAAAACTATAAAATTCTAAAAAACAAAAAAAATTAAAATTCTCAAAAATACAAAAAACAACTATAAAATTCAAAAATACAAAAAAACTACATTATTCAAAAATACAAAAAACTACGAAATTCAAAAATACAAAAAAAAAACTATAAAATTCAA